>CM021101.1:62062167-62291214 GCA_007115665.2 Sequoiadendron giganteum | reverse complement strand
AAAGCCTATAACCAAATTCATCAATGCCATATCCAACAAATATACATTTCCTTTATTTTTCATCAAGCTTGGTTCTATTTTCACAATCTACATGTGCAAATGCTTCACAACCGAAGGTTTTCAGAAAAGAATAACTCACCTTCTTACCTATCCATGCTTCCTCTGGAATACCACAACCCAAAGGATTAGATGGACCTCTATTAACTAGATAAACAACAGTGTTTACAGCCTCTGCCCACATGTTTAAAGGCAACCCAACATGCAATATCATAGTCTGTGCACACTCCATTATTGTTCTATTCATGCGCTCATCCACTCCATTTTCCTATGGAGTCCTTGGAACCATTTTCTGCCTACGAATACCATTAAAGGAACAATAATCTTCAAACTCTTTACTGCAATACTCACCACCATTATCAGATCTGAGACATTTTAACTTTTTACCCATCTCATTCCCAACCAAGCTTCTCCATTTTTAAAAAGTTTCAAATACATCAGATTTCTGCCTAATCAAATAAATCCATACCTTCCTAGTTGCATCATCAATGAATGTGACATAATAATGAGAGCCACCAAGAGAAGATACCTGAGCTGGTCCCCATACATCTGTATGCACACGCTCTAATTTCTCATCTTTCTTTTGTTTCCCATTCTTGAGAAAAGTAACTCTCTTTTATTTTCCATACACACAACTTTCACAAAAATCCATATTAACACATTTTAGACCTGGTAAAACATTCTTTGAATGAAGTAATTTCATACCTTTTGCACTCATATTCCCAAGTCTATTATGCCATAGTGTTGATTCAAAATTTGCAGCAACTATTTGATTTTCTTCATGTTGAACTGCAACAACTGTTCCTGAACATTGATTTTTATCTGCAATACCTAAAGTAGAAGGAACATTATGACCTATACAAAGATATAAGGTGCCTAATTTCACACCTTTTGCTACCACTAAGGCACCTTTTGTAACCTTCCAATTTTTATCACTAAATGTAACAACACAACCATCATCATCTAGTTGCCCTGCTGAAATTAAATTTCTTTTTAGCTTTGGAACGTGCCTTACCTCATGTAGTAGCCAATGATTCCCATTCTGCAACTTAATCTTGATTCTTCCCTTTCCAACAATCTGACAAGGTTCATTATCTCCCAAATAAACGAGCCCAAAATCCTCTTGGACATAATCAAGAAAATAATTTCTATGGGGCGTAGCATGAAATGAAGCCCCTGAATATAACACCCAAGAATCATCAACATTGTCAAGAGAAATAATCAAAGCATCCTCATCAGATTTATTAGTTACCACATTTTCCTCTTTATTTCCTTCCTTTTCATCTCCTTCTTTATTTTTCCAAGACCAACAATCTTTCTTTAAATGACCTGGCTTACCACAATACCAACAATCCCTCTTGTCTCTAGATTGGAACCTTCTATAACTTGATTTTCCTCGTGACTTCCCATGGCTTCCAAAATTGTTTCTTCTCTCCTTTGTTCTACCCCTACTTTATGCATTCAAAACACTGCCTGATGTGGATGTTCCACCTGAGCTTTTCCTAGGAATTTCCTCGCTCAAAATAACACCAACAAAATTATCAAAATTCAATGTATTCAAACCAGAAATAGAATTGCTAACAGCCATTACCAAGCTATTCCAGCTTTCTGGCAAAGAACACTAAATCAAAAGAGCCTTAACTTCTTCATCAAAGTTTACTTTTATAGAAGTTAATTGAATGGTAACTATATTAAACTCATTTAAATGATTAGTAACTGACCCACCTTCTACCATTTTCATATTAAATAAATGCTTCATAAGAAATGCCTTATTCGAAGTGGAAGGCTTTTCATATAACTTCGCTAGGGTTTCCATAAACTCTTGAGTTGTCTTCGCTGTTGTAATATTGAACGCTACTGATTGCGCTAGGCATAAACGAATACTACCAAGTGCCTTTCTGTCCAAAATATCCCAGTCCTCATCTGAAATTGTTGTGGGATGCTTGGTTTTCCCTTCCAATGGCTTCCATAAATCCTTTTGATAGAGATAGTCCCCATCTACATCTTCCATAACTGATAGTTCTACCCATTGAACTTCTCAACCTTCAACTTACCCTCAGCTGCCATTGCTCCCACTTAACCATGAGACTCCCACTCAACCGTGAGACTTTCCTGTAGATGATAATTGAAAACAACCTGCTCTGATACCACTTGTTAGGTTTTGAAGGAAAATATCTAAAATCTAAATGCATATATTATCAAATAAACTAGGAAATAAAACACACACAAAAAAATAACATAGAGAATTTAACGTGGTTCACCCAATATGGGTTACATCCACCAAACCGCAGTCATCCAATGATATTATTAACCAATGTAAAACCCTATTACAATATCATGAATAATCACATCTTTCTTATCATATTGTAACTCTATACCAAACCCCTTATGACCAACCCTTTTAGAAGCTTCCAGATTAGGGTTATACAAAGTCAGGGTTTTCCCCTTTTCGGTGATTTTTCCCTTTTTCGGTAATGCTGCGAAAAAATAGGAGAAAATGTTTTCTCCGGCAAGGATACATGAAGAGTGTACAGTATAAAATGATTAGTCACCACATACCAACACCAATCACCTCCTGAGTATTCAAGAATTGAATATGAAAAATTCATAGATGCTTGGTGAGATTTTCTTGGTTCTTTAAAAAAAACCAACATAGCAGATTCCATGACAACAATTAGATCACTATTAGACATGTTAGACAACGTTCTCCAATCCAAATTCTTGGTAGAACAACTTCTTATACTGACTTTTGAAATCCTTGAATTTGAATTCATGTGTGTCATTATTGGTCTTGGATCCCCATGGTACCATGACATAGTCACATACCTAAGCAAATTAACCCTCCCATCTAATATCACCTCCAACCTTAAAAAGACCTTTGTTAAGGAGGCATCCTGGTTCATGATCCTAGGTAAATACCCTTTGCCGTTGAAGCATCGAAGGGACATTACTACGATGTATTAACCAAGAGGAAGAATTGACTGATTTAACCGAAGTACATAATGGAATGTGTGGTTCCCATTCTAGCAGTATGACTTTAGCTAAGAAACTATTGAGGACTAGGTACTATAGGCCAACCATGGAAAGAAAAGCTCATTAGTATGTGTAGAAGTGTGTCCAATGTCAACAACATGGAGATCTGATTCATGCTCTAGTTCAAGAATTGCAACCAATGATCACACCTTGGCCTTTCTTGCATTGGGGACTTGACCTCATAGGAAAGATCACTCCAAACTCATCCAATGGCCACAAATTTATCATAATAGCTACTGAGTACTTTACCAAGTGAGTTGAAGCCATTCCTATGACCTACATAATGGGGAAGAAAATTTCCAAATTTATCCTAAATTACCTAATCTGTCTTATGGTGTTCCACAAACCCTTATCTCAGACAATGGGACACCCTTTAAGAATCAAGATGTTAAAGAGCTATGTCAAAAATTTAACATCCAACACCGATTCTCTACCCTGTATTATCCCCAAGGCAATGGTCAAGCTGAGGCTACAAGCAAGACCATTCTCAAAATCCTAAGAAAACAATCAATGAAACTAGTTGTAACTAGCATTTATAGTTAAATCTCACTCTCTGGGCCTATCAGACTAGTATTCACACATCATCAGGTGCAACCCCATTCTTTGGTCTATAGATTAGAAGCCATTTTTCCTATTAATGTGGAGCTCCCATCACTACGAGTGTCACTACAAAATCTAATCACTGATGAAGAATACCAAATATCTTGGTTAAATGAGCTAGAATTCTTGGATGAACATCGTCTTGACACCCTTAATCACTTTTAAGTATATCAAAACCACCTAAAATAGATCTATAACAAGAAGACCAAATGCCAATCTTTCTAGGTAGGGGATCTTGTCTTAAAACAAAATTAGAAGAATCTTCTAGATCATGACAGTAAAGGAAAGTTTGAGCCTAATTGTTTGGGTCTCCATCCTTTGCCTCACTCACCCTATTTATTCCATCACCCATATGTCTCCTTATCATAGCTTGATAATGTGAAGTATTCCATCCCTTTCATACTACTTGGCATATTCCAAAGGTTAGTTTGTCTTGCCTATATCAAGGTAATCTATCATATCACATTGGGGGAAATTCATTATGGATTAGATTGCTTTTTTGTATATCTTAAGGTTATTGGAAATCTCATCGAAAATCCCAAAAGGATTCATAAAATGTTCATCAAAAAATCCAAAAACATTTGCAAAATCCTATACAACTAAAATCCAAAAACATTAAAAAAATTGTAAAGGAAAAATCCAAAACATCCAGAAAACACATCAAAATCCCTAAAAAGGTCAAAACACCAAAAATCCAAAAAAAGTACGTCGTCGAACTATAGTTTTTTGAGTTTGAACGTAGGTAAGGTCATCATTGATGTGCCCCTAAGACACCCTAGGTCAATCCTTTAGGAGTCTATCATAATAAACTAGCATTCCACCAATTGTTCATGTCTCATTCGTCAATAAGTCAATTCAATCAAACTATGAGTCTCTAAGCTCAAACGTAGGCAAGGCCATCATTGATGTGCCCCCAAGACACCCTAGGTTATTCCTTTAGGAGTTTTTCATAATAAACTGACATTCCATTAACTGTTCATATCTCATTTGTCAATAAGTCAAGTTGGTCAAACTGCGTGGTCTCTGCATGTATAATGTAGGTAAGTCTAATCTTTGATCAACCCCTAAGGCCCCTAGGATACATCTTTTAGGTTAGGTTCTTGGTCACAATTAAAAAAATCCCTAAACATTCAAATATTGGAAAAATATTAAACATTTGCAAAATCTCAGAAAACTCCTAAACATTGAAATATTAGAAAAGCCTTAAACATTCAAAATATCAAAAAATCCCAAAACATTCAAATATTCAAAAAACACCCAAAATTTTTGAAAATTGAAAACACAAAAGCACTAGAAAACATTGAAAAACCCTAAACAACCTCAAATAACTTAGAACCAAAGCATTCACATAACATTCAAAAAGACCAAAATATCAAAAACATTGAAATATTCCAAAAAACCCAAAACCATCCATCCCATTTCGCTTTCACCTACAATAAACCTCCATCCATAATAAATTAACCATCAGCTTCAACCTTTGGCAAAACAAATAGAAAGCAAGTATCACAAGTCATAAAGTGGGAACCTAAGTGTCAAAATCTAAAGTATAGAATGTAGGTAAATGTGTCAGTGAAGTTTGTATCAATGGCTTATGAAACACATCTCATTCTAATCAAAATATATGATCAACATGTCTTAGGATGTATCCTTCTTGTGATTGGAATCAGTATAAGACATCACCTTAGCTAAATTTAAACTAGCAAGAGATATGGATAACATTGACTATTTTCCTTTAATCTTTTCTTATGATTTATCTTATTGAACCATTTTGAGGACCTTCTTGCTAAGCATATCCTTTGTAGACATATCTAGCCTTGTTGTGAACAACATGACCATGTTCATCATGTTTATTTCTAAAGATCCACATGCCTCCTATGACATTTTTGTCATCTGGTCTTGGGACTAGATCCCAAGTCTAATGTTTTTCAATTTGATCAATTTCTTCCTACATTGCTTTAAGCTAGCATTCAATAGTTAGAGCATCATGAAAAATTTTGGGCTCAAACTAGGTGATTAAACAAAATGCAGTAAGCTCAGCTATGTGAGATTTTTCATCATAGTTAACAGTTCTTTTCCTTGTTTGAATTCCTGCAGATCTATCTCCTATAATCAAATCTTTAGGATGGTTCCTAGCAAGATATTTTGAAGGAACTTTGGGTTCACATTTTTCTGAGCAGATTTCAGCATCTTCAGGATTTTCTTCAGCAAGTTTAGGGATTGCTAGTTTTGTTTTAGGCATTGCAGTTTCAAAGCCTTCAGTAATTATATCAAGTTCAAATTCGCCCTCTTCATCATCCTGCATAGGTTCAACATCTAGAAGCAGATTTTCATCAAATTTGACATTCACAAATTCAACAATTTTGTTCAGCCTATTGTTAAAACATTTATATGTTCTGTTGTGAGTAGAGTATCCTAAAAAGATACCTTCATCAGTTTTAGATTGGAAACTGCCTAAGTTTTCATCATCTCTCTTGATAAAACACTTGCAGCCAAATATTCTGAAATATTGAATTTGGGTAGATTTACCATACCACAGTTCATATGGAGTGAAATTTGATTTCACTGTGATCTAGAATCTATTCAAAATGTCGACAACTGTATGAATAGCTTCTTTCTAGTACATATTTGTGAGATTTTCTTCATTCAACATGGTTCTTGCCATCTCTTTTACAATCCTATTATTTCGCTCAACAACCCCGTTTTGTTCGGGTGTTCTGGCAGCAACATACTATCTTTTTATGCCATGTTTGTCATAGTAGTATATGAATTATTGTGAGGTGAATTCACCACCTTTGTTAGATCTTAAACATTTTAGTTTTAAGTCTGACTCTCTTTCTACTAGTTTTCTAAAAATTTTAACTTGTTCAAAAGCTTCTGATTTATTCTTGAGAAAGGTAACCCATACCATATGAGAGTAGTCATCAACAAACAACATGAGATATTTCTCACCATTTATGGATCTAGTCCTTGTAGGACCACATAAGTCAGTATGAACAATTTCCAAAGGCTTAGTAGAGAAATGTTCCTTGGATTTAAAGCTTACCTTAGTTTTCTTTCCTTTGAGACACTCTTTACAAATAGATTTGTTAGGTTTTCTAAGAAGGGACATACCTCTTACATTTTGATTTTTGCTAATTTTGACCATATTGTCAAAATTAATGTGGCCTAGTCTCTTGTGCTACAACAAGCTTAGCTCAACATGACTCATTAAGGATATACTATGATTGTTTTCATGTCCTGAGGTGTCAAGTAAGTTGTAGACATTTCCTTTGGTCCTTCTTCTAGCAGCAACAACTTTACCAGATTGGTTTTTGATTTCACATCCTTGTGAAATGAACAAGACTTGATAGCCACTGTCACAGATTTGACTGACACTCAAAAGGTTATGTTTTAATCCTTCTATATAGTATACATTGTAGATTGGAGTGTCTTCATTCAAAAATAGAGAACCTTTACCTTTGATTTGAATTCCAGAGTTGTCTCCGAACTTTACATATCCACCAACATAGTCTTCTAGATTTGTAAATTTTTCTTTGTCACCAGTCATGTGGTTTGAATAGCCACTGTCTAGGACCCATAGGTCCTTTTCTTTGAGTGAAAAGTAGTTTGGAAAAGCATAGTCTATTCAATGTTGTTAACTAATTTGGGTTTCCAGACTTTGATAGTTTTCAACTGTTTATTCTGTTGATGAACATTGCCTTGCTTAGCAGAATGACCTAAAGATTTGCATGTGAAACATCTAATCTGTCTTGCAAAACCATGATTCTGCCTAAAGTCAAAACTAGGAGTTCTGGAATTCATAAATCTGCAAGAGTTTACTTTGTGACCAAATTTATTGCAGAAGTAATAGTACCCATAAAAGAGAGGGTAGGAGTTGTAAACCATTCTGTTGCTCCTAAAAGGATGAATATGATCCTTGACAAACTTGGGATGTTTGAGTTTAGGATTTTTGTTTCCAGCAACAACATTGTTCTTTTCACTGTCATTTAAACATTCACCTTTAACAAAACCAATACCAGTTTTGTCTTTGTTTAATTTTTGTTTACTGAGCATATCATTTAGTTTAAGAGTGCTTTCATATTTCTCAACAGTCTTCCTGAGACCTACAATCTCATGTTCAAGTTTTTGAATTTCATGGTCTTTAAAACTTATGTCAATGCGAAGACAATCTTCAACTCTCTCGGATTCTTCAAGTTGAGTTTTTAATGAAATTATCTCAAGATTTATGAGTTGCTTTGGTGAACTATCTTGAACAACATTCTGTTCTTGAGCACACAACTATTTCTTAAGTTTTCTCAGCTCTTTTAGAGCACATTTTAGTTCTCCTTCATAATCCACTTCACCTTCTTTAGCATCATTGTTGTTAGTTTCATCTTGCTGAATGATTTCTACCATGAAGAGATTTTCATCCTCTTCATCTAGAGAGTCATTAGATTCAAAATTTGTTTCATTTTTGCTGAACAGACTTTTCTTCTTTTTGAAATTAAATTTCTGTTTGGTTCTATAAGCCTTTTTCTTGGCAAATTTCTCAAATTTCTCGTTATCATTGTTTGTGTCACCATAGGGGCACTTTGCAGCAAAGTGGCCTATTTTTCCACAGTTAAAGCATTTGAAGGGAAGTTTTCCCTTATACTTTCTAGAACCCTTTTTGAGCTTCCTCACAAATTGGGATTCTTTAGAATCTGATTATTCTAATTCGGAGAGCTCATCCCTTTCTTTCCTTTCAACATTAAATGTTGATTCTTTTGTAGTGATGTTGTTTTTACTAATCCTCATTTCATAGGCAGTCAGAGTGCCTTAGAGATTGTCAAGGGTAAGCTAGGTAAAATGTTTCTTCTCTTCTAGAGTAGCTACCTTAGATTCAAATTTTGTTGGCAAGGTTCTGATGACCTTGGTTACAACATCAAAATCCTTGACTTCTTCTCCCAGACCCTTCATGGCATTTACTATTTCATCAACTCTCAAAAAATAGTCAGCAAATTTTTCATCATCCCTCATTTTTAATTCTTCAAACTGATGTTTTAAAGTGAGGACTTTGGACTGTTTTACCTTTTCATTTCTTTGATAGATAGTTTCAATTTTAGTTCAAATTTCTCTAGCAAAACTACAGTGCATGAATTTGATGAAGACATCTTTAGTCAGAGCACATAAAAGAGCATTCTTTTATTTTGCATTGGTTTCATATCTTTTCTTTTCATCAGAAGTAGTTTGCAAAGTAGCTGGTACAGTGTACCAAGTCAATACTATGCTCTAGACATCAAGGTCAATAGAAGTTAAATAAGTCTCCGTTCTGATTTTCCAGAATACATAATCAGTTCCATCAAATAATGGAGCTCCAGTCATGGAAGTACCTTCATGAGCTTGAGACATTTTGAATAGACTCCAAGTCCAGAATCAATCCTAGCTTGGAAAGACCTATCGGAGGACCCTAGGCTCTAATACCAATTGTTGGAGTGAAAATACACTGAGAGAGGGGGGGGGGGGGTGAATTAGTGTTTATAACTTCTTAAACAATTTAAACTGAAACTGAAAAGAACCATACATATGTTCTCATTTATCAATGATAGTTCCATTCCTATTTTCGAATGAAATCATATAAACTGAAATGAGTAATGGAAAATTGTATTTTAATGAAGTAAAGTATTGAAGAAAATGAGTCACAGAGACACAAATAGACACAAGCTATGTCGAGTGGAAAACCCTCCTGGGGTAGAAAAACCACTCCTTAACCTGCTGCCTTTTTCAGGTTTTCATTTCAATAATATTTTTTGACAAAGCCTCAATGGCTGATTTCTGAGCGCTGACTCAAGGAGCACCAAACCCTCTGTTTAGAGACACTAATCTCAAGGAGCATCAACCTCTTTCCTGATATTCAAAAGATCATATAACGATACAGATGATCTCTCTGTTTCTCTTGATTTCTGTCAAGTGCCTCTTGACAGACAATGTGTAGAACACTCAAAAGTCAAGAATGACTCTTCACTATTCCACCCATTATCAAGCCTTAAGACAACTTGAGGAAAAATATTATCACAGTCACAATACAATCTCATCAAACTGTATTACAATGATTCAAATTTTCTTTCTTTTCTCACTGTTTTATTTTCAATCTTTTTCCATACAAAAACTACAAATCTGACTATCACTCTATTTTCCAATTTTTAGCATCACACATTCATATCCCCTTTTGCTCATCTTTTTCATTACATCCCACGAGGGGTTACAACAATTGCTTGTTTTTTACATTCAAGGAATTACCTCAAGATGAATATTAAGTTACCATACTTTTGTCGAGCAACAGTGATAGATGTTACCATGATTATGAGGGAAAGATCATATTGAATAAGATCTTTTGATAGGAGCTCTTAAGCATTGTTGAAATATAGAAGTCAGACTCAAACTTGTTCTTTCAAGCAGCCTACACAAGCAGTGCTGAAAACAAAAGAGGCATAAGATATATATAAACCAAATATTCAACTACCATGCAGAAGTAAACACTTATCCCATATTAGCCTTATCAAAGAAGGTAATGGTTCTATAAAGATTAAATTGATGAATACCTATGAGGACCAAAAAAGAATTTTCCATAAGCAATTTTACCAGAACTGTAGAGTAGTTGAGCAACTCGAGCCACATTGCTATTTTGAGTATTCAACCGATGCCAAGAACCTGACAAGAGAAACAACCATGGTGATGGTCTTTCAAGCTTCTCTATTCACTGTCCAAGTGTTGTAGAAAATGACAGTCGAATTCACAGTGAAACGAATGAGAGAGATTTCATGGAGGCAGCAAGATTAGGGTTCCAAACCCTCAAACAATGAAGCATAAAGATTTTCCCTACTTTCCACATGAAATAATTTGCATAATATGATAAAATTTTGGAGTCTGAGAGGACAACAAAAACAATTAATAAATCGAAACCACTTAATACAGTTTGAAATCCCCAAAACGATCGATGACTTGCATGCCGACAGGAATAAATTGAAATTTGTTTCCTTACCGCACAATTGCGGCCACCCTTCGGACTACCCACAGTACAGTGGTAGCTATCACTGACTATTACTGCATCATTTACCACCCAACCACGGTCTTGCTTCGGACTACCCGTGGTATAGTGGTAACTCCAAGCTAACCACTTGCTGCTTCCACCTCATTACCACGGTTAAGCTTCTGACAGTCTGCATTATAGTGGTACCTCCTTTCATACTGCTAACTATTTCCACCAGATTACCATGGTTACCTTCCTGACAGCTCATGGTATAGCAGTAGCACCTTTCAAACCGCTAACATATTCCACCGCATTACCACAGTTTACTTCCTGACAACTCACGGTGTATCGGTAGCCGTCTTGCTTGCCGCTGACTGTTTACCTACACTATCGTGGTTTCACTTTTGACTGCCTACGGTGTAGCAGTAGCAGTTTTTCTTGCTGCTGGTGGTTTACACCGCACTACTGCGATCACTGGCTTAACTGCTAGCGGTACCGCAGTAAGACCTCTTGAAGTCGCGGTCTTACCAAAGTCAAGCATGCCGACAGGCATTATATCAATTTGATAACCATTAAAAAATAAATTTCCATCTCATTTGAATTTCAATGCTATAGTGCGCCAAATATTATCCAATACTTTGTGAAGAGATAAATACATTGACGAATATCAAGATGCTTGTAACTGATCAAGCCATAATTAATCAACCTATAGAAGAACTCAATCGAGATCTTCACATGGAGCCAAGATATCAGAGCCACCAAGTTAATATAATCAATGAAGTAAATGTGCCAAACATAACAGTAGATCAACTAAGAAGATAAATATCAAGATCAAGATGCCAGAGAACCACAAAGTGACATCAAGGACAAAATAGTACAAGAGGGATTCAACATAATGTATATTTGTGTAAAGAATTAGGCAATAATCAAAAAGTTTTTGTACAAATGAGCTAGCCCTGATGGTTGCTCCCCTCACTAAGTTGTCTCTCTAGCTGATCCTCAACCCTAGGATGTGCCTCACTCCTCTGTGAGTAATTCGACTATCTAAGTGCCGCGAGGACATTTTTGTGGTAGTGCATCTAATAGTAGCCTGCCTCAGTCATGGCCTCTCTATATAATCTGGTAGACATTATCTACCCCTGGGCTGTAGCTAACATAGTCTCTAGCTACTGGCACCACCTGACCTCCTAAGCCAACTACATCTTGGCAGCTTGTACTTGTTGCCTAGCTTTGTCTCTCTTAGTAGTAATCATCAAAAATTGTTGTTGGTCCTGATCCCTCTCACCTGTAATCACATGTATCTATTATTATAGTTGTTGTATTTGTAAATCACGGGTATCTAGCCTTGGTGGTGGTGGGTGTACTAGCTATTGCTCCATTAGCTATTGTTATATCGAAAGTTGGTTTGGAGGCTGCTAATGCCCTAGTGGTGGGACCTATCCATCCTTTTGATCCTAACCATCCTAGCCATTCTATCCTCTAATCCGACCTCTATCTTTTCCTTTTCCTGCCCCCTCCCTCTTGCTCTCTCTCATGGAGGTGCACCTGCTAGATTTGTCAATAAACGAGGAGGTGTGAACCATGCATCATATGCAAGTGTTGTCTAAGCATCCAGTTATCCCTAATAATAGGCCCATGTCCTAGCTACCAACTGTCGAAAGCCCTCAAAAACCTTGTGGGATGGAATAGTTGGTCCCCACGCTTCTCTCTCATGCTCACCTGGTGAAGATGGTGGTATATGCATCATCTAGCCTATTTTGCATGTCTCCAAAATTTCTCACCACCATATCTAGCAGGTACCTCTCAATGATGGTATGATCTTGACCCTGCATGTATCAGATCTTTTGAGAAAAAAAAAATGTTATATATCATCGTAACATGTTGGCATTTGAAGCCAGGGTTACCATCTGAAAACTATCAAATCATTGATGACCTTGCACGAGTAGGGAATGCCAAGCTACCCTATATGATGTAGTGTGATGGAACCCCTATACCTCTAGACAATAGGATCATTTGGCTCTATATCTACCATATGAACAATCAGTCAAAGCACAACGATGTGCCCCTAGACCCAAATATGAAGTAAAGTGACCCCTGTGCCAATCGCCCTACCATCATAGTATACAAAATCATGCATATCATGGTACAGGGAGGCCAACATCACTAGCCCTCATGCATACTAAGTCCTCTTGAATAGAATCCTATGCCAAGCTAGGCCCCATCCTAAACTGAACTCTCTACTCTGTTGATCTAGAGCAACCAAACCTGAGATGATCACTACAACAATTAATCTGAAATTAGGTACCCAACCTTTGTACATCTCGATGTCAATCTGCGAAGTGACTAGAACAATGTCCTCTTGGTTCATCACCTCAAGGCACACATCGTAGCCAGCGTTGACATCGTATATCATGTGCTCACCATGTATTAGAAAACACAATATACTCCATGCATCTTCCAGTGTCACTATCACCTCGCTAGTAGGAAGGTGGAACAACGAGGTCTGATTGTTTCATCGCTCACACAATGCTGTCATCATCGCTAAATGTGTCCGGATGATGGGCATTTATGCAACATACCACAAGCCAATCTCCTCTAGGTGCCCCTGTCGCAACTTAGATAAATATTGAAGATATAGAGGGCAAAAATATATACATAATCTAAGAAAGAAAACAACGAACCATTCAGAAAGGTGTTCAAGCTCCTAAAAATCTGGAGACTTTATATTCATATCATCATCATGGAAAAAAAGAAGAAAAAAAGGATCGCTGGGGGAGAATAGAAGATTACGAGAATTTTCCAGATCAACGCAAAAGGTAAGTGCTTGCTGCTGACATAAATACATAATTCTAGTATACAAAGACAATCAGATAAAAATAAATGAATGTGTAGTAATAAGTGAAGGCTTGACAATAGTTAGAGCCGACTTGGGTGATCCCACAATAGAAGTTTACAATTTTTGGCCAAACTGGACACTGAAATTATTATTTTTAACTAAATCTTCACATTCAGGCACCTATAGCGGCTAAACCGTGAGGAATTTGAAGATGATGCAAACTAGTGTCTCATCACATTTTGTTTGTACATTCTAAAAATATTTTTTTCAAAATTTTTGGAATAAGATTGCACTTCTTTTTCCATCTCCCACGAAAACTAGTTTTTTTCAGAAAACAACATTTTTAAAAAGTGACGCTCATCGTAAACAACATAAATTTTTTTTGTATGAAGGATAAAATTCTAATTTTTTTGAATTTAGATTTGTAACTATGATATATAGCACTTTAAATTGGTCTCATAGTTTTTTATTGAATTATTTTTCCTTAATAGAGTTTCGAAGTCAAACGAATTGCAATTCAAACATAGGTGGACTGTATACAACATAACTTTTTCTGTATGTATCGAAATTCAATTTAATTTTTTTAATGGATCAAGGACATCAATACTCAGCATGAACATATTTAAAAAAAAATTATTTTCATAATTTGCTATTTTTTCACATGTGCTAAATAGAGAGCTTGATTTTCGGTGAAAAACCTATGTTTAATAAAACTAAAAAAACACATAAATAATAAAATCAAAACATATTAAAATTATATTCATGGGATAGATCATTTTGAGGACTACCATAATCATTTCAAATAAATTTTAAATGAATTCATTTGATCCCCAAAAAGGTAAATCAAAAGTGATTTTTTATCAGCATTTTGATAGGTGTAAAGGAGACTCATTTATAGGTATGGTCTAAAACTAGCGAGGTTCTATCCATGGGGATTTGATCTAAGGTGGTTTGATCAAATCCTCTTCAATTGGAATCCTTAAAATGGATCTTTTAAAGGCTTGAATCATTATATTTTAAAAAAAATTGTGATTTCAGCAAAAATCAGTTCCTCTCAGAAATTGTAAACCAACTTTGTGGGATCACCCACTTATATATTTAATATATATGATAAATAAATAAATATATATTTCTAATTGGAGATTTGCACTTAAAATATATAAAGAGGAAGAAATATAGAGGATAGGAGATATATATCTGAGAAAACAAGAAGAAAGATATAAAATATAGAATTAAGAAGTGTATATATGATGCTCATACAAGTGTACAAATCTGCCACTTATCGGGTATGAGTTCCATTATAGTACATGGATTAATATAATAATGTGTAGAAGGTAAGAATAGTGGATTAGGTATATAATTCATTTAAATATTAGTTGATGCTTATAAATATACGTTATGATTTATAAATATATATTGGAATACATGAGGAATGGTAAGTATATTGAGGGTTGGAGGAACATATCAACAATTGATAAGCATATATCTAGAAGTATATATATATATTAAACTCATAGATATATCATTGATGGTGGTCACATACAATTATATATATAATATATTAATTATGATTATCCAATAATGATGCTTGCAACAATTATTGAACTCTATAAGTAAGCCTTATAAGTAGTAATGACTCTATTCATTCACTATGATGTTAAATGGTATAATAAGAATTCCATCTATGGGATCTTGAAAGACGTTTAATGTCTAATGCACTTATGTAAGATATTAGGAAAGAGTAATTCATAGGGAGTGATAGGAGGAAATGAATAATCCTTTGACAAGAAAGGAATATTTATACCAATTTCAATCTTAAAAGATGTGATTACTGAAATTTATTGATCTCTAACGTTCTTAATGTCTCTTTGAGAAACATTTTGAATGCAAGATTCAGGTTTAAGTGATTCCTCCAGAAAGGGGACATTACAAGTGGTATCATAGCCAGCGTTGACATCGTATATCACATGCTCACCATGTATTATCAAATGCAATATCCACCATACATCCTCCAATGTCACTATCACCTCGCCAGTAGGAAGGTGGAACGACGAGGTCTAGCTATGTCATTGCTCACACAATGTTGTCATCATCACCAAATGTGTCCGGATGATGGACATTTATGCAATATACCACAAGCCAATCATCAATATTTATATCTTAATATTTATAATGTCATATATAGTAATTATAATTATAATTATAATATCTTCTTGATAATTATAATTATAAAAATATTCAAATGGTATATTTTATATCCACTAATACTCATACCGATTATAATATTTAAATTGTTAGTATTTTATTATTTTAATATCGATAATTATAATTATAATACTGTCTCGACAATTATAATTATAAGGATATTGAAATAATCATATGGATTATTAATAATTTTGTTATCTTTATTGTCACATTTTCGAGGACATGACATGCCCTGCCATCACAGTATACAAAATCATGCATATCATGGTACAGGGAGGCCAACATCACTAGCCCCCATGCATACTAAGTCCTATTGAATAAAATCCTATACCAAGCCAGGCCCCATCCCGAACTGAACCCTCTGCTCCGTCAATCTAGAGTAACCAAACCTGAGATGATCACTACAACAATTAATCTGAAATTAGGCACCCAACATTTGTACATCTCGAGGTCAATCTATGAAGTGACTAGAACAATGTCCTCTCAGTCCATCACCTCACATCACACATCGTAGCCAACATTGACATCATATATCACGTGCTCACCATGTATTAGCAAACAAAATATCCACCATACATCCTCCAACGTCACTATCACCTCGCCAATAAGAAGGTGGAATGATGAGGTATGGCTATGTCATCGCTCACACAACATTGTCATCATCGCCAAATGTGTCTGGATGATGGGAATTTATGCAACGTACTACAAGCCAATCTCCCCTAGGTGCCACTATTGCAACTCAGATAAATCACCAATTCTAGACAAAACTGTGGGTCGATGCTTGTGGGACATCAAAGGCGAGATCACCTCCTGCACCCATGAAACACACGACGTCAAAAGTCAAAAAAATCTGGCTAAGTTTGGAGTTTTTATCCCCCAAAATGACAATAGTATCGCTATTTACGATAGCGTCGCTATAATTCAACTTCCAAATCGTGATGCCCAAAGCATTTAAATTGCAAATTGCGATATGTGTTGCTAAACACATATGCACCACTATTTGACTTTGGAAAACCCTAAATGTGTCTGGATGATGGGTATATATGCAACATACCACAAGCCAATCTCCCCTACGTGCTCCTGTAGCAACTCAGATAAATCACCAAGCTTGGAAAAAACTATGGGTCGATGCTTGTGGGACATCAAAGGCGGGATCACCTCCTACACCCATGAAGCACACGACATCAAAATTCAAAATTTTTGGCTAAGTTTGGAGTTTTTATCCCCCAAAATTATGACAACGTCACTATTTATGATAGCATCGCTATAATTCAACTTGCAAATTGCGGCACCCAAAGCATTTAAATTGCAAATCATGATATGTGTTGATAAACACATATGCGTCGCTATTTGACTTTTGCAAACCCTAACCCTAATTTTCAAATCAAAAGGTGTGTCACTATTTACATATACGTCATGATTTAGAATTTGAAACCCTAATTCTAAATTGCAAACTGCATCACAATTCACATATGCGTTGTTAAAATTCAAATTAGCATCGTCGGTTCTCCAAATAGCATCATTGTAGAGAGACACCACCAAAGTTCAAATTTCAAATCGAGTTTCAAATCACATATCGGTGGTCCTATGCCTACAAGCCTCTGGTACTCGCAAACCTGGTCGGAAATGTGTCATGGGAGCACTCATTGTGCCATTTCTTTAGAGCGTCAGAGCTCAATTTGTGAGAATCCTCTAAAGTGTGAATGCAAAAATAACTTGAAAGTGACCCTTCCTCACCTATTTATGCTTGTAAATTAGGGTTTTTTTCCCTAATTTAACTATCAAGCTAGGGTTTTTTACCATTTTCACCAATTTTTCCAAATTGAACCTTATTTTGCATCGTTTTTTGCATCCCGGAGCCTTTCTAGACCCTTGGGGTAGGATTTTACATTTTTTCGAGAAATCAACCCAAAATTCAAAATTTTCACTTGATTTCTCGAGGGGGTAGGGAACGAGCTTAATTCTTTTGCTGGGGTATCTAAAAAATCATAAAATTTTATTATTTTATTTAAGTAGCAATTTTTTTTAATCCAAAGGGTGCTAGTCTTTGAACCAAAGCAATGTGTACCTCGCTTCAAAGAGGGGAAAAATGTAGACATTGAAAATGTTCCAAATCATATCATACACTCAAATCAAGTATACTAACATCATTTCCTCTTGAAACCCATCCTTTTTTTTTTTAATTAATTAAATTAGCTCGGATAATTAATTAATAGCATCATTTGCATCTATTAACCTAATTCATCAAATCAGGTTAATTCACCCCCTTTCATGCTAACACTTCGTCCTTTTAAATTAAATAAATCAAACTATTTAATTTAAATTCCTAAATCTTCTTATTTAATTAAATAACCTCAAGGTATTTAATTAAATGCCATTTCACCTTTCCCCCTTTCATTAAATCATTTTATTTAATGAATGTCATCTTAATTCTTCTAATACACTAATTGCATAATTGACATTATTTAATTATCAATTATTAATTAATCTAATTCCCCCCACTTGCAAGGGAATATTCCTCCTTTTCTTTCATAGTTTAGATTGGTTAGTTTTGATAAATGTTTAATTTAATCTTTATTTGAATGATCTAGTTGAGGTTTGATGTTAGCAGTTTTGTTATGCTTTGATTTTTCATGGATCAAGCATAATCAACCCATACTAATCCATCCTACCACATGAAGATTATCTTGAGATCAAGCAGAGATTCCTCATATTGTGCAATTTTTTGAAAGTTCCTAGAAACAATTCTTGTTATGTTTATTATTTATGTTTTGATACTTTAAATCATCGACGATGATGATTCTTAAGAGGGGATATGTTACATCCAGTTGTTTATTTACCAACTACTATTACCTTTATAAGTAAATATGTTTTTAATACATGATTATGTCTTGATGTAGGAATATGTTGCTCTAAGTTGGATGTAGGAAAGGTTTGAACCCTCTAGTGGAGAGAGAATCACCTAGGAGAGGAGGTTGGTATGGGAACCATTGGTTTATCTATTTGAGTAGATGCACACATTCACTTGCATAGGTTAGAGGAACCTTATTGAGTCAGTTCGAGTTTTGTGTTGGTAAGTGCTAAACCTATGTTGATAGATTTTTGGTTGATAGGAGAACTAAGTTGGTTGCCTTTAATCTTGATCATTTAGTCAATTTGAGATAAAGTGTTAAAACTCTTGTCATTAGCATATGTTATATATTGTGTATTTAAATATATATATGGATACACATATACAAAATGTATATGTGTATATATGTGGTGGCACATATATATGTATGTAGGTAGGTATGAGCATATGTAGATAGTAATATATACGTATACCCATACACAGATACACAATACATATGCAGGCACCTGATCAAATATATATATATATATATATAATATTTAACTAATTGTTATGAATGTATATTTGAATATATATATATTTACGTAAATATTATATATATATACATTAATGTTATTTTAAAATACATGATGGTAGCCATATTGTAAGGAAAGGAATGCCATGTGAGGTATGTTTTGGTGGTAGCCATGTGCCACACCAAGGCAATACTTATAACAATTTTAATATAGTTGTTGCTTGAGTTGTGTAGGCTATATGCAATATCATGGAATGTGTAAATATTAATCTGCCACACGAAGATGAAGATGTTGACTAAGTAAAATGCATAATGAAACCCATGATTACGGCGATGGAATAAGAAATTGTGTTGCATTTGTATTAGATCTCATACATGCCACATAAAGGACCTTTTCTACTATGTTTTAAACTACCAAAAAACAAGAGGTTGCACCCAACCGGGTTGTGACTTAAAGAGCATGTAGTTGATTTGGTTTTGAAGTCTTCATAACTAAAATTTGCATTGTGCCAATTCTACAATCTCAACGTGGTTTTATAACAATTTGGACTAAGTCTAAAATGAAATTTGGAAAACAAAAAAGAGCTAAGTTGACTCCACAAATGGCAAGAAATTTGAGAAGTGGCATCAAGTTTAGCTTTCCTTGAGCAATCGACTTCTCTCCATTTGAAGTATAAAAAGGAAAAACAACTCACTATTTGGTTGTTTATTTTTGTGCATTCACTTGGTTATTCTGAGCAGCAACATATTTGATAGTTAGTAAGGAGAGCATAGAATATTCATGACATTTGTGAGGAGATTATTGTTTTGAGAGAAAGTGGATTGGAAATATGTATTCCAATTTGTCTTAAGTGTGAGGAAAGGCTGAGTTGAGTAGTTGTAGTTGTCATTTAGAAGCAAGGAAGAGAAGAAAAGCAAAGAGGAGAGTTGAGAATAGAGGCAATATTATAAGGTTGAGCCATTGAGAACATTGGAAGCAAGAAGTTGTAGGAAATTTGATTCAAACTATTTTAATCTAGGCATGATTAAAATATCTTTCTCTTTCTCATTTTAAAATTTTGATTCTAAGTTTTGCCATTTTCTAAATTTTTTTATGCTTTCATTATGCGCATATTATTGCTATTATTAGAATATGGGCATATGTAGACATATTGAAGCTAAATAATATTACAATAATGTGGTTCTTACCCTCACCTTTTCATTCAATACATATTACACATATATAGGAATCTCATATCCTATTTTGTAGGAAACAAATCTCTAACCATATGAGTCATTTAACCAACTCAACAAACACATAAACAAACACTCCTTAAATAATTATTTTCTCACCTAGAATAGTTTTGTGAGTGGTTTCTATAACTCACTTTAGTTTTATACTAATATTATGCATCCTATGTGAACACTAGTAATATATTTTCCAACACCCCCACTTAGTGTTCAAACATGGAGAGAAAGATCATCACACAACTTGGAAACATAATTGTATGCCTATGCATACTTTTAGGTTTGCATACTTCTATCTTGATCTTGCTGCACATGATCACCTACATATGAGAACTTATCCCGCTTTCACTTCCAGTGAACTTATCACTAACCAACCATACTTCCAAGAAGTCCGACAATCAGAGGATCATTGTAGTCAGCTGTTCTCCTATACAACAATTTATAATATCGATGATGTCCACATTCTCCACCTTAGCACTTCCAACTATAGTAAACCACCTCTTGTGGCTCATGATCTTGATTCAAATGAAAGTCTCTCTCCTTCCATGGTTTTAAACAAGCTTACCACAAACCTTGGCGTGAACAAGAACCCATCAATTGTCCACCTCGTGTGGTTTTCTAGATCCTCCCACAAACCTTTTCAAGATCCATGAACTGCATTACACTGGTGCTTTTGTTCACCACTATGCTTGTACATCAGGGAAGTTATATAGAAATCAACACACATATCACATATTGGGAATGGAACATTGTGTATCATTCCCCCCCACAATATGAAATTTTCACTTATTCACACAACCTGTAACATTGAAAAACAAATCATATCATGTTGCATAAAAGAAAAGAAAATGCCACCAAAGCTGATAAGCATCCCCGTCGTTGGTGACTGACGAGAGGATGGTAATTGTCCTCCAATCTCCGTTGTCTCCTACCTCCAATTAGTTTGCTACTTAGCAAATTTGTCTTTTGAGGATCATTTCATCAATTGTGAGGAAAGAATATATCACACCCCTCCTCCCCCCCCCCTTCCCTCTTGATGTGAACTTACAAGGAGTGTCGGGTACCATTGATCATGCACTCCAATTGACATATATATATATATATATATATATATATATATATATATATATATATAATTTGACAAATAGATCCTATTTTAAAGAAACTAATATAACATGACTCAAAACACCAAAAAATAATAATAACTGATAATGACTACCTATCATTATATAAAGATCCTACGTGACCATCTTTACTCAAGATAATCAACATAGATTTAATTTATTATATAGTTAGAAGCTATTATTAGAAACTATATCACTAACTTGACACCTATTGCCATGAATGATTTGGAGTATCTTATCAATACCGTCCTCAATGCACTGGTTGTTGAAAGTCACCTCCGGATCTCAAGTATTTGTCCCCTACAGAGCGAGAGCTGGTGTGCATGCCCATCACACGGTAGCAATTTGTTGAATCTCGACATTAGCATGTGAACCAAGGAAAATAAAAGAAAGCCGACACCCATGAAGACCGAGCCTGCATGAACCATCGCGCCTCTGCTCTCAAAATCAATGGCTCCGCCAGCATTAATACACCAGGTTCAGGATGACATCGCCAAGCAAAAACATGCTCGATCCACAATGGTAATCCCGTGATTTGTATTGCACAATGAAATATAAGCTGCGACCAGGCAAGCCAAACACGTGGTCAATGATGGAGATCTGACCAAAAATGCCCCAAACTAGAATTAAAGTGCCAATCGTATTGATAACAGGCATATAAATGTCGACGATGAATGGATTGAGCGTAGTGATAAACCCCCAAGCTTATCACAAGAAATACACCTCACAGATATTCACACTCAAGAAGCTTGAATCGAACACTATCTACCAATCAGGTATAAGTATGACGCTTGATATCTTCAACCATTAATATTCACTGAGCTGCCAGATTCTTCATGTGCGGAGCCAAAATCGATCCGCCAAACTTCACAAGCAGATCGTTGTATAGGCACAGATCAAGGATCACTCCAAACAATGCATTCAAGGGCCAAAATAACAAATCAACTGTCGCTGCAAACCAAGGAGCCAATCAACTCGATCTGATAGAAAACAGGTGAGCCGCAAGTAATGGATGAATATATTTTGCACCAAAAATATGCCAATGAATCACCAAGGAATATCACAGAACCAAAGAGTAGCTCCAATGTAGGAGGAAATCGATCAAGAATATATCGCAGATCTCAGAAATAAACCTCAGAAAGAGAGGACCTCTGTATGGTAAACTAAATAATACCTGCATAAAATCCTTTTTGCTCTGATACCATATTAGAATATGGGCATAGACATATTGAAGCTAAATAATATTACAATAATGCGGTGCTTCTCCTCATCTTTTCATTCAATACATATTACACACATATGAATCTCATATCCTATTTTGGGCCGGGCTTGACCATCACACACTAAGCGTTGACCGCTTAGTGTGGCTGGTGTGGGCCCACTCAAACCTTCCGTTTCCGTTTTGTTTTCCGTAGCACTCTTTGGACCCTTCATGGTGACGGTGACTGTCAACGGTTAATTTTGAATTTAGATTTTAAATCTGCTTCTCCCGCCGGCAAGGTGTTGTTACATCTGCCCTCCCATTTGACTTCAGTGAATAGACCAGAGACACCCGTGGCCAGTAAGGCAGATAGGTCGGCTGGATAATAGTGAAGAAAAGGGCGTCATGCTTGAAGATTCAAACGCCGAAAATTGGACAAGTGCAGATCTAAAAATAGAAGAAACCAAAGATAGGGGCTGCGTTGGATTAGAGAGGGGCTCAGGAATGTATGAGAGGGGCGACATGATGAACAAAAGAGGAGACTGCGCTTAAGGAGCTGAGTCGAGTTCAATGTGGGGAAGAAGTAAAACCTTTCAATGAAATTTGAGATGCGGGTTGAAAATAAAACAGGGAAGAGTCGCGCCAATTTCTCCGAATGACATCAAAAGACTAAAATACAAAATGTAGATGCATATAATGTAGAGAGGATCGATCTGAGTAGAAGCAGTGCTACAATTAGTGGAAGGTGTTTTGTGTTTCAGGTTTAACATTAAATCTCTTGTCTGCCAGTCAACTTTTGAATCATAAGCATAAGGTGAAGTTTTAGGCCAAGGATGGATTCAAATCGTATTTTATCTTTAGATACAATATGAAACTTCCTAGAGATTTTATGAAGGATTATTTATTTGCAGTAGATGCAGTTTCATCCTATATGGTTGCTTTATTTGCTCCTATAGATGAATCAATTGTTCTCTAGTATTATCGATATAGGCACCTTTCAATCGACTCTCTCTATCAGTTCAACTCTAAGGATATGTTAAGTGGGCTTTTTCATCTTTTTCATTTCTTACCTCTATGTCCTCAATGTCTCGCAAACAAACAACATCAAGATCCATTCAAATTGAGTGCCTTCCATGCTAAAGATCATCTTGAGGTTGTGCATACAAATCTATGTGGACCTTTTCTTAATTCCTTTCAAGGTTGCAAATACTTTCAGTTGTTAATGGGCGATTTCTTATGTAAGACTTGGATGTGCTTTCTCATGAAGAAGAGTGAATCCTTTGCTCAATTTCAAGACTTCTACTAGTGAATTGTATGAGAGATAGGCCAGTCTCTTCTTTTCCTCTACTTAGATCAAAGGGGGAATTCATGTCAAAGGAGTTCTTGGAATTCTTAAAGTTTCATGGCATCAAATAACATTTGGTTGACCCCTATACACCACAACAGAATAGAATTGCAAAGCATCACACTCGGACTATCGTGGATTTGGCTTGGTACATGCTTTCCTCAGCTTGGTTTGAGGATCGATTTTGGGTAGAAGAAGTTTACACAACTGTTCATCTTCTCAATAAGGCTCCTATAAATATATTGCAAGACAAGACACCAAAGAGGTATGGAGTGGCTATAAGCCTTCACTATCTTATATTAGAGTATTTGGTTGGACTCCATATGTGCATCTCAGTTAGCAAGAGGAAGAAGATTGATTTCAAGATACTCCAATGCATCTTTTTGGGGTGTACAATACAACTTCAAAAGCTAATCATCTCATGGATCATAAGACATAAAATATTTATGAGAATTGAGACGTGGTATGTGATGAGTCATCATTTGACTTCTTGACACATAAGGAAGATACAACCACCTCTCATAGATTTCTCTCATAATCAGATAATGAGAATGAATATTCTACTCAAAAAGAAGATGATCTTGGCCCTTTGGAACATTATTCTTCACATCAACAACAACATCAATGTTCGAAATAGGTCTAAAATGCCATTAACAACTCCTATCTATATTGTCTTCCTAATCTCTCATCAGGAGTTAACATAAAGACAAGTGAGAAATGAGTTGAATCTTGCATTGTTGAGTTCAGTTGATGATAGTACTAGACTCGATACAATTTAAGAGGATCTTAGTCAGGGACAATGGAAGAAGGCCATGGATCTTGAGTACAATTATCTTTTAAAAATCAAACATGAGAAATTGTCAATATACCTACAATAAAGAAGCCCATATACTGTAAATGGGTTTTCAAAATAAATACAAGATAGATGGATCCATCAACAAATGTAAAGTGCCACTTATTGCAAAGGGATATTCTCAGTGGGAGGGTGTTGATTATGAGGATACCTTTGCACCCACTATGGATTTCAAAACAATTAGAGTTATTCAAGTGTACCAACAATACAAAAAGTTTGGAAGCTTCATTAGATGGATGCATGCCAATAGTGCTTTCCTTAATGGTGATCTATAAGAAGTATACATGACCCAACTAAAAGGCTTCATTGGTAAATATCATCCTCAAAAGGTATTTCATTTCATTAAGTCACTTTATGGGCTTAGAAAATCCCCTAGGGCATGGTACAAAAAAATAGATGGTCACCTCCTGCAACATGGTTTCACTCATAGCCCCTCAAATCTAAATGTATTTATTAAGAAGACAGACATATAGATTGTCATTATCATTTTGTATGTTGATGATCTTGTGATCACATTAAGCTCAAATAATCCCATTGATGATGTAAAGAATGATTTAAGAAAATAATTTGATATGATAGACTTGGGACTGCTTCACTACTATCTTGGCTTGGATATATGGAAAATGAAGCATTATATTTCTATCTCCTAGATGAAATATGCGAAGACACTACTAGAAAAGTTTGGAATTTTGAATTGTAAACCTATGTCTACTCCAATGGAGAAAAGGTTTACAACTATCTTGATTCTAGGATCCACCTCAAGTACATGAAACTCTCTACCATCAACTTGTTGTGAGTATCATTTACTTGACTTATGCTAGACCATATTTATGCTTTGTTGTCAGCTATCTTCCCAAATTTATGTAGGAGCCAAATCAATGTCATTGAGTTGCAACTAAGCATATTTTGAGATAATTTTGAGGTAGACTTAATTATATTTTGCAAGACAAGAAGAACCCTAATTTCTTACAAGGATATGTTGACTCAGACTATGTTGGGTTTATTGATGATAGGAAGTCAACTATATAATATATTTATCATCTTAGATCTAAACCTATCTCATGGATTAGTAAGAATCAAACTATTGTTTTCTCTCATCCATCGAGGCTAAACAAAGGGTTTTGGTTATGTCACATTTTGGCTGGCATGGTCATACCTTAAGAAATGCCAAGTATTATTTTTGTGATAATCAAGAGGTGTTGAAATGTGTGAAGAAACCAGTGTTTCGTGAAAGAATAAAGCATATAGGGTTTGGATGTCAATAAATTTTAGAAAAAGTTTTACACCACAACATTTAGCTCTGTAGTACTGCCCAACAGATTCTTAGATAGTTGATATTCTCACCAAGTCTCTTGGCAAGGTAAAACTTGAATTGTTTCAAGGGTACATTTGTAAGAATAATGTAATAAGGGGGAATGTTAGCATATGCAATTGAGTGTGCAGTTAAATTATTTCTAGTTTATTCAATCGCTTCCTCCTTCCTCATTGTTTCCTCACTTGCATAAATGTGTTGGTGATCATTGAATAATATGAATCAATCTTTACAAATCTTCATCGAACATCTTTTGTGGTTTGCCTCTTAAGTCTTTGAGTGTTTTGAACTAGATACATGATTCTTTTCAAGTCATTTAAACCAAAATATTTTTCATGACATCTTTCAAGGGATGGGCCTCACATCCCTTATAAATTCACTTAGATTTGACATTATTTTTAGGTGGAGATTCTATTTAGCGTATGAAAAGATAAAAATTCTGCTATTTTTCAAATTTCTTTGTGGATCATCATGTTTTTCTTTATATTAAAGTTGTGATTTGTTCTAATGCTTTACTACACAGTCAAGTGCATGCTAATAAATTTGTAGTTGAGGTGGCTCATTTATAGGTGCATTTGAACCACTAAGGTAATTTCCCCACACCATAGTTTAAAGACACTTCCTCTAGTTTTAAAACCCCAATGTATTATTGGTTATATCCTTTTATACCTTTATACCTACACCATATGACTATCATAATAGCATATGAAACTTGGGAAAAACAAGAATATTCATGAATTACCACATAACTAGAAATATGAGGCTTTGGATGAGCTAAAAAGTGGATGTCAACCTGGAAAATATGCTATGTTATATTTTCACCACCAAGATGTAAATGATAAAGAGGGAGCTTGGTGATGGTGTTGTTATTAAATAAATGTTCCAAGGTGCATCAAAATTTTAAAATGACATAAAATGATGATGGTTATGTGATCACCACTCTACTATAAAGATGAAATATGCATGAAAACTTATAAATTATATAGTAAATAGAAAATAAAAATTATTTGTATATGCTAAGGAATTATCTATATGGCTTGAAGTAGTCATCCAAAAATAAAATAAAAAATATAATATGAATGTGTCTATATTACCATATCTAAAATAGTGCTATACATACTCACAAAATAATGTGGGTGGAAATTATCACACCCTTAAATTCTATATGAGAAAATAATCTAAAGCATAAAAACCTAAACAAATTCAATAAGTGGAGAGAGCCATAATAGTGGGGGGTGGAGGAATATCCCAATCATATGGTTTTCACCATATATTAATGGGATCCAAAGTGTTCGTGTTCGAGTCCCACCATTCAACATAATCTTCTTTATCTTCATATTTAGTTGTGCAAT
The DNA here is from genome assembly GCA_007115665.2 of Sequoiadendron giganteum. Classification (NCBI taxonomy): domain Eukaryota; kingdom Viridiplantae; phylum Streptophyta; class Pinopsida; order Cupressales; family Cupressaceae; genus Sequoiadendron; species Sequoiadendron giganteum. Next base: position 62,263,716 of record CM021101.1, on the reverse strand, counting down.
TAGGGAAGATAGAAAGAGCCAACCGAGAGAATTTTATAAAACCAAAATAGCTAAGAGCACCTCTCATTTTCCACCTAGAAGCTCCTCCAATAAGTGGTGGAGAGGAAAATTATTAAAGATTAGGTCATGACCAACCTAATAAGCATGATCCCTTCTCAGAGCTAAGGGAAAATCCTATGAGTAGTGAGCTTGGAATGAAGAGGGATATGGAGGGAGTAGAGGGGCCACCTCCATGATAACACCCATAAGAAGGGAAGTGATCTTGGGTTGAAGAGGGAGATGAAGGAACTTTGGAAACAAAACAAGGGAAATTACCTTAGTGGTTCAAATGCACCTATAAATGAGCCACCTCAAGTACAAATTGATTAGCCTGCACTTGACTGTGTAGTAAAGCATTAGAACAAATCACAACTTTAATATAAAGAAAAACATTATGATCCACAAATAAATTTGAAAAATAGTAGAATTTCTATCTTTTCATATATGCCAAATAGAATCTCCACCTAAAAATAATGTCAAATCTAAGTGAATTTATAAGGGATGTGAGGCCCATCCCTTGAAAGATGTCATGAAAAATATTTTGGTTTAAATGACTTGAAAATAATCATGTATCTAGTTCAAAACACTCAAAGCTTAAGTGGCAAACCAAAAAAGATGTTCGATGAAGATTTGTAAAGATTGATTCATATTATTCGATGATCACCAATACATTTATGCAAGTGAGGAAACAATGAGGAAGGAGGAAGCGATTCAATAAACTAGAAATAGTTTAACTGCACACTCAACTGCATATGCCCGTTACTAGTATAACAATTCAATAATGTTATGCTAACATTCCCCCTTATTACATTATTCTTACAAATATACCCTTGAAACAATTAAAGTTTTACCTTTCCAAGAGACTTGGTGAGAATATCAACTATCTAAGAATCTATTGGGCAGTACTAGAGAGCTGAATGTGGTGGTGTAAAACATTTTCTAAAATTTATTGACATCCAAACCCTATATGCTTTATTCTTTCACGAAACATTGGTTTCTTCACACATTTCAACACCTGGGTGGGTGTATGGAAATGGGTAGCAATTCCGTGGACACCCTAAAAAAGAAGAAGTTGAAAACCATAACGCGAGCACGTTATGACGCGCTCACGTTATGTCTTCTATTAAACCTAGGCAAGGTCCTGGCGGCTACAACTACAAAGACTTAACGCAAGCGCGTTATAACGTGCTCGTGTTATTGACTATTAAAAGAAAAAAAACAAATGCAAATCCCTCATTTGCATTTCGACTGGTTTTTTTGTGCACCCACGGCCAACAACCCCAAAATACCGCACTCGCGTTCGAGGAGAAGAATTTCTTCGCCAAGAATCCGAATTTCTTTGCAACGATGGCACCATGACAACGAGGAGCTGTAAGAGGTAAGGATTCTATGCTTTTTGTTTTGAATTTGTTAGTTTTAGGTTGAATTTGATATCTATTTGTTTGAATTTTTAGGAGATGAAAATCAACCTGCAAACCCTCAAAATCCTCAACAGGAGGACCAACCAAATCCTCAAGATCAAAATCAACCACAACATCAACCTCCTCCACCAATCACTCAACCCCCTCCTGGCACTCAACAAAATTTAATGAGTGAAATTAAGAAAAACAAAAAACAAATTGAGGATTTGATCAATAGGTTGAGTGATCCAAATGATTCAACCACAGAAAGAATGACCCTAGCAAATTCCTTGAAAGATATGTTAACAAACGCAGATTCAATTAGCAAACAAATAACTGGATGGGAAGTTAGGAAGCGGGCGGCTAGGGAGTATTAAGAAAATAAACTATCATACAAGGATGTGAAAGATTTAAAAATAACAAAAGGTGATTTGTGCTCATTATTCACTGACCCACGCACAAATCAAAATCTTACCCTCAATGCGAAGAGGTTTCCTATCCATTGGTGCCACCACCAAAAAAATGAAGGAGCGGTTTTATGATAGGTGGTACATGGTCTTCGATTACCCATCATGCAACAATTGTGAGGTCCTGCAATATTTCCTTATGAAACTATACAGTGAGTTCATATTGAACAAAATCCCAAATTATTTTGATATGAGGGATTTCCAGGGGAGAGGTGGGGGGTCAACTCAGGATAGCCCTGGTGCACAACCGGATCCTACACGGCAAGGTAGACGAGCTCTCGCTAGGCCACCTCATGAGCACATTGTTATGCCTTCCGTCGTGAAGGAAAGTGGTGACGTAGAGACATTGCAGGCAATCAACACTTTGACCTAGAGTGTCATCCATCATACTAGCCCTATTCTACAATGCCATCTAGGGGAGTCTTCTAGTGGTGGTCTTCGAACACATGTGTGTCAATCTTGCGGGGCTACTTGTTCACATGACCCCACCAACCCTTAGGAGATCGGTACGTAGGATCTGTTTGCAGCTATGGAGATGGAGAGGGCAGCTAACATTTTGCATGAGGCATATGGCATTGATAGTCAGGTAAAAGTTAGTGCATGTGTTCATTGAATTTAATTTATTAAATTTCAATTTTGAAATGCAAGATTAACTAAAAATGTTTTATGATTTTAATAAAATTGCAGGGTCATAGTGTTGAGACTGGATACACCGGCCCCCCACCAACTTATTTTTGCAGTACACCTATCGCTAGGGTATGTAACTAGTAAACAATTATAAATTTATTGCCAATTAATGGCATTGTTTTATGAATGGTAATTTAATATGCAATTGTGGATGTTGAATAGACTAATATTGGATGTTTTGATGGAACACTACCTAGTGGCGGTGGATTTACTCAAACCTTCACGTAGGTAATAGAATAAAGAGTTTAACTAATGAATCAAGTACTTAATAGATTTGTGTAGTTTATACATGCACATCGTTGATTACGCTGAATAATTTGTTGTTTTATTTTTAGTTGTTGAGAGACAATATACCTCCGAATGTGACGAGGGCAATGGATATTAGTGTGACATCGGCTATACAATCCTCGATGGCTTTGACAAAAGAGTTATGAGGAAAATTAGTAAATTTTAATTTACATTTGTTGTTATAGATGTTAGTTAGTGAGAAATCAAACCATTATTGATTCACATAGTTTTTGTCTATTTGTATGGTTTATACAGAGCTTGAGCACGCCTGAGCATGTGCGTGAGGATATTTCCCTCATGGAGAGAGATCGTGAGATGGCTGTAAGTGATTATTTTGTCAAATATATCATTTTTTATAATGTAATTTCTATATATTCATGTCTTTACTTCTTATTGTAACAGTTAAAACTTCACAATGAACTAAACCCTAGGAGGAGTAGCAAGAGCACTCCATGAGTGCAGCAAAAATGAGTGACAGACCTATCTCCATCCGAGCGAAAAGGAAAGGGAAATATTTTATTTCCTGGGCATGGAGAGCAATGACTTTTGATTCCAGAGTCTTTTATTGTATGCCTGCATGGCAGTTTTGTACATATTTTTTATTGGACATATTTGACATTGTATGCCTAGATGGCATTCTCATAAGCCTATATGGCTATTTTGTACATATATTTCATACTTATATTGACATATATTTATGTATGCCTACATGGCTATTTGGTTAATACAAATATCTTTTTTCAATGCCTGTCCATATTTGCATTCTAAATTGATGGCTCAATAGATATGAGTTACATATATTCAAGTGTATACTTTACAACTTACGTGTATACTTTGTGACTTACGTGCATTCGAGTGTATATTTTGTGGCTTACATGTTTTCATGCATATACCTTGTATTCGTGCATATACTTTGTTTTAATTTGTGTATACTATGTATTCGTGTGTATAATTTTTGAGGCTTACGTGTTTATGAGTACTTGTAGTTCCCTTATTGACATGTACATGTTTGAATTATTCATGTGTATACTTATTAATTGGTTAGCCCTAGCATTGATCTATGTCATCCTCAATGCATGATCCTTGATATGGAGTAAGTACACCCTCAAGGTCAAAAGGAGTTTCACATGCATTCTTCGTAGGCTCATTTTGGTAGTGAAACCAAAAACCTCTTGCATCATTGAAATGAAAAAAAATTCCTTTATAGCAGGTCTAAAGCCATTATCATTCTCCATCAGTTCTTCATGTATCCACTCCCCATTAATGGTTGTCTCATGACCTTGACCTTCATGAAACCAAGCACTTATCTCATTTGTGATAGAAGAATTGTATGAAGATTTATCTTCCTCCTTATGAACCATTCATTATCATGAGAGATGGGTTCTTGTGAACCACTACTGATGAATCATGGATCAATGAGTTTGACTTGTAAAACTACACAATTGAATCCTGATAGCAATATCACAATATTTATATATCTAAATGTGTTATTTCCTTCAGCTAAAATTTGTGCTTATACTTATGTGATTGATGTATGTTTGTGTATGGGATCATAGTAATTTCTATTTGATGATGCTATTGTGTCTTTAAGGTTTATTTATTAAAGGGTGCATGAAACAAGTTTTAAATCCTTACAAATCTTTGAATTTCTTAGGTTTTTCTATTTGTCGAGTTTGGGCTCCAAGCTAGAGTCCAAGTCAAAAAATGGCTTGTCAAGTCCGAGGCAAGTCCTAGTCTTGTAACACTGGTGTGAACACATCGAGGAATAATGTATATGCCGATGAAGAGAGAACCCATCCTTGTTTCCAAACAAACCATGGTATAGATAGGGTTGGTCGAGATAAAACATCACTCTCTTGGATAGTTCGAACCATAATCTTTCATGGCTACAAACACACCTTCATTATGTGTGTTCTTGATCCTACTGAAGAAATGGTGGAACATGTTGTAGATAAAATATTGCAACCCTAATTCCAGAAGAAGGTTACTTTTCTTGATTTTTGCAAATGTCTTTAAGATGTTCATCCTTCTTGAGTAATGTGAACTATTGATGTTATCTAGATCTTTGAAACTATCTGCAATCATGTGCAATACTGTAGAAGCTAGAGCTATATCTAATACTACAAATGACTGCTCAATGGAATCCTGATAGCAATATCACAATTTCACACATTGTAGAAAATGCCTCCTACTTATCAATTGATGAGCTAAAGTGATGGGGAGTCTCATCCCTCAAGAGCACCCTTGCTCTTCCCAAGACTTATTCTCTGGTCTTCGTAGGGTATTCCTCTCTACCCTACTCAGGGATCACTCCTAAACCCCTCTCACCACATAAGACTCTCCACCAATTTAGTGTTAGGCAATGTTGCTCCTAGTACAAAGTCAATTTGATGATGGATTGCCCTCTTAGGTGGTAGTGTAGCTGGTGTGCCTTCACAAATGATATCCCTAAACTGATCCAACAGTTGCTTCACCTCTACTATCATAGGTAGCCAACTAGGTGACTCCTCCTCCTTTGGCTTCAACATGATTGCATAGACAACTCCTTCTTCCTCCTTCATGTCTCTTAGGAATTCCTTTCCACTCATCAAAAGTACACTGGACTCTACCTTTTCCACTGTGCCTTCTTGGGGAAAAAACTTTGTGGTTAAGCACTTGAGCTGGAGTATACTGGAATGGGTGACCTCCCAGGAAGGCCTAGTGCCTCACCTCTGTGAGCATCACTTAGATGCAATGAGTGCTAAGTGGGCCATTCAATATCATTTCAAATTTGTTGCTTTAAGCAACTTACAAATTTGCAACTTAAGACTCCTCCAACCTAAGGGATTGATCCGGTGGAACATAGCTCGGAGCGATTCCACGTGTTTCGGTACAAAAGAGGACCATTCCTAGTGTAAACATACCTATTTGGACGTGTTGGAATAGTCTGCTTGGTCACACAAGTTGCAAAATGATAGTTGCACCACTCTGCAACTTTGCAATGCTTGCATTTGATGCTTTTTCCATCAAGTGAAAATACGTCACCACTAGAAAACCACTCCAATATAGCCAAAACCGAGAGATATTTTTGTAGACAGGCTCAATGTGATCCTATAAGATCAGACGAGAAGTTTCTAAGCATCACAACATCTGAGTAATAGCATGCTGAAGTTTGTAGCCATTTTGCACTTTGGACCCTTAAGGGATCGATCCAGTGGAACATAGCTCAGAGCGATTCCATGTGTTTCCGTGTGAAAGAGGACCATGCCTAGCCTAAAAATACCTATTCAAACATGTTGGAACAGTCCGCTTGGTCACATGAGTTGTAGAGCGAAAGTTGCACCACTTTGCAATTTGCAGAGCTTGAATTTGACACGTTTTCCATCAAGTGAAAATCCTCCGCCACGAGAAAACCACTCCAAGATAACCAAAATAGAGAGAGTTTTTTCTAGAGGGGTCCAATGGCTTTTTGTAGGATCAGATGAGAAGTTTCTAAGTGTCACGGTATCCAAGGAATAGCATGCTGAAGTTTGCATCTATTTTACACTTTGGACCCTTAAGGGATCGATTCGGTGGAACATAGCTCAGAGCGATTCCACATGTTTTGGTGCAAAAGCGGACCATGCCTACCATAAACATACCTATTTAGATGTTTTGTAATAGTCCGCTTGGTCACACGAGTTGTAGAGCGAAAGTTGCACCACTTTGCAACTTTGCACAGCTTGAATTTGACACGTTTTCCATCAGGTGAAAATCCTTCACCACGAGAAAACCACTCCAAGATAGCCAAAATCAAGAGAGGTTTTTCTAGAGGGGTCTAACAGCTTTCTGTAGAATCAGATGAGAAGTTTCTAAGTGTCACGGTATCCAAGTAATAGTGTGCTGAAGTTTGCAGCTATTTTGCACTTTGGACCCTTAAGGGATCAATCCGGTGGAACATAGCTCAGAGCGATTCCACATGTTTCGGTGTGCAAGATGACCATGCATACCATAAAAATACCTATTCAAATATGTTGGAACAGTCTGCTTGGTCACACGAGTTGCAAAGCGAAAGTTGCACCACTTTGCAACTTTGCATAGCTTGAATTTGACACCTTTTCTATCAAGTGAAAATCCACTGCCACAAGAAAACCACTCCAAGATAGCCAAAATCGAGAGAGGTTTTTCTAGAGGGGTCCAATTCCTTTCTATAGGATCAAACGAGAAGTTTCTAAGTGTCATGGTATCTAGGTAATAGCATGCTGAAGTTTGCAGTTATTTTGCACTTTGGATTCTTAAGGGATCGATCCGGTGGAGCATAGCTCGGAGTGATTCCACATGTTTCGGTGTGAAAGAGGACCATGCCTACCATAAAAATACTTATTCAGATGTGGTGGAACAATCTGCTTGGTCACACGAGTTGCAGAGCGAAAGTTGCACCACTTTGCAACTTTGCACAACTTGAATTTGACACGTTTTCCATCAAGTGAAAATCTGCCGCCACAAGAAAACCACTCCAACATAGCCAAAATTGAGTGAATTTTTTCTAGAGGGGACCAAATCTTTTCTATAGGATCAGATGAAAATTTTCTAAGTGTCACGATATCCAAGTAATAGCATGCTGAAGTTTGCAACTATTTTGCACTTTGGACCCTTAAGGGATCGATCCGGTGGAACATAGCTCAGAGCGATTCTACGTGTTTCGATGCGAAAGAGGACCATGTATAGCATAAACATACCTATTCTGACGTGTTCGAATAGTCCACTTGGTCACACGAGTTGTAGAAAAATGTGTACAAATTGTTTACATGACCTTTATATGACCTTTTTCACATTGTTTACATTTCAAAATTCAAAGTTTGCAAATTTTCCTACTCAAGGCATTTACAGAACAAGGTGCTACTACACCAAACATGAACTTTAACCTTACAATATTTGAGTATATCTCAATATGTAATTAAATCTTATTACAATGCCTTTGGCACTTCATTCTCTTAGATCTTTTACAATGTCACTCATACATTCAAGATTCTCTTTAAATGTCTACATCATAGGTGCTCATCACAAGGTTAACTTCAAATGAGTAACTTGAGATTCCCTCGCTAAACTTCACATTCTCTCTTATAATGGCTTGAAATAAAATTGAGATTTGTCAAAATCATCAAAATAAGTATGTTGCATTGCTTTTTTGGCTGAGATTTTCTTTGATGGCTCTTAAATCAACATTTTTTGCAACGAAAGATCAATCAACCATTAGTAGTTTACTTACAAATATGCAAAGTAAAAGAGAAAAATAAAGAGCATCCAAAGTGGAAATGAAATAAAAATAGATGGAAGGCACTTACAGATGTTGCATGCAGGTATCAAAATAAGGATGTTGCATTGCTTTTCCGGTTGACATTCTCTTGGATGGCTCATATATCTAAATTTTTTGCAAGGGGACACCAATCATTGTAAAAGAAGATGATAGCATTGGCATCAAACAAATTAATGTGCATACAAGTATAAATTAATAAGAACCAATGTGCATATACTTACAAATTAATCCAACGAACCATCCGGGTCTACTCTACTCTTTATTGTGTCAAGTATTGCCTCATGGTCAGACTCACGGACCTTCCATAACATCTTGTTCAAAGGTCTACCCCCATATTTGGTCAAATGAACATTGGATGCCACGACAAGGTTCAAGTAATGAAGAATCTTACGATGCATGTCAAAGTCCTAAAATAGCCAATGTTTAACACTTGAATGTGGGTACCTTCTAAGCCATGTTCCAGTAACCACAACTGAGCCTGTAGGGTATTCGATGTTTTCTCCATCTATAACTGGGGCCTCCAATTTCTTTTTGGTCTCAACACAATGACACAAGTAATAGTCTGTTCCCTCTTCATTGTCTTCATCTGCAATAACTGCATAAACATGCCCTGCATTGATATGTGCAAAAAATCTCTTGAAATTTGTCAACATTACGAATATAGTACAAAGTAAGATCTAACGATATGGAATTTCAACAACTAAGAAAGTAGATATATCACCTCGTTGAACTAGATCTGATATGTGGTCAAAGTCGACCGATGATTCTATCTATGTTCGTTCCAATGCCATCAGAGGGCGATATGTGAGAAGTGGGCTAAGATAACTTGTGAACCATTTGTCAACCCACTCCCCTAACTCACAATCATTCCAGTCTTGCATTGTACATGAAGAAAAAAAGCATGCCATCTTTCGTGTATTGATACTCCATGAACTTGTATTTGAGCTAAGGAAAGAGTGTACCTCACTTGATCCTATTAGTGTACAACAGTCTTCATATGGTGCAATGTTAGTATCATCCATCAACCAAAAAAATCTATGAATTGAAGACGTACCTTCATTACTTGGACCCATCAAAGCATTACACCACTCGACAATTGATTTTGCATCTGTCAACTTTGCACTATCTTTATACTTTAACTCTTCTTGTGCTAATGCTCTTTTCACGCATGCTCCTACACCATCATGCTCCCCCTTTCCATGTCTAGCCTCACAAAAGTTCCACATATGTTGAACTCTTGTAATGACATGCATCCTGCACAACCAGTAGAACATGCGCGAGTTCTTGAACTATGCTACATAGTTATCAAACCATATTATATGTTGATCGTATTCTATGCCCCTTTGAGGCAAACCACTGTAGAACATCTAGAAGCAACTTTACACAAACTCTGGAGAATGTGTGCAATCATCACTAATGTAAAAGTGGTACTCCCTCAATACCTTCCTTTGCTCATCTATACTATCAGATGCATGAATGAATGCTATGTGCACAAATATCGAAACTTGTGTAGAGTTGTAATATTGTGACTGCACCTCATGTTGTGGTTGTAGAGTGTAGTTCTCTGCAAAGTCAACCATGGATACTATGCTTCCAACTGGAAAGGTGTCCTTGCATAGCTTGAACTTCGTGTCCAACCATCGGGCTCTATGGGTATGCATTGCATACTCAGACAGTCTGCTGCCATGAAATGTGGTCATAAATTTGTACACTGGAATCTTCTCAATAACCAAATCACACCTTTTTGCTTGAGACCCATCTTTTGTAGCATATGCCACTGTTTTATACTTCCCGAACTCTACTAGTTTTTGTCCCACCTCATCTATGCTTTCCAAATGTTGACATATTGACATACGCTGGAAGCCACCACAACGCTCGCACGAACCATCTAAGCATGTTTTCCTATAGATTATCTAGCCATCCTCTATTTCACATAAATTTTTTGATAAGAACTCTCTTGAAGATTTTGGTGGGGCTTCTATGCCACAATCTTGCAAAACATCGTTAGTATGCAAATCTAAACATATAGAACGATAAACATCGTAATGGTTAGAAAATTCAATATGTAGTCTACAACAACAAGTAGTGCATGTGTGATTTATCTTGAAATAAAAAGGTTTAAGCAGTTCAAAAAATCTTTGAGAAATACTAATTTGAGGATAATCATTTTCAAATTTCTGAAAAACTTGGGTTTGAGTCATATCCAAAAAATGCTTTGGATGTGGCTCACGATTCAGACTACCGATTCTCCTTCTTACCACATCCCTTTGATTCGGAGATGGCCTTGTGTTATTCTTACAATACTCTTCAATTAGTGTTCTCAAGGCTTCGACAACTTCTTTATCTTTTCGTGATAGTCTCCCTGAGAATGCCCATAATTCATTTGTATCATTGCCCTCAATTCTTTGCCGCCTTTGAATGGCTCTTGATAAAGTTTTTCTACTAATTCCCGTTTTTTCATTAGTCTTTCTAATTAGGCGAGTTCTCTTTGTTTGAAAACTTACCAAAGTCGATGTAATGACACGTTAGGTGACATTACTATCCTTTGAGGGTGAGGTCTTACCCACACTCTCATAAGCATCCATTAGATTCTTCACAATAGTGTCTTCACTCGATGCATTTGATGTTCTCAACCCAAGAGTCTTCATGATGTTCCTATACTTTACACCCCGTATCATTTCAACAAATAGTTGACATCTTGCAGTCTCATTTAGCCTTTCAAAGAAGCGTTCCGAAATCTTATCAGCATATCTTCTACAAGTGCGTGTTGAAATCTTACCTTCCATGTGCTGCAAAATCTCATCATCAATATTAATCAAATACTTTGGCTTTCTATGCAAAATTCTTGGTGGTTTTCTCCCAGGTACATACATCTCAACATTAGTAATTTCATCAATATTTAATTGAGGTGGGCTAGATTGCATACCTTCGATCGAGGGTGGAGAAGAAGACATACCTTGAGGTTCATATGGGAATGATGGCATACCTTCTTCATCAATTTCGAGTGATGATGTACTCTCAACTTGAGATGTGTTGGATGGTATCCAACAATATTCACTTGCGGTAAATGGTGTCCCTCCATATTCACTTGCAGTAGATGGTGTCTGTCCATATTCACTTGTGCTTAATGGTGTCCCTTCATATTCACTTGTCGTAGAGGGTGTGTCTCCAACTATGGTATCTGAATCTGTCTTACGACGATGCTTTCACATTCGTGCTTGTTGTGCTGCCAATTCTTGTTCTCTATCTGAAGGTTGAGGTTCCTCTACAATCGGGTTGTTTTCATCAATCGTTTCCAATTTCTTCTTTTCATGATATGCCGCCACCCGAACTCTCTCTTTTTCTTTCAAGGTTTTGTTCTCTTTGTCTGTTAGTTTCCTCTTTTTCTTTTTCTTCGGCATGGAAGATAATTTTATCTATACCATGGTAATGAGATGAATATTAGTTCCTAAAAAATGTATCCATTCAAGATAATTGAAAAATATATGTCATTGAAGGCTTCATTTAAACAATACTTACAATCATCGTGTACAAAAGTAGGGTCTTTTATTATTGAACATGCCTTGGAATGAAACTAATGAAAATAGGATATGTGGTTCTAGCTCAAACAAGCACTTTTCCATGAGAATTTGAGGAACCAAGGAGTGATTTTGAAAAATTGTTGGTGCAGGAGCACCTTAAAGGTCTTTTGGAAGATCTTGGCAATTTTGGCTTGTAGGTGGTTCTAGCCAACCACCAAGGGAATAAGGACTATGATGTAAAGTACCAATAGTGTTTTTGATGTGTGGGTTATGGAAAACTTAGGGTAGTCTAGAGCCTTGAAGTTTGGAGAAGCTTGAATGATGAAATTAGGCAAATTAGTCCATGTAGACTTGGCAATTTGTCCTAAAAGTGGGAAAAGGGCATTAATGATGCCCTAAGCCCAACCCAAGGGTCCTAGCACGTGGGAGAAAGGTATATAAGGTCAAAAAAACCCTAATTGAGCATGTGGGAAATCTATTGTATGATTTGGAGTTTTGGAAGGGGAATTTGTGAGTTGGAAGAGTGCAAATTTCATTGAATTTCTATTTTTGTGCCTTCATCCAGTCAAGAATGGATTGAAAGGACCTATCTAATGATTGGAGTCTTTTAATTGTGTCACTTAATTACTGTGTGAATCATTAGATTAGCCATTTAGTTTAATTGCTTTCTGTTTTGCAAGTTTTTAGAGTTTTTGGTCTCATAGCCGGTTCAGGCCAGTTTTTGGAAATAATGATCCCCACTTGAATTATCATGGCAAGCCTACCATGGCCACTTGGAATAAAGTAGGGGATTTTTTTTACAATGTACATATGGTGTGTGGTGTCTTGTTTTGCAGGGGAGATGGTGAATTCATTAAGAACTAGGCGTGTGCAAGTGCATTCTGGTTAGTGGCTTGGAGAGGACAACAGTAAAGAAAGTTGCTAAATAGATTGGTTTATGCCAATCAAGAGAAAGAGAGTGTGGGAAAATGTATTCCATACATGTGTGTGCAAGGAGGAGAGTTGAGGAGGTCATTGAAGCCCTCAAAGTTGGAAAAAGGATCCAGAACCCTAGAAACCCTTGAAAATAGGAGATATGAGGACAGTCCTATGTACGGATTCCAAAGGGACTAAACACCTAGTAAATATTGAAGCCTAGTATACCAATAGAAAGAATCTATAAAAATATTTAGGGGTTGTTAAGACCATTTTTGAGAAAAGCCAAGAAAATGGGTTCTAGGAGGCTTAATTGGGCAAAAGGCTACAAGGCCTAAAATTGGGTTCTTCAAGAAAGTGATGGGTACAAGGTGAAAGAATCCTATGAGATGGATTAGTGAGGAGTAAATTCAACAAGGGGATAATGAGAATACCCTTTCCTAGCCCCTAGAGTGGTTAGGACACTTGGGTCAGTGTGGAGCCCAGGGAAGCTTAGTGGTGAATTGAGAGCAATGGTGAAGAATTTGAAATTGGAGGAGAGTCTTATGAGGTGAGAGGGGTTTAGGAGGGATCCTTGAGTAGGGTAGAGAGGAATAACCTAGGAAGACCAGAGAATAGGTCTTGGGAAGAGCAAGATTGCTCTTGAAAGATAAGACTCCCCATAAATTATTGAAGGAGTGGTCTATGTAATGAACTTTAGACCTTGTGCAGGGTATATTGAAGATGTTTGATGCTTTGGAATGGTCTGGGAAGGCCCGGGTATAGGAGTTTCTATAAACCCTCCCTCTTTGCATTGAAAAATTGGGGTTTTTGTGTTGGAAGCCTAGTTGAGAGGGTAAGGTCCTAAAACCTAGAAATTATCTTGTTTTGAGACCTAATTGAAGACTATTTTTGGGTTTGGAAGTCTAGTGTGAAGATCTAAGGGTAGTTCCTTTGTAAAATTAGCCTACTTGGAGGCCTAAAATAGTGAAAAAGGTCAGTTTTCTTAATGTTGTCCCAAAGGAGTCATGTGATGGGTTAAGGTATGTCTTACAACTTGTGAATGACATAATCATTGGTTGATTGTTTGAGGAACCTAGTTGATTGTAATCAGTTATTTTCAAGATTTTCAAGGTGTTTTGAAGGTCCTTAAGGAATTGAGAACTCTTAATGCTAATTTGAGTATACGAATCAAATGTTTTGTGAAGGGAAATATAGTTGAATAAGTGTGTCAAGACAGGTGTTGATTTATTCCTTTGTACTGCATCAGTTTGTGCAGAGGTATTGGAAGGTGTTTGGACCCTTAAGAGGAATGGGAGAGGCTTGGAGTTGTCTTAAAGGATGAATTTTGGTGAATGGTTCTGAATTTCTATAATTGGCAAGGGTAAAATGGTAATTGGCAAGTGTAAATAATTGTGTATATAATTTGGTAATTTAAAATGTGCATTGATAACCTAAGGTTATAATGACAAACAAAAATGAAAGCAAGCCATAATAGAATGAAAGAAAATTCGTAAAGACTTCACATACCTTAAAAACTAAACTTTAAAATGGAGGAGTTCAACCCAATTATGTAGCCTTAGCTTCTTCTTTCTTCAAACTCCACAACAATTTGACTTGTTCAAAAGCTTGTCCCCTTCCACACTTCAATTGTATATCAGTTTTCAATGGAATTCAAACTTCAATTGATATTATATGTCTTTCAACATGGAAACTCTTCTATTTCATGCAAAGGTGGTAAAAAGATCATGGAAAAGGTGATGGAATGTGAAAAAGATACTTGCAAACTTTACAACATCATCAAAAAGATATTATTTGTCAGAGCACATGCAAAACCAGGGGAATATGCAAACTGTAGGCCTTCAAATCACAGGTATATAGATTTTTTTACCATTTTATTGGAGTACAAAATGTGCATGCATTATAACGCGAGCACGTTATGTGAAATTTTGTTTTCTTAGTGTATTTTTGATAGTATAGGAGTTTTTGAGAGAGTGGGAAGGAGAGAGGAGGAGAGTGGAAGATAGTGAGGGAGGGAGAAGGGAAGAGTGGAAGAAAGAGAGAGGGAGAGAGTGGAGATAGAGTGGGAGGGAGAGAAGGGAGAGTGGGAGATAGAGAGGGAGGGAGAGAGGGGGAGAGTGGGAGACAGTGGGAGAAGGGGAGAAGTGGGGAGTGGGAGATAGAGACCAAAACCATAAACCTTCAACCCTTAAACCCTAGTCCCTCAATCCCTATACCCTCTTAATCCCTCAACCCTAAAACCCTAATCCCTCAACCCTTAAACCCTAATCCCTCAACCCCTATACCCTCTTAATCCCTCAACCCTCAACCCTCAACCCTTAAACCCTAATCCCTCAACCCCTATACCCTCTTAATCCCTCAACCCTTAAACCCCTAATCCCTCAAACCTTAAACCCTAATCCCTCAACCACTATACCCTCTTAATCCCTCAACCCTCAATCCTCAACCCTTAAACCCTAATCCCTCAGTCCCTATACCCTCTTAATCCCTCAACCCTCAACCCTTAAACCCTAATCCCTCAACCCCTATACCCTCTTAATCCCTCATCCCTAAACCCTGAACCCTTATCCCTCAGCCCTATACCCTCAATCCTCTACCCTCGAGCCTAAACCCTCAACCCTAACCCATAAACCCTATATCCTCTACCGCCAATCCTATACCCTCTACCCTCAATCGTAATCCCCCAACCCTTAAACCCATTTAGTAAACTCTCTACCCTAATCCCTCGACCCTCTTGACCCTTAAACCCATTTAGTAAACTCTCTACCCTAATCCCTCGACCCTCTTGACCCTTAAACCCTCAACTCTTAAACCCTTAAACACTCAACCCTAAACCCTCGACCCTCAACCCTAACCCCTTAAACCCTAAACTGTTATACCCTTTACCCTCTACCCTCTAACCTCTACCATCAACCCAATACTCTCTACCCTAAACCCTAACCCCTCAACCCTTAATCTCTCAACCCCTATAACCTCTACCTTATATATTGGACCCTCAACCCTAATCCCTCAACCCTATACCTTAAACCCTCAATCTTCAACCCTCAACCCTTTACCGTATACATTAAACACTCAACCCTCAATTCTCAACCTTCAACCCTCAATCCTTAAACCCTAAACCCTCTACCCCTTACATTGGACCCTGAACCTAATCCTTCAACCATATACCCTCAAAACTATACCCTAAACCATCTACCCTCAACCAAGTAAACCCTTAACCCTAAACCTTTAACCCCAAACCCTTGAACCCTAAACACTTGAACATTAAAACTTCTACCCTATACCCTCGGCCAAAAACCCTCTACCATCAAACCTATTCCATCAATCCTCAAACCTTAAACCCTAATACCCTAGAAACCATCAACCCTATAGGTCCTCCATCAATCCCTCTATCACTTTCTCTCTATCTATACATCTCACCTCTCCCTCCTTCCCTTCCTCCCACCCTCTCTAATTGTCTCTATCTACCATCTCCCTCTTTCTGTGTACCTCTCGTCCAATCAATCCCTACCACCCTCTCTCACTCCCTCTCTCTCACACTCCCTCTCACTACCTATCTCTCAAGTCTCTCCCTCTCACCCCCCTCACACTCTCAAGTCTCTCCCTCTCACACTCTCAAGTCTCTCCCTTTCGCACCCTACCTACATAACCCTCTCTTTCTCTTTGTCTCTCTCTCTCTCCCTCTCCCTCAATCAATTCTCTCTCTCCACCCCCCCTCTCTCTCTCTCCCTCCCTCTATCCCTCCCACCCTACCTAGCTAAGTCCCCCTCAATCCAACCCCTTCTCTCCCACTCCCTCTCTCTTAAACTCTCACTTCGACCCCCTCTCCATCTCTCTAGACTCTCTCTAAATTCTCCCTTCGTCTAAAGACATACATAAATGCATACATACAAGCATAATACATTTGTACATATAATCTTACATCCATACAAGCATACATACATACATGTACATAAAAATATATCAGCATACATTAATATATTAGCATTAAACATAAAGTAAGACATAACGTGAGCGCGTTATAACGCGCTCACGTTATGTGCTAGTAGACATGTTCCCCGCAGAAGCAAAAACCATGTCAAAAGCAATATATAACGCGAGCATGTTATAACGCGCTCTCGTTATAACACGCTCGCGTTATATCTTGCTTTGGGAATTACCAAACTTTAACCTTGGTATTGCCTTGTAATTCCAACCCAAAGGCTTGGAGGGCATTCCCAACAACCAGAGATGTGTTTTTAAAAAAACCACCATATTTCTCATAATCGAGTTCGTGCTCACCGTCAGGATTGCACGTGGTTCAATATCAAAAAAATCGAGCACATGGGTAATGTTGGGTTATCTCTTAGCTATCCAACAATGTAATTTTTTTCACTTTCTGAAAATGTTAAGTCTTTCATCCATAATTTATTTTATTTGTATGTCTTTTTTTTGCCAGAAAGTAGTGTTTGGTATTTTTTTCGTTATAAATTAATCGTTCATCAATTTTTCAAATAAATTACATTTTTGAAACTAGACTCCATTCTGCAAAATTAAAATTAAAAAAAAAAACAAATCAATTAGTTTCCACAATTTGTAGGGGTAGCACGGCCAAAATTCTATTTTCAAGATATGTCCACTTCGTAAATTAGTAAAAAATCAAATATTCACTAAAAAATTATCAGAAAAATCATGCATCAACTACATACTGTTAGCTAACTTCTGACAATTGCGATTTTAAAAATACTAAAAAAAAGTTCACCGTACGAGGGTCGTACAAGAGTTGCTATGCTATGTTTTTCTGACAAAAACAACACCAATTTGTGTACATCCCTCGTTTGAACCACTTAATCTCAATCATTTTCAAAATAAATTAGTAGTTTAGAAAGTAGACTCAGAGCACTTGAATCCTTCTTTTTGTTCCATCTCAAAATTTTGAATCTAAGTATCCTCAATTTCACATCCAAGGTTAGTATTTCCTGATTTTAGAAAAATGTTGTCCACTTAAGTCCCCTTTTTGGGAACCATCTTGGTGCACTTACCCACCTCTTGATTATCACAAAAATAATAGTTGGCATTTCTTAAGGTATGACCATGCCTGCCAAAATGTGACATAACCAAAACCCTTTGTTTAGCCTCGATCAATGAGAAAAAAATAGTTTGATTCTTACTAATCCATGAAATCGGTCCAAATATAAGATGATAAATATATTATGTAGTTGACTTCCTATAATCAATAAATCCAACATAGTTTGAGTCAACATATCCTTGTAAGAAATTAGGGTTCTTCTTGTCTTCCAAACTATAATTAAGTCTACCTCAAAATTATCTCAAAATATGCTTAGTTGCAACTCAATGACATTGCTTTGGGTCCTACATAAATTTGGAAAGATAACTAACAAAAAAGCATAAATATGGTCTAGCATAAGTCAAGTAAATGATACTCACATCAAGTTGATGGTAGAGAGTTGCATGTAGTTGAGGTGGATCCTAGAATCAAGATAGTTGTAAACCTTTTCTCCATTGGAGTAGACATAGGTTTACAATTCAAAATTCCAAAATTTTCTAGTAGTGTCTTTGAATATTTCATTTGGGAGATAGAAATATGATGCTTCTTTTTCCATATATCCAAGCCAAGATAGTAGTGAAGTAGTCCCAAGTCTATCATATCAAATTATTTTTTTAAATCATTCTTTGCATCATTAATGAGATTGTTTGAGCTTTATGTGATCACACGATCATCAACATACAAAATGATAATGACAATCTCTATGTCTATCTTCTTAATAAATACATTTAGATTTGAGGGGCTATGAGTGAAACCATGTTGCAAGAGGTGGCCATCTATTTTTATGTACCATACCCTAGGGGATTTTCTAAGCCCATAAAGTGACTTAATGAGATGAAATACCTATTGAGGATGATATTTACCAATGAAGCCTTTTAGTTGGGTCATGTATACTTCTTATAGATCACCATTAAGGAAAGCACTATTGGCATGCATCCATCTAATGAAGCTTCCAAACTTTTTGTATTGTTGGTACACAAATACCTCTAATTGTTTTGAGATTCATAGTGGGTGCAAAGGTATCCTCATAATCAACACCCTCCCATTGAGAATATCCCTTTGCAATAACTGGCACTTTAATTTGTTGATGGATCCATCTACCTTGTATTTATTTTGAAAACCCATTTACAGTCTATAGGCTTCTTTATTGTAGGTATATTGACAAGTTCTCATGTTTGATTTTTGCAAATTTTCCTTCCTCACTCGAATTGTAAACCACTTTTATGGGTTTACCCCACAACCAAGACAAACAACTCAAACATCCCTCCCATTTCCTAACCCTATCTTGCCTAGTGTTCCTCATATGCTTTGAACTCCCACTACTTGAGAAGTGTATGGTCTTGTGCAAAATATCAATTAGGAATTCCTACAAACACTTGAATAGGGAACATTCCTCATATCTTATGAAACCCTTATAGACTAAGTACATTAGTCAAAACTATTTTTTCAATTAATAGGGTTGTACTTTTCATTTTACTATTTTATATTTTAAACCTCTACAAAATAGTTTAAGGACACTTCCTGTAGTTTTAAAACCCCAATTTATTATTGGTTATATCCTTTTATACCTTTAAACCTACACCATATGACTATCATCATAGCATATGAAACTTGGGAAAAACAAGAATATTCATCAATTACCACATAACTAGAAATATGAGGCTTTGGATGAGCTAAAAAGTGGATGTTTACCTGGAAAATATGTTATGTTATATTTTCACCACCAAGATGTAAATGATAAAGAGGGAGCTTGGTGATGGTGTTTTTATTAAATAAATGTTCCAAGGTGCATCAAAATTTTAAAATGGCATAAAATGATGATGGTTATGTGATCACCACTCTACTATAAAGATGAAATATGCATGAAAATTTATAAATTATATAGTAAATAGAAAATACAAATTATTTGTATATGCTAAGGAATTATCTATATGACTTGAAGTAGTCATCCAAAAATAAAATCAAAAATATAATATGTATATTTAAGTTGGGGTTTGTTAGGATTTTTTGTTGTATATGAATGTGTCTATATTACCATATATAAAATAGTGCTATACATAGTCACAAAATAATGTGGGTGGAAATTATCACACCTTTTAATTCTATATGAGAAAATAATCCAAAGCATGAAAACTTATCATGATATGTGCTTTAAAACTATGAGAACTTGTCTTTCATCCTAGAAATTCACTTTGTGCAGCTTGATTCAATGAACAAAATTTATTTACTTGTAATTCTTTATCTTTTTTAGAATAATATTTGTAAATAATAAATTTTGAGTCCAAAAAGAAGAAATATTATGAATTGAGAGACTTAATGATGTAAGACAAATCTTACGCCTCACTGTTCAAGCCAAACACTCACAAAAATCCGCAGATTATAAAATTTTCCAACTTCACAATCAATTTGATTTTAAATGGATAATTGCATTTGTCATCCAATTTTGAATTGCACAGCCTCAATTTACACAATTCCCACTTAAATTTAATTGGAGAGGTAATTTGAATACCTTTAATCAAATTCATTATTTCCAGATCAAAGCATTACAATCTGCATTTCCTTCTTTAATGAGCTTCATCTTCCACTAATTGTAGCATTGCTTCTACTCAGATCGATCCTCTCTACATTACATGCATCTACATTTTGTATTTTAGTCTTTTGATGTCATATGGAGAAATTGGCGCGACTCTTCCTTGTTTTATTTTCAACCCGCATCTCAAATTTCATTGAAATGTTTTTCTTCTTCCCCACATTGAACTCAACTAAGCTCCTTACACGCAGTCTCCTCTTTTGTTCATCATGTCGCCCATCTCATACATTCCTGAGCCCTTCTCTAATCCAACGTATCCCCTATCTTTGGTTTCTTCTATTTTTAAATCTGCACTTGTCCAATTTTTGGCATTTGAATCTTCAAGTATGACACCCTTTTCTTCACTATTATCTAGCCAACCTATCTGCCTTACTGGCCACGGATCTCTCTAGTCTATTCACTAAAGTCAAATGGGCGGGCAGATGTAATAACTCCTTGTTGGCGGGAGAAGCAGATTTAAAATCTAAATTCAAATTTAACCGTTGATAGTCACCGTCACCGTGAAGGGTCCAAGGAGCGCTATGGAAAACAAAACAGAAACAAAAGGTTTGAGAGGGCCCACACCAGCCACACTAAGCGGTCAACCCTTAGTGTTTGATGGTTAAGCCCAACCCCTATTTTGTAGGAAACAAATCTTTAACTATATGAGTCATTTAACCAACTCAACAAATGCACAAGCAAACGCTCCTTAAATAATTATTTTCTCACCTAGAATAGTTTCATGAGTGGTATTTATAACTAACTTTAGTTTTATACTGATATTATACATCATATGTGAACACAAATAATATATTTTCCAACAGCTATTGGAACGTATGTGAGTGCATGTACAAATAGCTAAATTATCTACACATAGAGTTAAATTAGATATACAAGAGATAAGTTGGATTAGGGAATTAGAGGAGCATGATAAACTTAGTTATCTTGATTATACTGCTTGATTAACATAACAAAGGGAAGCTAAAATAGGGTAATATGATAATATCCCAATAACACAGTATTGTATCTATATTGTTTGAATGAGTTATGTTGCTTTTCAACAAAAGGGTTTGAAATCGTAATAGAAGTATTTTGTCTCTAATATGTATTGATTGCTATTATGTTATGAACCTATGTGTATGGTAGTTCAACCATGAGTAGATAACTTATGTTCTTGGAAGCTTTTTTAACCTTCAAAAGTAGGAGGAAAGGTTTTCCTTGAGTTAGGGTAAAACACTTGAATAAGAGGTAGTTGCTAGACCTAGAATGTTACAAGTATGTAACAAGGTATTCAGGAGATTGTGTCAAACCTATTTGGTTGATTAAATCAATATTAGTGTGTCATCACTTTTGAATGAAATCTTTTTTATGATAGTTAACCTTGGGGGAAAACCAAGAGAAGAGTTAACCACAGGTCAATAGAGTTTCCGGGTGGAGTAGGAGGTGGGTGAACATATGACATTGCTTCATAGAAAGTGGATTGATTATATATATCAAAACTTTGGCCAAAGTAGGTGTAAGAGTCACTGCTTACACTTTTTTAGTTCACGTGATCCTGGTTTGCATAGCTAGTCAATAGTGTCATGCATGGTTGGAGGGTATCCATACTTGTATGAATGTACCTATTATGTAGGACACAACACGAGATACTCAAATAGGAGTCACTAGAGGTTTCCATACCAAAATCTTCGTTGAACGGTAGGGCCACTTTCAATTAGGAAGGTGTGTGTAGGACCGCTAAGTCTTTGGTTGGAGGAAAAATTCTTGGGTGATTCTCTCTCTCTTGCAGACGATAATCAAGACTTGTGAAATAGAAGAAGTGTGATCTAGATGAGGACACCTTGACCTTGAACTCTTGTAAGTTGTGAATTTGTACATATATATGATCATGAAGTTATTGTAATATGTATTTGAAAAGATGAGTTTCATTTACTTGGAATTATGTTATGTTGTTACATTTATGCAATGTGCAATTATGTTATTGAAAAGGAAAAAACATTTCTCATTTTTTGGAAAACTTATGTTATTCACTTTCTAAGTTAAAACTTAGATGAAAACTGTTGAATAAACATTGGGTATATTACACACATTTTGACTTTGTAAATTTCATGTTTCTCTTCAATAAGGCACACACCCTCACATTGAGATGTAGAATATCATAATGAGCTTCATGTTTATTATTCCCAATGGTTTACATCATTAAATGGGACTAAGATTCTTATTTTTGAACACTTATATCTTCTTTGGTATTGGTGTGCATTGTTGTGCATGACTATAATTTTAAATTTTTGAAAAATTAGTCTCCACACTATGAGGCATGCACCAATCAATGATATTGTATCTATATTGAAAATTTAAAGAAAGTTACCCTTTAACAGAGTGCATGATAGTAAATGGCATGATATGTTTTGTATTTTTAAAATGATGTTAGTCACTATGTGGGTGCACACTTCCCTATTAGAGTGTAACTTTTCTACACACAAGGGCATACTATCTAATTAGGCAATAATTTTTTAAAATTAATTTTTGTACTCCAATTTGTAGGTGCACACTCATACATTGGTTTGGAACTTTTCAATTTTTAACTTATACACATCTTTGGAGTGGCATGCATCATTGCATTGAAAAACATCTTTTCAAATTATAACTTGTGCTGGGCTCTTTGGTTAGGTACACACCACTACATAATTTATGTTCCTCTTTGGTTAGGAACACACCACTACATTTTGATGCACTTTTTTAATTTTGGAAAAACTTGTGCTCCTTCATTGGGGAACATGCCCTTCCTTTGGTTGACACTTTTTCATGCCTTGATTTTTTTTTTGTGTTTTCTCCCTTATTTAAGCTTCAATCTCCACCTTTCCAAATGCATTGGAAATATCCTTTGTTGGCCTTGCAAAGACACTAACTAAAGATGCCAAGAATCACATGGATGATCTTTATCAAGGGTCAAGTATGACTCGCAAAACAAGTAATTATAAGAATTTGACTCAATGCAAAAAAAATGTATGGGTACAAGACTCTCAACACCTCAAACACACATTTTAAGGTCCTTTCACTCTTTAACAAAGTTATAGCTTGCTCCTTCACCCGAGCATACTTTGTATTATTTTGAAGAAAATTGTCATGTTTTGACATTGACTTTTGTCATCCAAACCTTTAAGCACACATTTATGACTTATGGTCAACCTTTTTTAAGTTTTGAACTTGAATTTTTTCATTCAAGTCATGGAGTGAATGTGTAAGGTCCTTATTGCATTTTTTTAAATCTTTTGAAGATGACTTGAGCAACCCAAGTGTGCTTAGGAATCTTGTTGCACTTTTTTTTATGTTCTTATAGTGTCATAACATTGCACCTCGTGAAAATTTCACCTACACTTTTGTATCCACTTTAGTGTCCACTCCCTTATCATTTGTGTAGGATCATTTTAGCCATTAAATTAACCTTTTTCCCCTTAGGATGCTCATGACCCCTTATCAGCAACTACCTTTGTGTGTCAACTTTGTGTCAAACCTTGTGTTTTTCTCATTCCCACTATTTTGTATTGTGATTTGTCTAGACACTAGCATGTCATGCAGTCACCTGCACATTGCACTAGTGCTTTGTAACATTTCAACTTTCAAATGGTCATTGAGCCTTTTGCCACTTGTCACCTACCTTTGTCAATGGTAATGGCTTGGAACACCTTGTAACGGCTTGGGAATATTCTTTTCCCTCCTCTTCTCTCTTTTAAATCTATCCTTTTAATTCTATTGTTAGCTCTTGGTCATTCTCTCTTAGAGATTCTTTCTTTTATCTCTTTCTCTTGCTCTCTTTCTTGCACAACTCTCTACAACTTGCTAAAACAGTCTCAAGCTCTCACAACACTATTTGCATCTCTCTTCGCTCTCACAACTCTCTCTTTCTTTCTCTCTCTCTTTGGCTTTCTCAAGCCTTGTAGGTGATATCTATCTCTTGACTTGTGTCTTTGAGCATCTTGGGATTTCTCACATCCCTTATCTATGCATTTCTATTTTGTTGTCTACTTATATTTTCTCGATTTGTCTATCTAGTTGTCCATGGAGGTGGGAACATCGAAATGGGGGTTTGACTGCTTGGCAAGCCCCTAAACAACCCCTACAATTTCCCTCGGTCTTATGTGTGTAGGTATTGAAGATATTCATTTGTTGGAGGCTTCATTTCTTGGTCTATTGTGAGCATTTTGTGTCTCTTATTCTCTCACTTTATCATTTATATTTCACTTAGTTCACTTTATTTTACTCTATTATAGTCTGTCATTTTCCCATATTCTAAGAGTTTTGAGTAATTAGAATAAAAGTAGTCGCTTAAGCTATTTTCTATGATATTCTCAATTTTTGGTCTATACAAGATGCCAAAACGTCGTGCTTTCATCTATGTGTTGCACTATCATCCTTTGGTTGAGAGCTCGTTAGTCTATCCATAAAACCTCTGTGACCTACTCTTTTTTATTTTGGAATTCTCTCCTTTTTACCTTGTGTTATGCCCAATTAATTTTTTTTTCTTCATTAAGGCATTTTGAAAAGTGTCCAAAGTCTAGAAAATTGTCGTCAAAAGTCAAAATTTCTAAAAATAGAGAGTAACTATTTTTAGAAAGTTTCTAAAAATATACTTGAGTCAAGGTTTTTTGGGTTTGTTGTCAAATGGATGATGGAAATTTTTTCTAAAAATAGAATATTTGTTTGGAGGGCTCTAACTAATTCTGATTGGTCAAAAATACTTCCCAATCAAGCTAGTTTGGTCAAAATTGTCAAAAGGTCAGGTTTTGTCCCTTAGATCTATTTTTCTTTTCCAGAAGGCAAAGGACAATCTCTGACGTCATCAATGGAGGAAGGTCAGCTGCTAGGTGTCAGATTAACAGTCTCAAATGTTGCACAAACATCGACAAACATCGAATGAAGCACATAGAATGGTGAACAAAGGAGGCAAATGAGAAAAAGTTGAAATTGGTGAAAAAATTTCTAACTCTAGTAATGCTAGGCACCCCTATCCAGTCAAGGCACCTAGCATATCATGCCTTGGTCATTTTTCAGCTTTCGTTGTTCATTAACGCATCCACACACACATGCCTTTTTTCCCTACAAAGGAGGAATTCATCGTTGCATGTGCAAATGGACTCAGATCTTTGAATACAAAGATTTTATCTACACAAATATACTTCAAAATTTTAAGGATTTGTGAAGAAATCACTTTTTTCATCTTCAAACTCCATTTAAGAAGGTTTTGGCATTTAATCTTTATATTTTGCAGGTTGGCATCCAGAGGAATAAATAAAGAATTTTCTTCTCATCAAGATTTGGAGGCTTAAACAAAGTGCTTTTTTTTAGTGTTCTTCATGGATTTGGGATTGGGAAGCACACAGGTACAATTTTTATGGTCCAATCTTCTAGAGAATCACATTTTAGAAATAGGTGGTTAGCTTTTTCAGTTTTTAGAGATCTAGGTCCATCTACTTTTTGCTCCTCTTGAAGATTGGGAAATTTTATAGTTGCAAAAATCTAATTTTTTGACACTTTTCCAGGAAGCTCTCGATTTTTTCAAAATTTGATGAGTCTATTCATAATGTGATTGTCAACAAAACCCAAATCTCATGTTTTTTCCAACAATCTACTTGTTGGAGAAAAATCAATAACTTATTTTCAGTAGTTTGTTGAAAACTTTTCTGAACATAGGCATGTTCACAGTCAAAATTCAAGTTTTAAAACATGCAATATTCTCCCAACTTTTGGAAAATATAGTTTCTCAAAATTATTATGTTTGAAGTCACCTTTTGGGACATAGATGTTTTCCAATAATAGAACTCAAAAAGCAGTAGTTAACTTGATGCCTTTTCCAAGTTAAACTTGTTATTCTCATTCATGCTTATCTATTCTTTGTATTATGGAAGAAAAATTAAATGTATAGTTGGAACTTTCCCTACTTTTAAATCCGTTAACTGATTTTAGCAGGTGATTAGCTAGTTGTCTTGTGTTAGTTTTAGAAATAAAGCTTGTGAGTTGGCAAGTCTAGTGAGCTTAAAACAAGGACATTTTAGGGTTTCCTACTCCTTTTTTGTGTATAAATAAGGGCAGCCTTGCCCATTATTTCCTAACCGTTATTGTGATAACAAATTTTTGAGCCTACTTTTTCCGCAACTTTGTTATTCAACGTTTGTTCACTTTGTGTAAGAGATAGTTTGCAAGACTACCTTTTTGTTGCAAATTATTGTTGTTAATGTTCAATTTGTGTCAAGTGTAATCTAGTTTGATCACACATTGTAAGCCTGTTTATTGCTACAATATGTTGTCCCAAAAATGCAATTGTTGTTGGAAGTTTGAGGAAGAAAATCCCATGCCTACTTTGCTCTAATCTATTGTCTCAATTTCTTTTAGTATTTTGTTTTATGTGTTTGCTTATATAATCTTTATTTTTAACTTACATCTTCTAAGTATGACCAGTCTTCAAGTGTGATCTGGGAGTAAGTTTATTTGAGCTTCTCCATTATCAAATCATTCTTTGTTTACTTCTAACTCTCAAGCTTTGAGTTTACTTGAGTCAAGTTAGAAGCGTCTTTAGAGTAGGCCTAGTTGTAGTTGAAGTTTTGGAAAAGAGAAACCCTCAACTGCAACACAAAGTTTTATAACCTTGTGCTCTTAGCTGAGAACAAAAAATAATTGGCAATAGTTTAGTATTATTGAAATTAAGCATCATCAACGAAGAGGGAGCTTCCCCTCCCAATTTGAAGAGAAGTTCAACTATGCATAGTTTTCTATTTCTAATCTACATTCCAAAGGTGCGAATTGAAACACCAACGGTTTTTTAGCACCCATCGTGGGGCATGAGGCATAAAACTTCAAGAAAGCTTACGCTTTATGTGATGGGAATGGCCATTTGGCACAAGAAGTCAAGCAAGAAGAACTTGTGATCCAAGAAGAAGTAATCCGTGATAAACAAAAATAATGCAAATGTTGGCAATAACCGTGCTAATAGGAATCAAAGACATCCACCCCCATTACCTTGGGGTAACAACATTGGACCTTTGTCTTTGTGAGAAAATCATGAGTTACCTAAAGGGTCAAGAAAGCACTTTCCTCGGTTTCATGGAAAGGGGAGTCAACACCCTGATGAACATATCTTTGCATTCATAATGGCTTGTGTCATGTTGCATGTGGCACATGAAGATATCACACTGCGTCTCTTTGTGGAGACTCTTGTTGGGAATGTTGTCAATTGGTTCAATCACCTGAAGGCAAGCATCATTACAAGATGGCAACTATGAGCGATAAATTTTTGGCGAGATTCAAGCTTGTTGAAGACAATCATCTGTTGTTTTTCCAACTTGAAAATTCAAAAATGGAGCACAACAAACCCATGAGGGAGTTTGTAGCAAGATTTAATCATATTTTTACATGACTTTCTTCTACACTTAATCCATCACCGAAGATTTTGATGAGTTGTTTCATAAATGATCTTCCATCAAAGATAGCCTTCTTCTTGAAGTCGGCAAAAGAAACAAAATTGATGGATGCACAAGAACACACCATCAAGTTGGAGGATAATATGGCCACTTCTAACAAGATGAAGAATGATTTAATCAAACCTCTAGTTTAGATTTCTACAGATCCACAACTACAGAAAGTAGTCAATGAGATGACTATTCTCAAGAGGTTTCCTACTTAGGGGCATCCCACACCATCATTATAATATCAACTCCAAATATAGTATCAACCTCAACAACCGTACCAGCCAAAGAGGAATAATTTTCAGCCTTTCAATAACTACAGGCCATAGTTTTGAGCACCTCCACCGAGAAAAACAATTGAAGCTACAAAAAATGCAATATTTTGTTCTTTCCATGAGATCAATGCACATATTGGTTCTACTTGTCTTGAGAATTTAAGAATGAACCATATAATGGGATATATTGATGCCACACTTTGTTCAAGTTTTGTCCCTACACCAAGTTTGAATGTTGTCCTACTAGAGATGGACAACTTCGATGGCAACTCTACTACGAGATACTTTAAAAGTGAACCCGTTATTGAAGAAGAAGAAGACCTCAACCACTAATCTCTTGTAGTAAATCATAAAAGATATTCAATGCCCGTGTTTAAACGCACTCAACACTTGAAAGTGCAGAAGGAAGAAGAGAGGCATAGAGCTAAAGAATGGGAAGTGGTTGCAACTTCAACTTTTAAAAATTCACATGAGAATGTCAAGGTTTCTAAAGATTAATCTTTGGCATATTTTTATGTACTAGATTCCATGATGAAGACCAAGGTTAAGATTTCATAGTTGGAGTACCTTCATGATCACTCTGAGTAGCTGGAAAAAATAATACAATAAGTAAATAAAGAGGCTTCAATTCAACCTACATTGCTTGAGTCATCTATTCTAGTAGAAGAAAATCACAAACCCTTCTATATATCTCTATATATAGGAGGATTCAAATTGAGCAACTGCATTATAGATTTCAGAGCCTTAGACAATGCCATGCGTCTACAAGTGATGAGTGCATTAGGAATTTCATTCACTAAGACATAGGACAAGTGTTATTCACTTGAGTCTAAGTCGGTGCCATTGGTCGGACAATTGAAGAACCCTCAAGTTAGGTTGGTGGCTTGTCCAGAGAAAAAATTAATGATGACTATCCTAGTGGCTGACATTCTAGCCAACTATGTGATGTTGTTGAGTCAGAGCTTCTGTGAAGATCTTGATGGTAGGATATAGTTAGATTGATCATTAATGACCATTCATGTAAAGGAGGGAAAAATCAAGATAGAACTTGAGCCCAAATCCCAATTCATAGTGGTCAAATCCCCAAACCCCCTAGCCCAAATTCTATATCAAGAAACGGGTCCTAGTAATTATGTGACACTATCAAAGATAGAAACTAAAGATTAGAACATTTCTTGTCCTAAAAAGAGTGAAAAAGGATACAAAGTTATGGACAATTCCAGCTGTAGGTTCAGGAGTGGGGAAATGATCATCTCCCCTAAAGAACAGTTGCACCCATTTGCATATTGCCTATAATAAGAATTCATTGAAGCTAAAAAAGAAGCACCTTTGTTAGGCCTCAAAAATGTTGAAGACATGGGAGTCAAACTCATATATGTTAAAGGGGACGTAGAGCTAATTGATGAGCCAATCAACAGATATTTCTAGGTCAAAAAGGATAACCTATGACATTATAGAAATTGAGTTTGGAACGCAATTGAATGGTTTGAAGTGTTCCACATTAGACATCTTGAGGATGAAAGACAACAAAACTGATGCCTCAATGGTATTTGCTTCCCTCTGTGTGCCGTATTCTGACTTTTTTCAGAGTGCATTTTCTTGTGCATATGAATATTTGAGAATCTTCATCTCACAGGAATTGTCTCTTGTAATACCCATTAGAAGAGAAGTGAAGCCTTTCAGGAAGAAGCGACATCATTGTGATCTATTCCTGCTACCATACAACGGGAAATATTTGAAGCACTTCATTGCTTTAGGGATGGAGTAACTTCCCTTTATGTTTTTGTGATGGAGCCATTTTCAGGGTTTGCATGCGAGATTTCTCAATGAATGTCAGGATATTCTTTATGGGTTTTTCAAGAGCTTCGCAATGATGTGACATCCAGGTAGAGTTGATCATTTTTCAGGAACTTACTATTTTTAGCTAGTGCCCGCATGTGGACAAAAGTTTTGGGTTTTTTTGGGTTTCTTGAGATCCCTTGGGCATTGTAAGATGCAAACTCATCTGGTAGATGATCGATCACTTTTTTTAGACACTTACTATTTTTAGCAGGTTCACTCCAGTAGCTCCCTAACACTTCAGTATCACAAACAAAGCAACATGCAACAAAAACGGGGTCAAACAGGGGTTATTTGAGGTGCATGCAAGTTAGATTAGGGTTTCCAGCTTTGAGACTCAAAAAGAGGGGTAAAAAGCCAAAATTTTGAAAAATGAAGGTATCCCACTACAATCAACATCCTTCAAGCAGTCTACTGGTAAAATTTGAGCGCAATCCGAGCACTTACTATTTATAGTAAGCCGCCTCTAAAATAGGGCTATAAATAGCAAGTTAGCATGAGAGGAAGGTGTGAATAGGTTCACCAGGCGATGAGGACCACGTGGTGAAAATTTCAAGTCAAACAGAGTTGCCAAGGTCAAGAAATCAAAAACTTACTAAAAATAGTAGACATGGCAGGCAAGGTATGAAAGCCTGAGGAAATTTCTAAATTTGTGATGAAACTAGTATGAGGAGGGGCAAGATGCGCCCTAAGAGTAGCAAGTCATGAAAAATCTTTCAAGGAATTAAAATTTCCTAAGCACCCCTCATATGTGCCCTTGATGGAGGAGGCTGTGAAAAAAAATGTACAAGTCCTGAGAAGTTCCTCCTCCACCTCTAAAATGCGCCCAAGCAAGCATGATGATGAAAAATTTCTAAGTGTTTGAAAGTTCATCCTCCAGCTCTCAAATGTGCCTAGTTGTGATGAGAAGCTAGAAAACTTTCTAAGTGTTTCAAAATAGAAGTGGACACCTCCAAATGTGCCCTTGAAGAAGTTGGATGAAGTTTTCTTAAGTCATGAACTCCATCCCTTGAAATGCGCCCTAGGAAGGATAAAGCGGCCTAGAAATAGTCTAAGGGTTGAAAATGGATGCTTGATAGGTGAAATGTGCCCATGGTGGAAATGAGGTTTGAAAATGTTCTAAGTCACAAAAGAAAAAGCACAAAGGTTCAAACGTGCCCAAGGTATGAAGATGCATGGCTTGAATAAATTCTAAGTGGTGAAAATAAAACTAGACACACCCATATGCGCCTAAGGTAAGACAAGGTGGCTGAATTTTTTAAGGCATATAAAAAGAAGGTAGAAGGGGTCAAGTGCACCTAAGCTCAAGATAAGGTGGATTTTTTCTAAGGCATGAAGAATTTGAGGATGAAATGAAGCCCTGGCATCAAGCGTTCAATGCGCCCTCAAGGTGGAAATTTTTTTGAGGCACTAACTCCAAACACAAGGTGGTGGATGCACCCTTCAAGAAAGCAAAGTTTTCTAGAGACAAATGATGAATTTTACCACATTCGGGGTCAATCAATCAGAACATGGAAATTAGGTAAGTAAAGTGAATTTGTCTTATAAGTGTTTTGATGCTCTTCTCTTTATTTTTTTTGTAGGATGAATGCAAGACCAAAGAATGATGACTTAAGGTTATGGGACAAGTACTCCAGGATAACATTACAACTCTGGAAGAGGAAAAAGCTACATGTTCAAAACTCCTCCATGATGTCTCATTTGTAGGAAGAAGATGTTGGCAGAAATGGCTAAGTGTTGGGATATCTTCACAAAGACCTAATATGCCCCAACTCAGGAAGGCATGCGATAGGGTAAAGATGAAGAAGTTAGGTGAAAATTTCCCAAGGAAAAGGGAAATGTCAGGGAAATTTGTCTAAGGCATGAAGAATGTGATGCAAAAGAGGCTAAATGTGCCCAAGGTAGTGGGTTGGAGAAGTATGAAAGTTACAAGGAAGAAATGAGTCTAGGAATTAAAATAATACAAGGGCTGAATGTGAACAACTGAGCAGTTGAACTCCAGATCCTATCAATTTTTATTATCTGTGGAGACAATCTTAGAGACTCTTTTACCCTCCTCCTAGTGCAACATAATTGGCAGGAAAAACAAAGAAAGTCTTCTAAACGAGAATCTTTTGATGATAGTGGGCATTAATTTCTCATAGTGGTTCCTGCAGAGGAGTGGAGAATCTTTTGTTCATTTATTGCCCCACTCCTCTCTGTGGTGGTTTTTAGGGCAAAGCCTTGATTAGGGCATATGTGGCTCAATCTGAGCCCTTCATTTTATATGAATATTATTCATCCAATGGACTAGGCTAGATATAAAAGGGGCATCCCCCCTCATTTGTAAAGAATTAGAATTAGATCAGAGTAGAGTTAAGTCAGAGAATAGAGAGCGCATATAGTGAATAGATTAGAAGTTAGCATAGCTTAGATTGAGGATGAAAGAAATCTTTCCCTTTGAAGGCTTTGTAAATTTTTTTGTGAACACTCTCATGATATAAATATTTTTCGTTGATTGGTGATCTCTTATTTTGTTGTGAGTAGGTAGCAAGGATTTTCGTCTTTCTAATTCGTGTAGATTAAAGTAAAGTAGATTTCATTTCATGCAAGTAGTTGGTAGTTGTGGAATGCTTTGTTTGATTTAAGAAAGTTTCATTTATCCATACCACTAACGGGCTCGCTAACGGTGGGTTCGCCCTGCATGGTCAACTAGAGTATTTGTGCACTTAACTTCAATTATGATTCATGTGTTAGTATGCATTGTTGAGATGGTATTTGCATGTTGGGTCATAGTTTGAACATCTTCCATTATCCTTTGAAGATTGTATCAGCTCTATAGATGCTATCTGAAGGGAGGTAAAGCAGAACCTGGTTCAAAGCTTGCAAAAATTGATCTACATATCCCAAATTTAGGAGTAGACAGTAAAACCCCTATCCCTATCCTTTTACTTTCAGTATTCTCTCAGTTAGTTTAGGAACCTGAGCATTATCGACAAATCATTTGTGTCTTTCAAGCTCTTCTCTTTTGATTGAACAATTGTGTAAGTCCCCTTGGAATAAACTAACAAATCACATTGAGCCAACTGAGACTATCCCCTTGCATAAGGAACCTTGGAGTTGAATGTATGATCTTTCTAGCAATCTTACCATGCAAAATACTTTGATCAAGAGAGGATAGAGTATCCATTGGAAAAAATTATTTTGTGTTGGTGCGGTCATAAAACACCCATCAACAACACCCTCCTTGAAATAAGGTGTCCAAGTCTTCCAGTCTTAGTTTATTTTTTGAGATTTTCAAATCTTTTGGTTTGTGTGTCTCCGGAATTTGTACCCCTTGATCGGGCATCATTTTTTTGCCAATCTGTGAAAAATTGAGATTGAAAGTCAGTCAATTTGGAAAGCTTGATTAAATTTGAGAAGAAAAATATCTCATGCCAACCTCTGTTACTACATCTGACTGATTTTCTAAGATCTGCAACTGGGCTGACATAGGCATTTTGACAAATTTTTGAATGGCCGAAAAAATTCTAAGGCACAAGAACCTAGGCACCTTCCTTGAAATAAGGCGCCTAGCTTTGTGAGAGAATTTTTTTCATGTTTTTCAACTTTTCTTTGATTTTCCTCGTTTTGCACAAAAAGCTTTCGTTTGATCTACAATTCTTGTTGTCCAAAAAATCCTGTGAACTAGATGATGGATTCATTGAAGAGCTTGAACATATCTAAGATGATTTCAAACTTTTCCCAACCCTAAAACTACTTTTGATTGGATTTGAATTGGGCTGAAGAGTCAAATTGCACATTTTTCAAAAAATCACAAAAGTAAACTAAGGCATGAATCTCTAGGCACCTTCCTTGAAAAAAAGAGCCCAACTTCTCCAGAGTTAGATTATTTTTGAAGATTTTCAAATTTCTCTTGCTTTCCATTCACCACCTTTGCCGACTGCATTGACCTCCTTTGCTGACAGTTGAAAATTAGCTAAGGCATTGACTACCACACACCTCCCTTCAAATAAGGTGCTTGGGTTTTCCAGACAGAATATTTTTTACAAATTTCACTATTTTTAGATTTCCCTCCTTCATTCACCGTTTCTCCTGCATCTTTTGACGTGGATCGATTTGTGTAGCATTTGAGACCTTGTAATTGACACCTGGAAATTGACCTTCCTCTATTGATTACCTCAAAGGTCTTGATTTATCTTTTGAAAAGGAAGAATAGACCCACCAAAGAAATACTAACTTTTGATGATTCTGACTAGACCAACCTGATTGAGAAATATTTTTAACCAATCAAAATCAGTTTGATCCCTCCAAACAAAGATTCTCTTTTTTGGCATTTTCTAAAAGTACAATTTTCTATTTTTGGAAAATTTTGCCAACATTTGTTTGACAACAAACCCAAAAAACCCTAAATTATGTCTATTTTTATAAAGAAAATTTTGACCTTTTCGATAATTTTTACAAGATTTTAACCACTTTTACAAAATGCCTTAATAAAGCAAAAAATATAATTTTGGGCATTGCAATTGGCTCTGTCTGGGGACCATGTTGGATACTTACATTATAGGAGGAACCAAGAATCTCTGGATTTCTAAGCGTAGACAAGTGTCTTATTAGTTGGGCAACAGAGTCGGGATCATTTCATAATCACCTATCAATTGGAACTTCTCTAAAATCACCTAAAACAAGACTACCTAATCACCAAGAACACGACAAAAACTTCATGGAGTAGGGAAAAAAATCATGACATAACTTTCACATTATAGAAATGCGAAACACATTACGAAAACTAAAAAAAATCAAAGGAAAAATCACTCCATCCCCGAAGGAATGAAATGTTTTAGCTATTTCTTGTTGTATGGCAGCAGGAAGAGCCTTCCATCCAAGTGCAAAAGAATGTATGAATTCTCCCCTATGAACTCGTGGATCTTGAACGACCCCAACCACAATGAATCAAATTTTCCATGCATTCCCTTGGGCTGATGTCTCTTGTCCCATAACGGAATTTCATCTCTGATGTTGAAGTCTCACTGATGATCCTTCTTATAAAAAATATTCTTTACTTTCTCTTGATGCCAAGTGATTCTATCAACAACCTCCACCCTTTCTTCCTCCAACTTCATCAGGTACAGGATGTGTTTCTCTATTGGATCTCTGAACTCACCATCTTCCACTACAGATGCCAACTACAAAGCGAACAACTCCAATGTAATAGGTAGCATAGCCTCTATACCATACATGATAATAAAGGGTGAAGTACCAATGGATCTCTTGGGAGTAATTATGTCAGCCCAGAGAGTGTCATAGAGTCTTTTGTGCCAAGTTCGTTGATTGGAATCAACTAACTTGCATATGATTGTGATGATATTCTTATTTGATGACTTGGCTTGTCCATTACCTTGAGGGTAATAATCTAATGAGTGTCACAAAGTGATGTTGTAATCAAAACAAAATTCTAGTAGCTCCTTAGATGAGAAACTTGTTGCATTGTCCATCACAATTTTGTGTGGTACCCCGAAGCGTGAAATAATATTTTCCTTCAAAAAGTTGCACATGACTTCCAAGGTAGCCTGCTTGGTAGGAATAGCCTCAACCCACTTCAAAATAATTTGTAGTTGTATGGACATAAACATGTCCCTTAATGTAAGGTGGATTGATAAGACCTACAAAGTCTGAACCCCATTGCTGAAATGGAGCATCAATGATGACTGGCCTGAGTGGAATGGCTGCCAATTTGGGTTTTCCAACAAACTGCTGACACATATGACATCTATGCACCCATTCATATGCGTCATGAAACATAGTCGGCTAGAAAAACTATTCTCGTAGGATTTTAAATGTTGTAACCATTGATGAAAAGTGGTCACCACATGCTTCACTATGAAATGCTTCCAACAAATGTTGTTGTTGGGCCTTGTTGATGCATAACAAAAATATTCCATCAAGCCCTTTCTTGTATAGAAAATTATTCATAAGAACATAACTCTGTGCTCTCAACTTCAATGTTTTATTTTTTTGTTTATGCATGTGATTTGGACATTCACCATAAGTTAAAAAGTACCATGTTTCAGTATACCATTCATCTACAAAATCAACAAGTAGGACCATAGGAAGATCTTTTTTAATTTTAGTTTCACGTTCACCATAGGCTTGATGCTTCTGATCACCATCCTCTACTATCAACTGAAAAAGACCTCTCCTACAAAGTTTGGTTGGCTTGATCTCCAAATCATACTCTTGAACCTATGTGATCCAGTTGATGCTCTTTGTGCCCATATCCTGTTGAGTTAACACATTTTTAACTACTAGATAGGTGACATATACTGTTGTGTGGGAGTTCAAGGTATCAAATCTTAAGTTCTTCACAACTCTAACAATTGCATATGTGTTCTTCTCAATTTGAGAATACCGAGACTCGCTGTCTTTGAAACTACTGCTCATGAAAGCAAGTGGAGATTATGTTTCTTCATTCAATTTCTACGTCAGTATGGCAGATATAGTATGTTCTAATCTGCAACTATAAAGGATAAACTCCTTATCAAATTCAAGATGAACTAGCACTAGTGCTTGGCTGATGGCTTCTTCTATATTGACAAACACCTTCTTACCTTCTTTTATCCACTTGAAGGAAAAAAAATTCTTCATCATATCCGATATATCTTTTTTCATTTTCTTCTTCATCAACAAACCTTCATATGAAATTCACTTTACCAAAGAACGAGTGTACCCCAGTTTTGCTTGTTGGAAGAGACAGGTTTTTGATGGAATAAACCTGAATAGGGTCAATCCGAGTTCCTTCCTTGGAGATGATGTGGCCAAACAACTTTCCCTACATCACCACAAAGATGGACGTTTTAGGATTCAAGGAAATCTTATGAAACCTACATCTTTCAAACACTTTCACTAATTGTGAAAAATGATCTCCCCGCTTCTTTGAGAAAGTGGTGGGGTCATCAAGGTAGATGCCAATTAATTTGTTCTTCACATCCCCAAATGCCAAATCCATGGCTCTTTGAAATGTACCACTGATGTTGATAAGGCCAAAGGGCATCCTTTCATAAGAAAACATACCCCATGAGGTAGTGAATGTCGTCTTGAACTGATCTTCTTCGGCCACTGCAATCTGATTGTACCCAGAAAACTGTTAAGTAATGACAACATTTCCAAACCAGTGACTGTCTGCAAGGTATGTTCCATGATTGGCAAGGGATAATTATCCTTGAGGGATGATTGGTTTAAGTTCCTAAAATCCACACAAATCTGGATTTCTCCTTTCTTCTTATGCACAAGAACTATGTTCGACACCCAAGTGGAATGATGAATTAGAAAAATGATTTTAGCATCCACCATATTTTGAATTTTCGCATAGATTGTATCTCGAATTCTTGGATTATAGTGTCATTGCTTCTATTTGAAGGGCTTGGCATCAATTTTTAGGGGAATTGTATGAGATAATTCTTTAGGTGTGAAGAACTTCAAATCTTTGTAGGACCAAGTGAAAACATCTCGATATTGCTTGAACAAAGATACAAACCTTTCACTTTCTTCTGTAGTACAACACTTTCCCAAATTAACAAGTCATGGCTTGTCTTCAGTACCAATGTTTACTTGATAATGTTTAGTAAAGGTGTTATCCCCTCTAATCTTGGACATATCTATCATGTTTGTCAAATATATTCTCCAAGGACACTAGACCCTTGGGAATCTGATTGCCTTTCAACTAGATAATACCTGAATCTGTCGCTTTAGAATCCTCTATTATTGATTCTCCAAAAGGAGACAAACTTCCTTGAAAGAATAATCCTTTAAAATTATCTTCCATGCCAAGAAAATATTCAATATGATCATCATCATCAAAGACTTTCCAATTGTTGCAGTTGTTAGGGACAGTTGGCCTGTATATGAGCTCAATAGAAAATGCATTTTGATGAAAATTAGAATATGTGTAAAGTGCCTTGCCAAAACTGATCATAAACCCCTAAATTTCTGCTTTAGGAATTTTGACAAACACTTGTCTTGCAGCCTTCTGTCTTGCTAGTAATGGTTTTCAATTTGTTTTTCTTTGATTTCGATTGTTGCAAATGAGGTTTAAAATGCTTCTCAAATGATGCTAGACAGCTACCAAATGAATAGAAATGATGTGCAAGATATTTTTGTATTTTTCAATACAAATAAATGACTGAAAATGACAACTACAACTAATTGACAAATTAGCAAACACTTAGCATGCATCTACTTAAGCTGATATGAAGGTACAACAACTTGACATTATGTCAAACAATTTACAGCCAAACATCAACTCTTGTATTTGATAATTGCAATGAGATTACAATGTTGGAAATGAACTCTAATTGTCACCAATATCAGACGTTAACTCATTTGACAAAACATGACTTCTTCTTATATCAACCTGATTACATGGAATGAATTTACAATGAAATGTTGTTGTCTTAAAACAATGATCATACTATGCAATGATGAATGAACTTTACAATGCAAATCCACTATGTATGACAGTGAATTACCTATTACAAATTCAAGAATTCTAAATGCAATATATATGTAAAGGAACCTGGAAAGGAGATGGCAGCCAACATAGACTTAGTCGATTCTTCTTGTAGACTTCATCTTCAAAGACATCTTCTCACCCCTCTTCTTAGTAAATCTATAGTTGTTATTTTGGCTCCCATTTTCATTGTCTGTTGTCTAGAAGACGACTTTCTTTTTTGGGGGTTGATGTAGTTAGAAAATAATCACATTAGTTTTGTTGTAATTGGCTAGTTCCCTATAGTTGTTAGTACTAGTTGTTAATAGTTGGTAGTTCTAAACAACTATTGGTCGTTCTATTAATATTATAATTATACACATGATCGAGGACCACAACCATTGATATCACGAACATTTTGGAAATGCTTATGAAGGAATATAAATATCTTTATGACTTGTTATGAATTGTTTCGTATAAAAATTTATTTATTTCTCCATTATAATTCTTCAAGTAGAGTTGGAAGTAAACAGATCAATCACTTTTCAATTAAACAATCCGTATGTCTTGGTAGATTAGGAGTGGATTAGGAATTCATTCATGTGGTTCATGATTTAGTATTGCAAACCAGGGAACAATCTCAATAAAACCTAAATAGCTAAATCATCAAAGAACCGTGCCATACATGTATACACCTTGCCATTGTGTACATAATATCAAATGAAATATCTAAAGGGATTTAAATACTATTGTTACCTATAGGTGAAAGCATAAGGTGATCGATTAATTATATAAGAGGTTTTATGTAGCTAGTTAGTCTTTGACCTAGTGACAATTATAGGGGTTGAGAGTACATTAGGTATAGCTATTGATTGTTGTAGTCATAATACATTTTACTTGATGTATAAACTTATTAAAGATGCCTCTTTGAATACCCTCCAAGGTCTAGTTGAGCCCGAACTGAAGGAGAGACTACCCACTCTAATCAATTGGCCTTTAATTCTCCTCAATCTATTAATGAACTCTGGTTCTACCTTCTTGATGACAAACCATTGACCTTGAAGGAAGACAATGTATAAACCTATTAAGGATACCTCTAGCAATACCCTCCTAGGTCTAGTTGAGTCCAAAGTGAAGGAGAGACTACCCATTCTCGTCAATTGGCCTTTAACCCTCCTCAATCTATTAATGAACTCTTGTTTTACCTTCTTGATGAAAAAATGCTAGCCTTGAAGGTGAAATAGAGTTCTAGGATTGCAGAGAAATGGTTTTGGAACCCAATAGACCTTACTGAAGAATAGTATCTTTTTGTATTTTTAGTAGCATCGACTTTGGAAACAAGACAGTTTCTAGTTTAGATGAAATTCAATATAGATGGCTCCCCAAATAGTTTGAGAATTCTTTGATCTTGAGAATTGTACCTTTATGAGAGTTATGAGACAAATTGATAGAACATCATGGATGTAGCTCAACATGGATGGTTGTCTAATAACTTGGGAGTTTTAGAATTCAAAAGTTTGGGAAGGTGGAATCTGGGAACTCAAAAATTCAGCTTGGAAGCTACACTTTTATAAGGGTTACAAGGTAGCTTGATCAAGTTCTACCTAGTCAAAGAATTGTTTCCAAAACAAAGCCTATGAGGAATAGGTGTTTTTTTGTTTTATGTTAGTGTGTTCCATCTCCAATTAGTATGTTTTTTCTTTCAATATTATAAGTACTATAAGCCTTAACAGGGGGTGTTAGGATATAAGGCTTACCCTTTATAATAAAGTCGCCCTAATGACTTAGTGATGTGCTTATTATTCAGTTATTGTTTAGTTACAATTGTCAAATTCTGGACACACCAACATATCATAATATTACTTCATGATACTTGTCTATGCCACAATGGTGTAATAAATTGTATATTTTTCCACCATTTCACTACCCTAGGACACACCCAATGCTTTCTATGTAATGACCCCTTTTTGGGATAACCCTAAATCTTGTCCTAGAATCACAAGCTTAATGTAGTTAGGGTTGTAACTCACCACTTGGATGCTTCAAACAAGATAAATCTCAACTTTATAAATTTTGCATGAATATATATGTAGATATAATTATATTTAAATATATTAAGCCAATAGTCCTCTTAGATCCATATTCCTTAATTTTGATTTGATTAGACTCTTTCATTCATAAAACATGCAAGTATGATATTACTTATTGTTGATGGTTCAATCACGATGTTTCCTTTATTCAAAATATATTCATATATTTTACATTTTATTCATCCATTTTATTCCCTCAAAATATATCTTTTTTCTCTTTCTCCTTATCCAATTGTCTTGGCTTGATCTCTTCCTTTATAGGTTGATTCCCAAGAGTCATTCCTATCCCTTTGACTAGGGACATGACTTTATGAAATTGTCGTATTTTAATGTTTAATTACTACTTTATTAATAAACCCTTCCTTGTAAATCATATTCATAACATAAGCGCCAGTTCATAAATCATAATCAATTCTTTTTAAAATCTCTAACTAAGTTCACCGCCCTTGAAGATTTTACTCACATCCTTAAAACATGATATAAGTGTTGTCTTTTGCCTGTAACATTTTCATCTTATCTGCTTTTTGTCTTATCTACCTTTTTGTCTTTATAACTGCTATAGTTTATTAACTTATATCATTTTGTATTTATGTGTATGTTATACTATATTAATATAATACAGTGCATGATTATTTTTATATCAATTTTATATTATATATTTATTTAACATAGGATGATTGTAATAATAATAATAATATTTTGATTATTATAATTAAAATAATATTAAATTGCAATGATTTTTATAGATATTTTTGGTAGGGTCCCTTTCCAATTTGAATGGAAATTTTCAATTTGTGTTGTTTGACATTTTGTCAAAACACTTTGCATGTTGTAATGTTCCTTTCCAGGAGGAGTAGAATTTTTTTGATTGATGGACCTAATTGAGAGATATGGTATTTACTAAATTTTCATAGCAACAATGACTTATAAATGTTTACATTCAAGTACGTGAAAGCATGACATTGAAAAGAAAATCCTATGATAATTTTGGACATAAATATGACTATTTGGTTGGCACACCAATGTTCAAAAAATGTCTTAGAAATAAAGAACATGAAACTAGCTCTCAATGATTGAACAATAGACTGTCTTAAGAACGTTCTAGGTGTCTCAATGCTCATATACAGGGCTATCATGAACTCTCCAAACAGTAAATATCTTCAATACTTATTTCAAACTTTTACATTTACTTCTAAGATGATATTACAGACCTCTCTTTCAACATGCACACTTAGTAAATTAATAGTAGTCCCTTACAAAAATTTTGATCATGTATACCAACTAGAGATACAAGTCTGAGCACATGAAGTTTCAGACTTAACACAACACTTTCTGAGTTGTTCATGCATTTATACAATCAAATTTCCACTTACAAATGACTCAGATATGCATAAAAATACATGGACTGATAGTCAACAGAGGATTAAGAGATAGAATGATATCTTTAAAACCTGAAATAGCTTGCCAAGATTGGGAATTGATGGTCATGACATTGTTCACGTCATTGTTTTTAGTATTGTAGCGTCTCTGTAGTAGTAGGTTAAATTTCATTTCAAACCCTCTTCCTAAATTTAAACAATGATCTCAAATTCATCCTTTAGAAGCCCTCACAATAAAATGGAATAATAAATTATCAGCTATTGCATTATTCAAAAACCCTTATTGCAATAATAAATCAGCTACTACAATAATTCAAAAATCCTTATTCAAAATTGTAATAATACATTAGCTATTGCAATTATTCAAACCCTTGCAATAATAAACCAGCTATTGCAATAATTTAGAAACATGCAATAATACATCAACTATTGCATAAATTATTTAGCTTCTCAAACAAATAGATTTACAACTTCAGCCTTCAAAATTATCTCTATTAAGCACCAATGTGTTTCTTGGTTGAAAACACCATTAAATCTCCTAACTGTATATTGCAACAGTGAAGAGATTGTAAGCCAAGATGGATTTCATCCTCAAAGCCCCTGAAAAAACCAATCTCTCAATGAGACTGAAATTCATTAACAATTTTTTCTCCCATCCAAGCCTCCTTCAAATGAGCTCTCAACTCCCCTTTTATAAAGAACTCCTTGATCTTCTAGAAAAACCCAAGAAGAGTGTTCAACAAGCTTTTAGAAGAATATTTTAATATTCCTCGATGTGACCCCTAATACTTAAGTCACTTTTTGAAGATATATTAATAAAGTGATTTTATTAATTTATCATTAAAGTATGTCACTTTTTAACATTTTAATATAATTATTTAATATCACCCTTTTGACTTTGCACTTTTTTTCTAGTAACATTAAATAATAAAAATAATGATTATTCCTTAAGAGGGTCGGAAAATGGGGACATTATAGTTCTCCCTACCCAAAGATTGCTTTCCCTCAAGCAATCCACAACTGCCAAACCATCTCGAATGCACCTGAAACCATAATGGAAACCCAACCACACCTATCCACCAACCACCCAGATCCCAAATGGTCCTACAACATGTGCTAATCCATAACCTCTATAAGTAGCTGGAACCCAAGGCACTGCCAAACTCTATCAACCAATGAAACCAACCATCCAACAATGAAATTCCTAGATCCCAACTCTACAAATCAACCCCATCATGCCAACTCCAAGTATTGTGTTGATACACCTTAAATATCATACCTTGATCCCATGGATAAAATGGAAGTCCTTCTATATCAATACCAACTGACTTCCTCTATGCCACTCTAATAACCTCTAAAGTCCAATCATACCAAGTCTCCAATCCCTTCTTCTGGAAGCAATCTATTGGAGAGAACAAAGTAAAAGACTTGCAAAACTTGGACTCGTCACCTGAAGTCAGAAATGTATCACACCAGAGTGAACGTGAACACCTCTTACTCAACCCACCTCTCTACATCATCAAGGACAAAGTCAAATTCTGTGTATGTGGGTTGAAATTAAACTGATGAGCACACCTCATTATGCAATCAAGGTGAAACTCTCATGTCTGCGCCAATGGAATACTTGAGTAGTCATGTGTATCCCATCATATACTGCCATCATTAGAAGAAGACTCACAACACACAACAATATGTGTTGGTCTTGCAACAACATCATCATTACCCCTTGCAACTCTATCAACAAGAACACTATCTGAAAGCAACTGCAAGTGTCCTAACTTAATTTTAGAAGTAAGAGAAGTACCATCATGAATTCCATCAATCTCTTGAAAAGAGGTGAGAACAACATCGGAGTCCAATGTGAAAGACTTGGAAGAAATCATCTTCTTCTGATAAGATTGACCAATGTCAATCTCAAAAGTGCCAATGTAGAGCCTTGTGCTCAAATCTCCCATAATGCCTGAACTTGTAGCCAAGACTGATGTGTCTATATCATCAACAATCCATTCCACACTGATTGGTCTCTTGCATATGTGAAGGATGCCCAACATAAGTGCATAAAAACATATACCAACATCTGTCAAGCTGCTAGAATAAATCAAAACAACACCATGTAACCTTTGAATCAAGTCTAGGATGGATTGAAAGGTATCTCTATTACCCAAAGATGGTAAGAACTCATCATCACTCCAACCTCTAACTCAAAAGTAACAATCCCAATCTCTCCTATCCATACCATCAACCGCTTCCCTCAAAGTGTAACCTAATAGAACTTTGACCAAAAAAGTAGGACAACCATCAACCAATGAAGTAGGAGGTGAAACCCATGAGGATGGTGCTAGGATACTGCTTCTGAGATGCCTATCTCCAAACCATAGACTGAAATAAATCAAAAACTCAGTCATATACCTCTCAAGATCAAGTAAAATTCCTCCATCACCAACTAACTCTTCTTGTTTAACCATCACAAGAGACCCTATTTCTACATATGAGAACTGATCCTCAAACCAACTCCAATATTTACCCACATGTAGCACCTCTCCAACCGGGAAAGTTCTGAAGTCATAATGCATCATCTCATCCCTATGGGGTTCATCAATTCCTTCAATGATATATTTAATGTCCAAGGTTCTTGCCTCATGCCCATGGACCATCGGTGTAGCTGCAATATAATTTTTTGCTTTGTGTAAGCAAAGATGAGCCATGCTCAACTGTAAGAAAAGATCATCAACTTCTTCTTCTTTCCTTTTCAATGCATCTGAATAAATCTCAACAAGGTTGAGAAGGTTGTCTCGATCTGAAAGAAGGTGTAAGTAATTTGATTTCACTTCCTATGATGTCCCTTGCAAAATTTGACCTTAAACTTGCGGATTTGAACCTTGGGAATTTTGTCAAACACTTGGCAAGAAATATCTATACTTACTG
The DNA here is from genome assembly GCA_007115665.2 of Sequoiadendron giganteum. Lineage (NCBI taxonomy): Eukaryota > Viridiplantae > Streptophyta > Pinopsida > Cupressales > Cupressaceae > Sequoiadendron > Sequoiadendron giganteum. The sequence goes on along the minus strand of CM021101.1, from coordinate 62,219,076 downwards.
ATGTAAACTCCTAAAAGATACCCTCTCAAATTTTTCTTGATTTTTTCATTTCAAATACAATGCAACCATGCACCCATTAAGGTTAGCTTCAAACCAAGGGATGCAGAATGGTAACTCTAACCAAGAATGTTCCCTAAGACCCGATGAGGGAGGAGGGTCGGGCATATGGTTAGAGGATCCCTAGGATCTAATTAACTCCATAATTGAATTGATTGCAATTGAGAGAGAAGAAATAAACTCGACACCAAGAATGTGCACCCAAGATCCTTTAGAAGGCAAGGTGCTAACATATGTCTTCTGACCTTTTCACAACATTACCCCATTCCAGATGGGGACCCCCTTAATTTTTGCTCCATTTTGGTATTTTGGATTTTGTTTTGCGTCTCTCTCTCTCTTTGATATTTCTGTCCTTTTGGGGATGTCCTATCCTTGACCTATTGGAAATTTTGGCTAAGTATGAAGCGTGTCTTTGAAATTGGGGTTTCCATTCTTCAGGCTATTTTGGAGTTAATTTGAGTTGGCTAATTGACATATGAGCTTAACATTGTTGTCAAAAGGCCTCCAGGCAAGCTCCCATCAAATTTACACTAAGTTCAAACAACTTACTATTTTTAGTAAGTGCTCAATCTACGGTCTTTTCATCAAGATTTTGAAATTCTGACTGCTCCACAACATCCTGGGCATGTCAAGGCACTTGCACACAAAATTTTGAACAGGTTTGAACAACTTGCTATTTTTAGCAATTCAGGCTTCAAGAGCCATTTTTAGGGTTTCCACATGTGCTTTTTCAATGCATGTCTGGAGGATCTTTCTAGGTTTTTCAAGACCATCGCGATGATATAACATGCAAGTCAGGGTGATAAATTTAAATGGTTCAGGCTTCAAAGGCTATTTTTAGGGTTTGCATGCAAAATTTCTCAGTGCATGTCAGGATAATCCTTATGGGTTTTTCGAGAGCTTCACAATGATGTGATATACAAGTTGAGTTGTGTTGATGGGTGTTTTATGACCACACCAACATAGAATAAAGTTTCTGATGGTCACTCTATCCTCTCTTGATCAAAATATCCTACATGTTAAGATTGTGAAAGATCATGCATTCAACTCCAAGGTTCCTTTATGCAGTGGACATAGTTTCAGTTGGCTTGATGTGATTTTGCTGGTTATTCCAAGGGGACTTACACAATTGTTCAATTTGAAGCAGATACAAGGCACTAATAATTTTTCAATGATGATCTACATCCTAAATGAACTGGGAAGATACCGAAAGTAAAAGGATAGGGATAAGGGGTTCTACTTTCTACTCCTAAATACATGACAAAAGGATCAATTTTAGCAAGCTTCAAACTAGATTATACTTTTCCTCCCTTCGGATAGCTTCTACAGAGCCAGTGTAATCTTCAAACAATAATGAAAGATGTTCAAACTATGACCTGACATGCAAATATCATCACAACGTTGCATACTAACACATGAATCATAATTGAAGTTAAGTGCACAAATAATCCACTTGACCACGTAGGGTGAACCCACTGTCAGTGAGCCTGCTAGTGGTATGGATAAATGAAACTTGCTTAAATGAAACAACGTATTCCACAACTATTAGCTACTTGCATAAAATAAAGTCTACTTTACTCTAATCTACTTGAATTGGAAAGACGAAAAAGTCTTGCTAGCTTCTCACAACAAAAGAGGGAATCACCAATCAATGAAAACTCTTTATATCATGAGAGTATTCACAACAACCTTTTACAAAACCTTAAAAGGGAAATCTTTCTTTCCTCTTCAATCTAAGCTATGCTAACTTCTAAGCTATTCACTATATGTTCTCTCTAGTCTCTAGCTCAACTCTACTCCTAATCTAATAATATACAAATGAGGGAGGATTCCCCTTTTATATCTAGCTCAGTCTAGTGGATGACTCAGATTCAAATACAATGAAGGGATTAGATTGAGCCACATATGCCCTAATCAAGGCTCTACCCTAAGAACCACCACCGAGAGGAGTGGGGCAATGAATGCATAGAAGATTCTCCACTCCTCTATAGGAACCACTATGAGAAATTAATACACATCATCTTCCTCCAGAAGATCATCATCTAGAAGGGTGTTTCCTTTCTCCTTTTCCTTGGCTATAAAGTCAATGAACCTGGTCATCACAACTTCAACCTCTTGATCTGAAATAGGCAAGATGTGATCAAGCTGAAAATCCAACACCGTAACTGTTTGCCCATGTCGAGCACAAGACTTTTTCCAAGCAACTAGATCATCCGAAGTATTCTGAACAATGTTGAAGAAAATGAAGGTGTTTTTGAAATCATCCTAAACAAAGGTCTTCACCTCCTAAAAGAAAGGTACCAACCTAATCTTCAAATCATCTACAGTTATCTCCTCAGAAGTTAGCCTACTAGCAAAGATAGCCTCCAAAGTATTGAGGACTCCATCAAAAATATTTATCATGGCCTTTCTAACTCTAATTGAATCTGCCTGTGTTACATCAAAGAATCCTCGACCTGGGACCACTAAAGAGTACCAACTAGCAAAGTCATATATATCACCCTCCTATATCATGCCTCCCCCAACCAAATTCTGTAAAGGAGTGTGCATCAAAGCCTCCAGGTGAAGAACAACCCTGGTCTGATAGATATGAGCCTCACCCCAAGCTTGATTAACTGCCTCCATTCATGCCATAATATCTTTCAAGGGTGAGAAAAAAAATAATAAAGTTGTAAAATATTTCTATAAGGGGGTATGGTTTTTAGAATCTAGGGATCTTTGAATATTTTCTAAGGGAGGTATGATTTTGAAATTTGTATGCCTAGGATTGTGATTTCAAAATGGGTGTCTGCCTTGTGATTAATAAAGTTTTATAAAGGCTCAAATGGATGAAATTTCTAAGGTAAGAGGATGAAAACATCAAGATGGCATGTGCCCTAACACACAAATGTTGAAAAGTTATGAAGAAAGCAAGATTTTCTAGAAAAGAGATGAATTTTATCAGATCTAGAGGTCAAGTAGACCTTGGGAGTCAGAACATGGAAATTAGGTAAGTAAAGTAAATTTATATTATAAGTGTTTTGATGCTCTTCTTTTTGTTTGTTTTGTAGGATGAACACCGGGACCAAAGAATAATGACTTAAGGTGATAGAACAAGTACTCCGAGATAACATTACAACCTTGGAGGGAGAAAAGCTACATGTTAAAAACTCCTCCATGATGTCTCATTTGCAGGAAGAAGATGTTGGAAGAAATGACTAAGTGTTGGGATTTCTCTCCACAAAGACCTAATATGCACCCAACTCAAGAAGGCATGCGATGCGGTAAAGATGAAGAAGTTAGATGAAAAATTCCCAAGGCAAAGGGGAAATGGTAGTGAAAAATTGTCTAAGGCATTAAGAACATGATGCGAAAGAGGCTAAATGCACCCAAGGTAGTGGGCTGGAGAAATATGAAAGTTACAAGGAAGAAATGCATCTAGGAATTAAAACAACATGAGGGTTGAAAGTGAAAAACTGAGCAGTCGAACTCTAGATCCTATCAATTTTTATTATCTATGGAGACAATCTTAGAGACTCTTTTACCCTCCTCCTAGCGCAACAGAATTGGCAGGAAAAACAGAGGAAGTCTTTCTAGACGAGAATCTTTTGATGATAGTGGGCATTAATTGCTCATGGTGGTTTCTGCAGAGTAGTGGAGAATCTTCTAGGTTCATTTATTACCCCACTCCTCTCTGTGGCAGTTTTTAGGAAAGAGCCTTGATTAGGGCTTAAGTGGCTCAATCTGATCCCTTCATTGTAATTCAATCTGAGTCGTACACTGGAATGGGCTAACTATAAAAGGGGTATCCCCCCTCATTTGTAATTCATTAGATTAAGAAATCAAAGAGTAGAGAGAATAGAAGTTAGGAGAGTAGCATAGAAGTTAGCATAGCATAGATTGAAGAGGAAATAATTTTTTTCAATTTGAAGACTTTGTAAGTTATTGTAAACACTCTCATAATACAAAGAGTTACCATTGCTTGGTGGTTCTATCTTTTGTTGTGAGTAGCTAGAAAGGCTTTTTCATCTTTCCAATTCATTTAGAATCGTAAAGTAGATTTCATTTCATGGAAATAGTTGAGTTGTGGAATACGTTGTTCAGTTTAAGCAAGGTTTACTTATCCATACCACTAGTGGCTCACTGATGATGGGTTCGCCTTGCGTGGTCAACTGGAGTACTTTTTCACTTAACTTCAATTGTGATTCACATGTTAGTATGCATCATTGTGATGGTGTTTGTATGTTGGGTCATAGTTTGAACATCTTCTATTATCCTTTGAAGATTGCACCAGCTCTATAGAAGCTGTCTGAAGGGAGGCAAAGCAGAACCTAGTTAGAAGCTTGCCGAAATTGATCTTCATATCCTGCATTTAGGAGTAGAAAGTAGCATCCCTATCCTTATCCTTTACTTTCAGTATTATCTCAATTAGTTTAGGATCTTGAGCATTATCAAAAAATCATTCGTGTCTTGCAACTTCTTCTCTTTAGATCGAACAATTGTGTAAGTCCCCTTGGAATAACCAGCAAAATCACATTGAGCCAACTGAGACTATCCCCTTGCATAAGGAACCTTGGAGTTGAATGTATGATCTTTCTAGCAATATTAGCATGCATAATAATTTGATCAAGAGAGGATAGAGTATCCATTGGAAAAATTTATTCTATGTTGGTGCGGTCATAAAACACCTATCAACAGAATTGGCGCTAGAAGGAGGGTTGATCGAAGAAAAACATTTGCAAGGAGGGTTTGAATTGAGTGTCGTTGTATGCTCACCTCCTCCTAACACAACAAAATTGGTGCTAGAAGGAGGTCTGGATTTAGGTTGTTCATCTCACAAGAGAATAAATTCAACTGGATAGAACTAGTATGAATTTCAAAATGCCAAATCAGAGATATATTAGATCTCTTTTATGTCAAAAAATTCAAAAAAAAGTGAAAATTTAGAAAAATAAAAAAATTAGATGGATGGGAATCAGTCACAAATTTCTTATGACCATGGAGGTCTTCAAGTTGATCTTCCCTTCCTACATCGAGTTTTGAATGCATAGGTGTTTCTAGGAATTTTATCTAACTTTGCAGCAAGAGATAGATGCAAAATTCACGATACCACTTGGCACAATGAATTAAATTGTATGACATTCTCGTCAAGGGTGCATCTGGCTTTGCAACGGGAAATTTTCTAATGAGATATTTTCAAACCAATAGTGCCAGAAGTTCCAAGTCTTGATGAATGCTTCGAGAGATACAAGGAAATGAGCAAGAAGCAGTTGGGCATTGAAAAGTTACCCACAAAACACATCTTATTGATCGGTTGGTGTAGAATTCACAATGAAAGGCATTTAGAATCCACTTTTCAATTATGCAAGGAGACCATTAGCCAAGTGAAACATCAATTAGGATTGTTGGAACAACTGGGTATATGCAGTGCAGAAGATTGCAAAGAAGCGCACATTCATCCAACTTACCCTACACCAAAGGAGGAATGCCTAGATGACAAAATGGGGAGATGCACCTCACAGCTGTGATAGGCGAAACTTATCCAAAGAAGCATAGCACCGCATCATTTGAAAATCAAAGGAGTGAGTTTCAAGAAGATGGCATGAGTGAGCCAAAAGAAATTGTAGTTGAAAATGAAGTTCCAAACATTGTGCCAAAGGAAGAAGGCATTGAAATAAAGGAAGCAATGGAAGACATTTAGGAGGATGAAGAAATTGTTGAAAATGATCAAGGTTCAGAAAATTGTCATGAAGACAAATTGCTTGATGCTTCGTCAATCCAAGAAAAAGAGGAAATCCTTGCTGAGCATTCATCTGCACCACAAAGAGAAGAGCTGCAAGCTATTATAAGAAAAAGAAATTTCAAGTACCCTTGGAGAAAATGATCACAAAGATGGGAAAACTAATGAGCAGGTTGTGACATTAAAATAAGTGTATGAAGAAAAATCATCATATTTCAAATGCCCTACCTCTTGCCCACAAATAGAACAATTCGAAGGGGCGCTACTCTTTATATTTGAAAACCGGCCTATTAAGGAATCCTTAATTTTTAAGGACACGCTTATAGATGTGCACAAGGATGCTCAATTTATTCAACATGAGGATACAAAAGAGTTGTTCCAGGGTTTCAAGGTTGAGTTAGCACTTCACGAGCATGATGTTGGTGCAAACGAAGTATTGTATCACCAACTACGACTGCCTAAAGATGAATGGATAAAAGAAGAATGTCAACTTGAATGCAAGGTACCACCTAATAAAGCAAAGAGTCATGAACAATTCAAAGGGGCATTGAGTCTAATTCCAAGAAGGTCTCAAGATGAATCAACAAGTGAAATTTTCCATGTCATAGTTGCAAATGGAACCACACATCACCAATGGCGACCTCCAGAGGATGTTCAGAATCTCTCCTCACATGGTAGATTGACAAACAACAATCAAGAGTTTCCATTCAAGCATGGAGATCACCAGGTCATCTCTTTCCTTGCTCTTGATTTTGAAAGTTAAGAATTTGATTATGGAGGCCTAGGAAAGACAACTTTCTTGTGGATTAATCATGGTCTAAATGAGTTGCCTCAATTGCTAATCTTTCCTCAATTTTTTCTTGAGTTTGAGATTTGTATTGTGAAAGATTACTTTTCTGAGTTCAAAGACAAGTTTGCTAGGCTCCAGACTATCACTACTGTTGTGTTACCACTGAATGTCCTAAGAAATCATTCTAGGAGTTGCACATATTTTTTTTCCCTCTGAGTCTTGTTCGTTCAAAATTTTGTCCTGTTAGAGTAGGTTTTCATTTTCGTTTCTGCTTGGCTTGGTCTGCTTTTCTTTTCTTAGTTTACTTGAGAATAAAGGGGATCCCATTGGTGAAGGGGGTGTTGTGTCATTCAGGAAGTGCTTTAGAATCATAGGTTGTTCTTTTGAGTTTATCATTTGGTTAGGATTTGTACTTGACTCGGAAGGGAATCATTTATTGTGTCTTGACACCAAGACTCACGATTACTATATTTTACACACTATATTGATTGCTCTAAGTTATTGAGGTTTCTTGGGAGAAGTCGTGGCAGGTGAAAAATCTTAAATCCTACTCAATCACCCCTTTAATTCTCAAGCCCAAATGAGCTTCACTGCTTATGAGCCAATTGAGAATACACGAAAAGAAAAAATGTGCTAAAAAGAAATATCTAAAAAGGAGAAATGAAAGAAATATCAAAGTATTTGGCTTTGGGAATTTGCGAATAACTCCATTGGGGCTATGAATGTCTGGCTGGCAATGGAGCAATATTCGTCGGAATTATAGGATGCTTTTAAAGTTAGGATCATTATGTAGTTGTCACAATGGATTCTAGTAACTTCAATGGTCTTTTCGGTTGGAATAAACACACATGCACACACTTGTAATCAAAAGATGAGGTGCTTTGATCCAATTTAGGATTCCTCTCAGCTTTTAAGTGTGTGCCCTGGTCAATTGATAGGATGGAAAGAATTATCCAAAGGTTTTGAGTATGAAAGGGTTTTATCTTTGAAATGTTTAGAAACATTTATTCGAGGTGGTGCTAATGTTGTGACCTTTTCACACAACATTACCCCATTCCAGATGGGGACCCCCTAATTTTTGCTCCATTATGGTCTTTTGGCTTTTGTTTCATGTCTCTCACTCTTTGATCTTTTTGTCCTTTTGGGGATGTCCTATCCTTGACCTATTGGAAATTTTGGCTAAGTCTGAAGTGTGTCTATGAAATTGGGGTTTCCATTCTTTAGGCTATTTTGGAGTTAATTTGAGCTGGCTAATTGACATCTGAGCTTAACACTACTGTCAAAAGGCCTCTAGGCAGGCTCCCATCAAATTTACACTAAGTTCAGACAACTTACTATTTTTAGTAAGTGATCAATTTGGGGCCTTTTCATCAGGATTTTGGAATTCTGATTGCTCCACCATGTCTTGGGTACTTCAAGGTACTTGCACACAAAATTTGAATAGGTTTGGACAACTTGCTATTTTTAGCAATTTAGGCTTCAAAAGCCATTTTTAGGGTTTGCACGCATGCTTTTTCAATGCATGTCTAGAGGATCTTTCTGGGTTTTTCAAGACCTTCACAATGATATAACATGCAAGCCAAGGTGATAAATTTCAGTGGTTCAGGCTTCAAAGGCTATTTTTAGGGTTTGCATGCAAAATTTCTCAGTGCATGTCTAGATATTCCTTATAGGTTTTTCAAGAGCTTCACAGTGATGTGATATACAATTTGAGTTGGTCATTTTTCAAGAACTTACTATCTTTAGCCAGTGCCCACATGTGGACCAGTTTTCTGGGTTTTTTGAGATCTCTCGAGTGTTGTGACATGCAAACTTATCTGATAGCTGATTGGTCACTTTTTCAGACTATTTTTAGCAGGATCACTTCGACAGCCACCTGAAACTTCAGTATCACAAACAAAGCAATTTAGTGGCTAGTTTGATCATAGATTGTACGCGTGTCTTGCCTATGCAATTTATTGTCCTAGTTGGCTATCCTTTGTGTTTTGTGATCAATAAGCCTATTGAAATTGAGAAAATTGTTGTGCCACCTTGCCTTCATGTTGAGAGTTTGTACCCAAAGCTTATTGTGTGATGTGTGTGATAATAAGCCTATTCAACCAAGCAAATTGTTGTGCCACCTTGCCTTCACATTGTGAATTTGTACCTGGTTTATCGTGTAAAACCATTCCCGATCCTTTTCCTCATTCTCTGTTTACTTGAGGAAATTGGATAGATTAAAGTATTTAGTTTTAGTTGTAGTTAAGACCTGCAAAACTAGAGAAAATCCTTAGCTACAACGTCCTTGGTTTCCTTAACCTTGTGCCTCTCACAGCTGAGTCAAAAAAGATAGGTTTAGATTACTTTACTTTTAGAATGCATACCAGCAAAAGAGGGAGCTTCCCCTCCTAATTTGAAGAGCCCTCATCATGTAGTGTGCATAGTTTTCCATTTTAACTTACACACCAAAGGTGTTAGTTATTACGCCAACATAATTAAAATAATGATTATTCCTTAATAGGGTCGGAAAATGGGGACATTACATTTTTTATGTTTATTTAGTTATTTGTATTTTAGTTCTTCATATTCTAGTGTTATAATTTCGGGGGCATGACATTCTACATGAGTTTTAACGTCCTTATGAATTCTCTTCCTTCATACAATGTGAATCTACATATGTTGCAATTTTGAAGAATCTACCTATTCTCTGTCTTATTTCATGATACCTACTTTCAATCTTTAGAATGGACTTGAGAAAGATATCCCCACATGTATGTTTTTTCTTTATAGCCTGGATCTATCATCAATCGGTGTGAACCGACATATTTTTGAATTTTTTGAATGGAAATCCTCATCTTCTATTTGTATTGGTGTGCCTTGATATGCTAACCATGTTTTCAAATGGTTCATCCATTTTTTAATGATCTCCTTATTGTTGGACAACGAATTTTATCCCAAGTTGATAAATTTCAACATACTTCTCCATTGTTTGAAACCTCATTTTCACTCTAATAGATGTAGTTGAGAACTTCCTTTCATTGTTCCTACAATACTAGAGAAGAAAGAAGATGAAAAAAGCATACAAAAGTGTGTTAAAGTCTAGAAAATGACACTTGTGTTGATGAAAGGTAGCTTCAGTCAGATATAAATGATGATTTTGGATTGCATCATCATCATTTATATATGATCAAAATTACTCTTCATATAAATATTTCTTGAAAATAAGTAACTCAAATTTATAAGCATGTATAAGATTCAAAATTATAAATGATGTTCAAATTCTGCATTGAATAAAATCGGAACTCATATAATATATATCCGCCAAGTATGTAAGGTTATATGTGTGTTTGTTTGTTAACCAAATGTTAGTCGGTTATCCTTGGAGCCTGTGTTCCCAAAGGGACACGTCCCATGAGCGAACGTGTCTCCACTTGTGGAGACACGTCCTCTCATGAGACACGTCTCTTAGAGACGGGTCTCCAAGATATATAAATTGGTTCCCTCATTGATATGCAAACATCAAAATTCATAAATGTTCTGCAATCAACACATTCAGTATAAGAGAATTAAATCTGGAAATTTAGAATCTTGACTTAGAATTCTTACACAGAATTTTAGACTTAGTAATTTCTTAGATTTCTTAGGATCCTATTTGATAAGATTTGATTACATTTACATGGTATCAGAGCCAAGTTGAGTGAATCTAAATCAAATATAGATATCAGATTGCTCTAGAAATTTTGTATTTTTAAAATCGAATTCACATCACATTCTTCATAATGTCAAGTGTGATCAGATTTGAAGATCGTCTTGTAGGAGCAAATAGCTTCACATCATGGAAATTTAGAATATTGATGATTCTTAAAGAGAATAAATTAGACTCACTTGTGAGAGAAAACAAAAAGGAACCAGAGGCTGATCCTGAGAAAACTCAATATATTGAAAACAATGAAAAGGCCATGAAAATATTAGTAGATGCAGTTAGGGATCATATAGTGCCCACCCTAGCAAAACATGAAACTTCATATCAAATGTTCAATCTCTTGAGAGCACCTATGAGATCAACAACACCAGTAGGACTCTTGCATTAAAGAGGCAAATCAACAATGCCCAAATAAACAAAGGAGAAACTATTAATGCATACTTCATGAGGATCATTGAACTAAGGGATCAATTATCCACAATTGGATATCAGATTGATAGCAAAGAGTTAACTCTAATTGCACTAGGAGGCCTACCAAACTCATGGGAGTCATTTGTTCAAGGAATAAGTGTGAGATCTAAACTCCCCAAGTTTTATAGGCTAAGAATAGACTACCTTCAAGTGGAAACAAGACTCTCAACAAAAGAAAATAAACAGAAGAACATAGATGAAGACATTCATGTGCTCAACACAACATCTAATAAACGGAGTAAGAAAAACTCCTACAAGAGAGGATCTTTTAAAAGAAAGAGAAATTCCAATGGAAAGGGATCTTCTAAGAAGAAAGAAATCTCTCAAGTACAATGTTTTAGATGTGATCAATATGGCCACTATGCAATGAAGTGCCCTGACAGATCAAAACAACAAGCATCCTTTGCTAAAGTAGGAAAGGAAAATTCAGATCATGAATCTGAGAACTTTGTGTTCTATTCAGCCTTATCTACTCAAGTATCTAACAACACCTACAATTGGGTAATTGATAGTGGTTCCTCTAGACATATCACAGGGTTCAGAGAACACCTAGACACTATGACTGAAAAGACTGATGAAGAAGTAACCATTGGGGATGATTTTGCACACCCTGTAAAAGGGGTTGGAACTTGCTCTATCAAACTGAAATCTGGTCTTTCTCTTCAACTCACTGGAGTCTTATTTGTACCTAGAATAAAGAGGAATCTAATATCCATCTCTTCCCTTGAAGACAATGGATATAGAGTTACCTTTATGGATGGGAAAGTTCTAGCTTGGCCTAAAAACTCAACTATCAAGAAATCCCCAACCATAGGTTTAAGACAAGGGTACCTTTACAAACTATGCACTGAAGTTAAACAAGCCCTTACCCTTGACACCTTTGATTCAAATGCAATTTGGCATAGAAGATTAGGACACCTTCATTTCCAGGCCCTACCTTCTGTGGAAAAAATTGTAACAGGCTTACCTAAGTTAAAACCATCTCATGAAGGAACTTGTAAAGGTTGTGCCCTAGGAAAGAATACAAAGGGATCCTTTCACAATAGCTTGAGTAAAAATCTTAATGTATTAGAACTAGTTCACTTTGATTTATGTGGACCCATGTTTGTACCTTCCAAAGCAGGATTTCTATACTATGTCATATTTATAGATGACTTCTCTAGGAAAACTTTGATCTATTTCCATAAGTGTAAAGAGTCAATAGAAATCCTCAAAAGGTTCAAAGAGTTCAAAGCCCTTACTGAAAACTCCTCCGTGAAGAAAATAAAAATCTTGAGGACTAACAATGGAAAAGAATACACCTCTGAAAATTTTAAGGAATTCTGCATGAGTGTTGGAATTAAGAGGGATTTCACAGTTGCCTACAACCCTCAACAAAATGGGGTTGCTGAAAGAAAAAATGGAACCATTGTAGAAGTTGCTAAAGCAATGTTGCTTGACCAAAACATTGAAACTTCTTTCTGGGTAGAAGCCTCTAGGACTGTTGTCTACATCCAAAATAGATGTCCTCATTCTCATCTTGATAACAAAACTCCTGAAGAAGCCTTTACTGGCATGAAACCTGATATTAGTCATTTTAGAATTTTTGGTTGTCCTGTCTATATTCATGCGCCCAAAGAGAAGAGATTCAAACTAGAACCTTCTGAAAAGAAAGGGGTATTTGTGGGATATAGTGAAACCTCCAAATCCTATAGGATATTTGTACCTGGGCATAAACAAATTGAATTGATTAGAGTTGTCATCTTTGAAGAAGACATTGCATTCAAAAGGGAAAGAAGTTTTAGTGAGATAGAAACCTATTCCCCTAGAGTACCTGAAATGGAACCTACTCTTGAGATTCAGAGGGAGTATCCTGAGGAAATGCCAAATGAACTTCTATCTACTTCAGATGAGAATATAGATGACAACGGTAGAAAGAGGCCACTTTGGGCTAGAAAGATGATCAAAGAAGTCGAGAATCATGCAACACCCAAATGAACATTTAGGGAAAGTAAAAGACCCAAACGATTCTCTAGCTATGTTGCTCTAATGAACAACATCATAAATTCAGAACCTGTCAGTGTTACATAATCCTTTAGACATCAAGCATGGAAGGATGCAATGATGGAGGAATATCAGTCCATTCTAAAGAATGATGTATGGGATATAGTGCCTAGACCGAAAGAGAAATCTGTTGTCTCTTCCAAATGGCTCTTCAAAATCAAGCATCCTGCTGATGGCAATATAGAAAAACATAAGGCAAGTTTTGTGGCAAGAGGTTTTTCTCAAAAGGAAGGCATTGATTATGAAGAAACATTTGCACCTGTTTCCCATTACACATCTGTGAGAGCAGTGTTAGCCATTGCTACAGCTAAAGGCTGGAAGATCCATCAAATGGATGTGAAAACTTCCTTCCTAAATGGAACCATTGAAGAGGAATTCTATCTAGAACATCCTGAAGGTTTTGTGATACATAAACCTGACTCACATGTGTTCAAAATGAAGAAAGCCCTCTATGGACTTAAATAGGCTCCCAAGGTCTGGTATGAAAGAATTGACAACTATCTCTTGGGACTAGGATTTTCCAAGAATGATGCTGACTTTAATCTCTACTTCAAGGTAATCAAAGGTGATATGCTAATAACTATTTTATATGTTGATGACTTGCTGATAAGAGGAGAAGATCACCTCATTGCTCAAGGAAAGAAGGATCTGACTTCTGAATTTGACATGAAAGACTTGGGCATTCTACACTACTTCCTAGGTTTGGATGTACGGAAGAAATTTGAGGGCATTATACTAAACCAAGGAAAGTATACTATTGATATTTTGAAGAGATTTGGAATGTTGGACTGTAGACCCATGTCTATACCTATGGAAACCAACCTTCACTAACTAAAAGAAGCCGCGACAGAATCCAAGTGTGTAGATCCAACCCTATATAGACAAATGATTGGATCCTTGATGTATCTGGTTAACACCAGACCTGATATTTGTTATGCAGTGAATTCTCTCAGCCAGTTCATGTGTGAGCCAAAGGAAATTCACGTTATGGCTGTGAAACATATTTTGAGATATCTTCAAGGCACTATTGGATATGGTCTTCTTTACAGAAATGACCAACTAGATCTACATGGATACTCTAATTCAGATTGGGCTAGAAGTGTAACCGATCGGAAAAGCACATCAGGATGTTGCTTCAGTTTAGGATTGACTATGATCTCCTGGATTTGTAGAAAACAATCTTCAGTTGCATAGAGCTCAACAAAAGCTGAATACATTGTAGCCTCTTTGGGGGCAAGAGAAGCAGTTTGGCTTCATAAATTGCTTGTGGGACTCTTTGGTGAGCCCTTGAATCCTACAATTATTCATTGTGATAATCAGAGTTGCATCAAACTCTCTATAAATCCTATCTTCCATGATAGATCTAAGCACATTGAGATACCCTATCATTATGTAAGAGACATGGTAGAAAGGAAAGTGATCCAGTTGGAGTATGTTAGTACAAATGATCAAAATGCAGACATTCTCACCGAACCTCTCTCCCAAATCAAGGTAGAGCACTTTAGAAAGAAACTTGGTATGGTTGAAATGTAATTTGATATTTATGTTTGAAATTCAAATTGTTTATAAATTGTACTAATATATAAAGATGTTTAATGTGTAAAATCTTTTGTCATGTGTGTGAATCCATGACCTTATGGGCCTACTCCTCCTATGTACATTATTTAAAGGTGATGATCTTTCTAATAATGAGCACTTATATTTGACATTGTAAAGTAACAACTCTACAATGATGAGTTGAACTATCATGATAGATATCATGTGATTTGATATATGTGGACATGTCATGATAGTATCTCTTGGACACTTTGATGGATATCACGGGACTGATGTCATCTGAAGATCATTGTGATCCTTAAGAGATAATCATGGTGGATATTTATATATCCATGGATATGCCATGAATTATGGTAGACATCATGTGACTTGATGTCAGTGCACATACCATAATGAAGATGTGTTATGAAGAATGTCATGTGACTTGACAATATTGAGATATCATATCATATCTTTGATATCACGTGTGAAGGTGATATCCCTACTTATTTGATTTGAAATATCTTCCCTAGCTAAGAGGGAGTGTTGATGAAAGGTAGCTTTAGTCAGATATAAATGATGATTGCTGATTGCATCATTATCATTTATATATGATCAAAATTACTCTTCATATAAATATTTTTGGAAAATAATTAATTTGAATTTATAAGCATGTATAAGATTCAAAATTATAAATGATGTTCAAATTCTGCATTGAATAAAATCAAAACTCATATAATATATATCCACCAAGTATGTAAGGTTATATGTGTGTTTGTTTGTTAACCGAATTTTAGTCAGTTATCCTTGGAGCCCACGCGCCCAAAGGGACACGTCCCATGAGCGGACGTGTCTCCACTTGTGGAGACATGTCCTCTCATGAGACGCATCTCTTAGAGGTGGTTCTCCAAGATATATAAAGTGGTTCCCTCATTGATATGCAAACATTGAAATTGATAAATGTTCTGCAATCAACACATTCAACATAAGAGAATTAAATCTAGAAATTTAGAATCTTGACTTAGAATTCTTACACAAAATTTCAGACTTAGTAATTTCTTAGATTTCTTAGGATCCTATTTGATAATATTTGATTACATTTACAACTTGGCTTGACCAAAAAATGAAGGTTCAACAAAACATTGGATATGACATAAAAAATCATGTATAGGTTAATGCCTAACAAATATAACATTATTATAAAGTGCTTAAGAGGTGTAAGATCTTAAAGACTTCAATTCATGTAGTTGAGAAGATAGTTTCCCTTGTTCTATCAATGAGTTTGAATATCTGATTCAAAACAAAAAAATATTGTCAAAGTGGTATTATACAAGAATATAGCTCACCTATAAAAAAGGTAAGCCTATGTCTTTTCCTTTTCCTTGTTGGCCTTAATATATTCACAACTTTGCTATGATTTATAGTTGCAAAGTGCTTTGTAAATGTTTCCTCAACTCTTTCTAATAATTTATTAACCTACAAAATCCAATCAATAAACAAAAATCTGGTTACTAAGTAAAGTATGCATACAATTTCTAGTTTTCTAAAAATTCAAAATGAACTATGTAATTTATCATTCACTTGATAATAACAATTTAGCAATAAAAGAAAGGATGACATTCGCTGATTTCAAATAAAAGTTGAAGATTACAAAGGCAATTGATATTTCCATTAAACCATCCTTTTTTGTGGCCCAAGTTTCCTTCTATGCAAAAACATTTACTACAGTTTCTACACTACCAAGTTTACAATAGTTTAAATGCTAACAATAGTAATAATAGACAAGAAAATTAGATAAATATATCAGTCTGTTTACAATTTTTTGGTATAGGGAGGGCCCAAACAACATACCAATGCTTATAATTGGTGATTACACAACTATCAACAACCAAATCATAAAAAGATAGATCACTAAATAATGGAAAAAAAATATAACTCGGCTACAAAAAAACAATATCAAATCAATGGTCTACATGCTCCACATACAATTATAGCCCTTGAGAGTGTCTGAATTTTAATTCACACCTTTCAATGTGACACAAAAAAAAATAGTTTTATTGGTACCCCTATGAAACTCCAAGTGAAATTAGATACTTCCAAGATAGACATGCGTGAGATGTGAAATTAAAGAAGTGTCAAGTTAATTGTCGTGCATGAAGTCTATCTCGAAAGGTTGTAACTAAAGTCTACTAGCCCTGATCTCGATCAATCAACCCATCCACGAAGTCATTGATTGTGTCACCTTCTGGGAAACTGAAGCTCCGATGAAGTATCCCATGCCTATGTAGCATGTCTTCTCCACTAGTGATTTGACACTGAAACTCGCCTTTACTCCTGGTTGCCTCATCAAACAATGTTGACATGACTGTAAGTTGATTCATCTTACAGCCAATGGTCTCACCACTAAAAATATCATGAATGAGTGCTTGGAGCTCTGAATGAATGTCAGCAAGCTCAACATAATCACCACTCACACGCTAATACTAGCATGGTAGTTGAGACACAAAGTTTATTACATAATGGAGTGCACTAGTGACATGCTCTCTGCTCTCAGCCAAATCTGATGCTATCATTTCTTCTATCTTAGCCTTGAAGATCAACTGTGTTCTCCAACTGTAGACATCCTCTTTATCTTCTGCATCTGTGATTGATTCATATGACAATCCTAGGTTGGTAATAAGGATCTCATCCTTGAGTCTACTAATAGCCAAGTCATGCTCCTCATCCTAAAGTTGTAGACAGAGCTCACGTGCACTATACCACAACTGGTATAACTCTGAAAGCATAAGGAGACCTCTAGTAACAAACTCCTCCTCCCACTCATCTAATTTCTTTCCATATGCAACCAAGTGATCAAGCTAACCTTGTTCTACTGGTGTTTCTAACATCGGTGGGGGTGCAGTGACAACATTCCCCATTTTGTTTATAGGGCTAGAAATATACTGGCGAAGCTGCTATATTTTAGCCTTGAGAGCTGATTTATCTTCTCCATCCTTCACCATTCTATCCCTTGCGCTATCCGTAGCAACCTATAGGAGATCAATATTTGTCTGGCGAGTACTTCTACTGAAGGTGACTATGATCACTTTGAAGTCTTGAGCTTCCATCTTGATCAAACTCTTATCCTCTGGAGGTGTGTCAATCTCAACGACGATCTCCTTACTTGCATTCCTCTCAATGTGGACCTGTTTATTGACCCTTTTGTCAGGCACATCTGTAACATGATCAAAATCTGAATGATCAAGTACATAAGATGGTTGTCTCCTCTTTCTTCCCAGTTGACTCTCAAGCCAAGACAAATCCCGACTAATCCCACTAGAATGATTTGTACTAGTCATGGGAGGATCCGATGAAAGTGAATGTGTAGAGGTGTTACTGTGAGGTCAAGAGTCCAAGTCCAAATTGATGTGAATTGGAACTAGAGGCTGCTCTGGTGTCGATGAAAACATATGTGGCTGAACCTCAAGCTATGGTGAACTCTGAAAAACATCTTTGACAGGCTCTACATGTGAAACAACAATGACTACCTTTCCTTTTGAGTTACTAGGCACCAAATTCTTCTTAGGAGGGTTACTCCTCTTCTTCTACTTGGGTTTTGATGAGGAAGGTAGTGAAACTTCCACTGATGGTGGCTCTTCTCTAGGCATAGTTACCCTCTTGGTCCTTTTGCTTTCTAGATAAAGCACACTATTCTGGATGACTCTACTCGACCTCTCCATCACTAATGAGAACTCTTTGGCATACCAATCAACTTTCGGTAGTGTTTGCCCATCAACCCATTCTCTATAAAACTAAGGAAGTGCATCTCCCTCATCCTCTAACAAACCTTCCACCTCTTTTTCCAAGAAGACAAATATCTAGGGAAGAGAGAACCTATTGTAGCTGCATCTGCATACCTTGAAGTCATCCTCACAATTCACCCAGTAGTCCTCCATTGTAGGTTTGTGATAAGAGCGACTACCAAGGTGTGCTATGTAATGTCCCCAAGGATCATATGTGTGTGTGTCAAATAGGTACTTGAGTTTGCAATTCTCTAACTCTTGTCCTGCAGCCTTAGCATCAACTGCTATCTTACACCAATATATCTCGAATTGCAAAGGAAAGTTGGCAACTTGTTTACACTTGTGGCGCAAATGTTTGTGAAACTCATACAACTACCTCAGGAACTCCATGAATACTGTCTTATCTGAAGGATAGTGTGGTAGCATAGCTGGATTTCTTATGTATCCATAAACACGGATGTAGGTGTATGTAGGGAATCGAATATACCAGTCTGCCCAATCTTCCATTGCCGCTCTAGCAATTGCTGAAATACGAATATGCAACTCCCGGTCCAAGTTTCTCACTGTATAAAAAAAGAAAGCCTCCTACACACGTTTGAAATGTCTTTTAGCCTTCGTGAACTCGAGTTGATCATAGTAACGATAGAATTTTTGTGCACTAAGTATGCCCACCATGTTCAACCCTCTAAACTGAACTTGATAGGAAATCAAGTACATGAGGTAGGAACACATATGAAACTGGTGCACAACTAGGAAACTGATGATTTTCTCATGAATAGGTTTGCTAATGAAGGATGCCTAGTCATAATGCTCTTGTCTAGAGATGATTCGACCAATGATATAGTACATCCATGGGTGGAATTTGTTTGCATCTACATGACCTAAGACACAATTAAGCAATGTAATTAGAATTGCATATTCATCTCTGTATTCTCCACGACCTATGTTGTTTGGCAACTTGGTCTTTTTCTGTTTCAACCACCTCTCTGTCATCTTTTTTTGACATTTATCCAATTCAACATTGAACGCTTGCTCACTTTGACTCATAGAAATGACTAGACCATCTAGATGTTGAGGAATACCTAGACTTCTCTCGATATCCAAGGGTTTGAGATTGCAAATAACATGCCCATCTACTGAGTGTATCTCCCATGCAACAGAATTGTAATGCTTAACACAAGACATTACAAACTCTATGCAATGAACTAAGAAAGGTATAGAAGCGGCCTCAAGTAACCCGAACTGTTGTATGTTTTGGATTATCGAATCTCTAATCTTGAGTGGATCCAAAACTGCTTCTGGAAGCACCTTATGTAGGTTCATGTCAACTGTCCCGATGAAGTCATGAGTCAAGACTGACTTGGTCTTAAATTCGAGTTGAATGAACTACATTATGAAAAAACTCACCTGTTGACTATGAACATGGCTATATTCTGGCAACTTTTCTGGAAAGCTAAAAATAGCCTATTGAGGCTAAAAATAGCTCGTCTGAGGTAAATTTTCACGAAAAATTATGAGATATGGGTTTTGCTCAAAAAATGATTCTAAGACAACCCAAAATGTGAGAAATCTAAAAAATTGACTTCTACTCAGCCATGCAAAGGAATTTCAATTAATAAAATTAGAGCCTCAAGAACTGATGCTCTGGAACAAATTTTCCTGAAAATTCTAGCACATGGGTTTGTCTGAGGAAATCGTTCTGAATCAATCCAGTTGTTTTATTTTGCCAAAATTTTCCAATTCTTTGAACATGTGAGGCAATCTTAGATGAGAAAATGGAAGAATTCTAGAAGAGTAGAAAGATGTTTTTTAGTATTTTATTATTTTTTGTCTTCTTCTTTTAAAAATCGCCACTCTGCCCTGAATCTGCTATTGAATCTGGACTTGTACTTGCAAAAGAATGTTTCTGTTTACTTTGAACCTAATTGTTTGATGAAAATTCACCAATCTCTTGAAGAAATTTGAATTCTCTAAGCTAGATGAATGATAAATGGTGCCATACATGCAATAAATAGACAAAGTTGTCCCATAAAAGCAAGACTGCAAGCTCAAAACCCTAAATCTGGAAGAAATAATTCAATTAATTTTCCACTAGCTGAACTGTCACTGACTCTGAGCTCTAGATTAAAATAATATTGAAATAATCTTCACATGCAAATTGAAGAATAAACATTAAAAGAGGCACCAATATTAAATCCTTGAAGAAAGTTGCCTTTTAATGTTGTGCATGCAAAAATATTTTATATTAAAATATTATTTTAATCATCTAGCCAAAAATAGCATCTAAATGTGCTCGAAAAACTTCACTGATTCCAAAAAGTCCAAATTTGACCTTCTACTTGTCCATTTGCAAGAGTTATTAGATTTTTGACTATCTCCTATTTTATAGCTGACTACAAAGTTACATCTAGCCATGTTCAACTCTGATTTCTAGGTGACTAAGTGAACTTGTGACTGATCGAAGATATCCATTACGAAGCCTACATAGCGAGGATGAAATGTTTGTTGGGAACTGCAACTGCTAAAAAAACATCTGACACGTCAAAAAATTAGGTGCATTTGATTAAATTGATGCAAGGTCACCAGACTTAGCCATTTCTCTATTTTTCCATCCGACGCTTCAAACTTTCACTGACGGTGAATGATGAACCCTGTTGACTAGATAATAGGTTCATCACGTGACTGAAATTACTTTGTATCCAACGACTGTATGTAAGGTACCTTAAAGCTGCATCAAGAACCCCAAAAAGATGGGCGCCCCTGGCCTATGAAGGTGCAAACACTATTTTGACAAAAGTGTAACTTTCATCTGGACACCACACTTTGACCCCTGACACCGGGAGCTGGAATGCTCTGATTTGTGCACTGCCTACCTCTCTGCATAGTTGAATCAACTTACAAGAGATGTCTTTGGAGGTGATGAAGCAAGAAAACTACTTCTAAGACCTCAACAAGAAGGGAGCTTTTTTCAAGGAGATGTGTACTTCCCATACTTAGCCATTTTCTAGTTGCTTGCACTTTACAGTATTCTCACACTGACCTCACACATATGAGCGTTTGCTAAATATTGGAGGTAGACCACTGTACTCATTGGATAGCTGGAGTAATTGCGCACAACTCTCGTAAAGACTGTAAATGCAAATAACCCCATCTGGTAGGCCTAAAGGCTGGGCACCTCTAGCCTACAGATGTGCAGTTGTGTATCACCACATTTCTCCATCCTTTGATTTATGTTCTCGGTAGAACCTCTATCATGGCACCCAGAATGTCGGATCGTCTCACGAACTGATGTGTTACGAAGCCAAATTAGATTAGAAAAGACCTCAAGGAGACCTCATCTGCAAATTCACACATCTGAGAAGCCATATTCAAGGGCACCCCTAAGCTACAGGGGCGCTCAAACTATGAACACTACAATTTATGTGGCATGCATCTTGCTTGTAGTCTCAGCTTCTGACCTTGATAACTAGAGTTCTGCACTATGTACACCTTCGCTCAATAGCTTTTTGAAAAGCTGGGCTAATCCGAAAGAGATTGAATCCATTAGCAAGCACATGCAATGAGATTTGAACCTCCAAAAAGAAGGGCGCCCCTGGGCTATAGGGGTGCAGATCTTGTTTTCTGCTTGAAAATTCATCCATTTTCACCACCTCATGCTTTGTAAACACAACATCAGCTGCTAAGCTTGACCATGTAGAGATGTTACCACTGCTAACTTGTGTACATGACTGTATCTCACTATTTTCACATGTACGGATGAGTAAAGTTGATTTGCACATTGATTGTGCAAGTGTCTCCCACGTTACATAGTGAAAAGTTTCTAGACTTAGAATATGTTTGCACTTTTTGCCAGTCTGAAAATCCCTTCCATTAAGAAGCATCTTTTTCAACATCTTTCATCATAGAATGTTCTGCTTTGAGTTTCAGGCTTAGATTTTGATACTTGGTACTGGCCAATTGCCATTAACGACCTCAGATGTCCTAAATTTTCTCTTGAAATTTTGAAAACTACCCACCAGGCTTAAACTGACTTCACCACTATGATCGTGATGTGAAATAAGCCAATCAAAATTAATTTTAGCCAATTCTGACAAGTTCCTATATTTTAGGGTTTTGACCTAAAAATAGGGTTCAAAAACCCTAATTTTCAAATTTTTCCAGTATCTTCCTAACATCACACTGACCAAAACCCCATAATTGATTTGCCCAAAAACTGATTTTTGACCCCATTTTTACAAGGTTTAGACCATTTTAAGTAAAATGCCTTAATGAAGCAAAAAAACTGGTTTTGGTACAACAACATCCAAATGGGGAATCAAAATACCTTTTCGTAAAGATACTACACAAGTTATTAAATACTAATAATATAACATTATAACTTAAGTGGATATTTAATTATTCCACCCCAAGTTGCAAAAAATCCCAAAACACATCGGAATCCAAATTTAACCACACCAATATGATATTGAGGCAATATGAGAATAATAGAAGCCAATTTGGTGACTATAAATAGACATTCTCCGAGAAGTTTGGAGAACACCCCAAAACCTAGAAAACATTTCAGAGAGTGTCATTCAAATTTTTATTGCCCATAGAGCTCATTGCTGACAATAGAAACCTTGTAACTTTGAAACTACGTCCTCCAAGATCTTTGGAGTCCCCTTGCCTTACCAATTAGCCCACGGGAACTCAAGAAATAGGTTAATGATCTTCGAACTAATTAGGCCTGAGAAGGGGAAATTACAACATTACCTTAGGTCAATATGTAGTCATTAATCAATTAATCCTTGCATTATCAATGTCAACTAAGTTTTTCCTCCTATCAAGTTACAAGGTCATCTATTCATGGTTCAATTTTCTAATTAACAATTCTTCAAGATTTCCTACAATTGAACCATTCCAAGAGAAGATGAATAAGTTTCCAATTTATAGTAACTCCAATAGTGTAAATGTTAGTGCCCCTACAAAACTCAATCTTGCAGCCTCTTTTCGTAAGTTTCTTACCAAGTATATCATCAAATCATATGTCAATGCCAAGATAATTACAATCTTGTCATGTCCCCTTTTCGAAATTAAAGACATGGAAAAAACCTCTAGCCTATTCCCATTTCTCATAGGCTAAACAAAAAGCAAGGGAAGTGATAATAATATTAATTTAAATTGGGCCCAATAGTTTCTAATTGAAGGGGCAACTTAATAATTTTATTATAATTAAAATAGTATTTTAAGACACTTAACAATAATAAGTATTTTTAAATACTTTTGAAGGGAAATTTTAATTCAAGGGACTACTTTGGAGAATTTTATATGGTGTGATTTCGGTTCATTTTTGGCATCTCTACTCTTCATTTTGAAATCCAAATTTTTGGGATTTTAGCGTTTTATTCAATTTCACAACTGAAGATGAAAAACCTTGGCTTTTGGAGATCTTGGAGGAGAAAAGCCCTCTTGGATTTCTATCAACAAATTTGGGGCCAAATAACCTGAAAATGATTTTGGTGACCTTAATTCACATTTTTAGTTTTGAGCATTTGGATTTGCACGTAAATTTTGGTCATCACGAATTTTAGAGTGTTTCATTGCTGATTTTTAAAATATTTGTTGTTATATCTTCATTCCACCTCTAGATCTTGAGTGCCACATCTAGGAAGAATTGTCATCAACATTAATTGCAATTTTTAGGGTTTGCACTTGTGTTACACGGGGATACATCCCCTACCCCAAAATACACTTTCCCCATCCCCATCCATCCTTGGGATGGGGGGATGCAAAGGGGACGGTCCCCTGCCATCCCCAAATCAAACAAATTTGAAGGAAACGACAGGAAACACTTCCAACCAATTGGGGATGATTCCTTGTCCCCGGTACAGATTGGGGATGTTGGAAACTTCCCTCATTGTACTGAGGATGGCTAATCGTCCCCTGTGGACTGGGAGCTTTTTGAAGGCTCAAACATTAAAATTTTTGAGTTTTTTAAAAATTATTTCACCTTTTTGAGGTCATGTGAGGCTCACAAATTCTCCCAAGTCTAATTTTTTTCCCTAAATGCCAAAGAAACAAATTATTGAATGTTATTTTCATTTTGAGTCTCAACTCTCACAACTAAAGGAAGGCACGAATTCTCACTTGTCTCTCATGCTCTTGTGAAGAAGCAAAACAATTTTGGTTTTGATAGCAGTTGCATACATTGGCGGTAGCACATCTTCCATTGCCATTTGGCATTAACCCCTGCTATAGCCTCAAAACAAATCGACGCCTCTGGCTAAATTGGGCAAAAAAAAACATTTGCTAGGGTTTACTATTTAGTCTTGACTCTTGAGACTTTTGGATGCATGTTTGAAACATTTGGATATTGATAGACCATGGTTTTATTGATGTTTGGTACTATTGTGATAAATTTTATAATGCTTTAAAAAAATTATTATGCTATTATACTACTACTCTCACGATTTATTTACATATTGATGTTGTTGTTATGAATTATTAATTTATTGACATATCTGTCTCTCTTTCCCTCTCCTTGTCTATAATATATTAATAAATTTTTAAAAAAACATGGGTAAACCCACAATAATGGGTTACAATTTTTTGCATGAAGAAAAATTAAAAATTTCCATCATAAAACTTAAAATGGCTTACCCCTTCTATTAAAGGGAGTTTGAATGAGCCCCCTCCCTTCTAATGAACGCTCCCTTCAAATGATCCCCCCCTTCTAATGAACCCCCACTTGCACCATGTAGGGGGGGTTCATTCGAACCCCCTTCTGAATGAACCCCCTTCTAAAGAAGGGGGTTCAAATGAACCCCCTTTATTAGAAGAGGGGTTCAAATGAACCCCCCTTTTTTCACCTTCCCCTCCACCATATCAAAATTTATGCATTTTTTGACTATTGAAGCTCGAGAAGAAGGTGCAAATGGAGTCAAATTGATAAACCAAGTTGGAGGACTATAGTGATTAAAACGTGCTTTCCAATGAATATAAATTTAATATATTTTATTTTTTAGTTTTATTGAACATAGGTTTTTCACCAAACATCAAGTTCGGTGAAAAATCATTGTGGAAAAATAGTAAATTTGAGAAATTTTTTTTTTGAAAAATATATACGCACTAGGTATTGATGTCCTTGTTCCAACAAAAAAAGAAAAATTGAATTTCAATACATACCAAAAATGTTATGCGAGCTGAACTGCATCTTTGTCTAAAATGTAATTGGTTTGACTTCAAAACTGAATTAAAATAAAAATATTCAAAAAAATATTATGAAACAAAATGAAAGCACTAGATACTAGTGTTACCAACCTAAATTCAAAAGAATTAAGATTTTATCCTTTTTAGAAAAAAAGTTATGCGAGCCGAAGTACACACCACTTTTTAAAAATGTTGTTTACTATTAAAAACTAGTTATCAAAGGAGATGCAAAAAAACCAATTTAATTTCAATTTTTTTAAAAAAAATACATTTAAAATCTACAGACAAAATCTCACAAATCATTAGTTTACATCATTTTCAAATTCCTAACAGTTTACCTAATATAGGTGTCAGAAAGTGAAGTTTTTTTCTGAAAATGTTGATTACCATGTCAAGTTTGGCCAAAAAGTGTAACCCATTATTGTGGGATGACCCTCATATATATACATATATATGTGTGTGTGTGTGTGTGTGTGTGTGTGTGTGTGTGTATTTTATGTTGTCATCCCCTACCATCCCCTAAAAATGGCCCCTTAGGAAATGTCCTTGAAATGCGTCCCCAACCATCACCCCGTCCCCGTCCCTGGAACATCATGGAACATAGGTTTGCACTTATACTTACTACTATTTGAAGCTGATTTCCCTCATTTAAGGCCTACACCATCATTGTTTGGAGTTTTGTGCCATATTTTGGGTGTGAATACACAACCCTAGTGTTACAATCTATATATTTAGACAATTTTCTAGCCTTGTGGACTGATGTTCCTTTATTTGACTTTTGTGTGGTCCAATTAGTGAGTATGGATCAGAAAAGACAATAATTAAAACACTCAGCATGGGGACAAGTTTTACTTGTGTGGCCTATTTAGTATGGATTAAAAAATAGATGTTTTATTTATGTGGTCTGATTAGTGAGTATGGATTAGAAAAGAGAAACCCATATGCATCTCTTTTCTAATCCATACTCACTAATAAGGCAACACAAAAAAAGGTTGTCCCCATGCTGAGTGTTTGTAAATTTACAAACACTCATGGGGACAACCTTTATTGCAGATTGGGGCTTCTTATTAGTAGATATCATCATTTTAGTGCATTCACTATCTAGTCATACTATTTGGGTGTCATTTTCAGTCAAACCCTAGCTGGAAATTAGGGTTTTCAGACCACTAAGGAGAAAATTTTACTTTATATCAGATCTTTATTGTATATTCTTTGGCTTCAACAATTAAATATTCAATAAATCGACATTGGCTTCTGGGTATGCAAATTCTATGTAATCGGTGGTTCAATTTCATTAATTCTGAAAATTACATTTGTTGTTCTAGGAAAATCAGAATTCATTATTCTATTTCAGTCATTTATTTTCCTTTAGCATCTATTTCTTTTTTTGCAATTATCAAGCACAAAACCTCAAAAAATCAAAAAACCACCAAAAATCACAAAAAACTCATAAAACAACAAAAACAAACAGCAAAAAAAAATCCCTATTCAATGGTCAAAGTCAAATAAAAAATCAAACTCAAAAAAATTGGATCAGATTTGGGTTGGGAACCTTTCAATTAGTGTAGGTTTTATTTTCTTAGTATAGGTTTTTCCTACACCTTTATTTAAGCTTACTTAGACTAATAAAGTGGATATTAATGTGAGTGGAGTGAGTTGTTGGCATATTCCATGGAGGTTACACTTCACTATTCTTTAATAATTTTGATGTACTCTTTCTATTGACTGCTTTTTCCACCTACCTCTCATGTGATCTATATATACTCACTCTCTTAGGTTGTATTTTTATTCATGTAGCTTCATGCTTTTGAGATCTCTTAATGTTATTTATCATTTTGGAGAATTTGGATTTCTCTTATTGAATTCTAACTTTGTAATGCTATTTTGATCTTTGATCATTTGTATTTGCAATTTAATAGTTCTATTTCCTACACCAATGCCATGTCCCCGAAATAGAACACCAAAATATGGAAATAACCAAATATTGAAATGAAAATAAATAAATAAAAATATATAAATGTTATCTGCAAATTTATTATAATATTATAATTATAAATATAACCATTATTCTCATAATAAAATAACATATAATATATATCATTAAAAAATAATATAATACAATAATAAGATATGATATAAAATCATACTAAATAAACAAACATAAAATATAAAATATCATAAACAAATAACAAATGTAAAAATAAAATAAACATATAGCAAAACCCAACAATGATTCCTATCATTATAAAGTCAGCAATCATTAAAAACCTCAAAACAACCGACCTTCCTTTTACCATCCAAGGTAATATAAATATGATTAAAATTTCCCTAACTAACTATGGATTATGGGGACCTGTTTTATGAAAGCCACTAAAGAAGGGAGGTGTCGGTTTGATAATGTTCATTATCTCCAATAAATAGCATCGACTCCCTTAAAGACAAAAGGGGGAATAAAGACTAGACAACACTATTCTTGAAAGAAGTGATATGACCCTTGACAAATCAAGGCATTCAAAGATCATGTCTCTTGCCATACGTGGGTATTGAAGGGAAGAAATATGTTCTGAAATGGGGGAAAAAAGAAAGATATAAAAAGATATTCTGCAGACTACTAGGAAAAACATGGGCTGCAGATCGGTGGGGGAACTGAGGGTCTGCGGATCGATTACCATATCTGGTATGTTATTATTTATTGTGATTAAAGATAAGGTGAGGTCATAGATAGTGTTGATTATAATATATTTTATTGTTAATTAGTAATTATGTTATTAGTAAAAGTAATGATAGGATTCATAGACAATTAAATAATGGGTTATACAAAAAGTTATTATAATATCTTTAATGTTATTTATGATGTATAATTGTTGATAGTAAGTTTCTTATTAACAGTGTTTATATAAATAATATTTTAGTGTTATCATTCATGGATATTTATTTTTAGTACTAGATGTAAATGTAAATGTATTTGTATGTGTACAGGTATATTTATGTGTATAGGTATATTTTTATGTATGTATGGGTAGATGTGTGAACTATATGCGATTATATAATAATGATACTTGCAACAATTATTAAGCCTTATAAGTAACTATGATAATTTAAATAAGTATGGATAATAGATTTCGTATATGATTGATTTACACTAATGATATCTCTTGAGTGCTAAGAACAAGGAATCAACAGAGGAAAGTAGTAAAGATATCTGCATAGCATTTCTAGTATTATTATGCATCATCAATTTGGGCATGGATCTTGATATATGATATGTATAGATGCAAATGTATTTGATTTCTTAAAGATTGTCTTCTGAGTGCTTGCAAACTTATTGGGAGGAAGGGTGTGAGGGAAGTGGTGCCTAAATACCCCACTTAAGATTCCACCCTCGGAACCCAAGGCAAGGATGGGCTATGGAGGGGTAAAAGTTTGTCATGTCCTCGAAATAGCAATACCATAAAGACCTACCTTGAATGGTATAAATAAAAGGAAGGAAAATAAGGAAGGAGGAAAAAACATAGATAAATACGATTTGTAATTCAAAACAACAACAACAATGATTGTTATGCATTGGAATATAGAGTCATTTAATATATATATATAATTTAATAGGCATACAAGTATATATGCATAGATATAGATAAATTTTATAAGGAATAATATGCAATGAATAAAGAATATATATGAATAAGGAAAGAATAATTATATAAACATATATATGAATACTAATGGATATAAGTAAAAGAATAATTATATATATATATATATATATATATATATACATACAAGATTATGCAATAATGATTCTTATAAATAATGATGACTCTTTAATATAAACATAAGTAGATTATGTATATTTA
This sequence comes from Sequoiadendron giganteum, assembly GCA_007115665.2. Lineage (NCBI taxonomy): Eukaryota > Viridiplantae > Streptophyta > Pinopsida > Cupressales > Cupressaceae > Sequoiadendron > Sequoiadendron giganteum. The sequence continues at coordinate 62,189,954 of CM021101.1, read as the reverse complement.
TGAATTGTCTTCATCCTACGATCAATTCAATATAAGGTTGAAGGAGGCGAGTAAGGAAACATGGAGAGATATAGCAACTCAGGTGATGTACTCACTTAGTAATAATATTTAACATATTTTGAATATAAAAAACAAATATAGCTAGTCTGATTATTGGCGTAATGTTTTCTTTAATATTATCATGATGATAATGGTGTTGATATTGACTTCAAGAATTGGTAATAAAAGTAAATATATTTGATTGCTAAAAGATTGTCTTCCTTGTGTTTGCAAGCTTATTGGGAGGACGGGTGTGAGGGATGTGGTGCCTAAAAACCCCACTTCAGTCTGCCCCTGGAACCCAAGGTAGGGATGGGCCCTAGAGGGGTGGAAATTCCACTCATAGTTCACCTAGTCCCAAGGCCTGGGTGGGCCATGGAGGGGTGGGGCTTCCACTCATAGTCCATTGCGGCAATGGAGGGGTGGTAGGCTCGGGCCACTTATCGGTTCCCCTGACTATCCCCAATAAGTCAATCATCTTCTGAGATGCTGGCATGGGTAGAGAAAGCAAGAACCAATGTTTCCACTAAGCACGCCACTCCGAGTATGGAATGGTCTTAGTTTGGATGTTTAGCTCAGAGCCAAGGGGTGGGTTGTCCTGAGGGGATGCTTGTGCCCTTGGGCTTAGATGGATAGCTTCGGGAGGATCTACCCATGCCACTCCTCTTCTATCTTCATTATTACTTTTGTGATTATGCTTATATTTTGGATATCCAGATATTAATGCTAATAGATATGTTGTTAATATGGTGAATATATGATTCCAATCTAGGGTTATTGCATTAGGAGAACATTCATCTGGAAAAGAAAAAACCTTAAACCTAATCTACAAGTGAATTGTAATACAAACCAAGTAAGGGACATTACAGTGGTATCAAAGCATTTGTCCTGCCATCCTGTGCATGCTTGAGCTACTTGCTTGTCTACTTAAGCCACCCGTCTGCTTTCTTGAGCTAGTTCCTTGTGTGTTTGAGCTACTTACTTGTCTACTTGAGCTAGTTACCTACTTGCTTGAACTACTTGCTTGCATGCTTGAGCTACTTGCTTGTCTACTTGAGCTAGTTGCCTACTTGCTTGAGCTAGTTGTCTGCATGTTTGAGCTACCTTCTTATCTACTTGAGCAAGTTTCCTACTTGCTTGAGATACTTTCTTTCATGCTTGAGCTACCTGCTTGTCTACTTGAGCTAGTTGCCTACTTTTTTGAGCTAGTTGCTTGCATGCTTGAGCTCCCTACTTGTCTACTTGAGCTAGTTACCTACTTGCTTGAGCTAGTTGCTTGTTTTATTGAGCTACCTACTTGTGTGCTTGAGCTACTTACCTGTATGCTTGAGTTGGTTGGTTGGTTGCTTGAGCTTCTTGTTTGCCTACTTAAACCACTTGTTTGCCTAGTTGAGCTACTTGCATGCTTGGTTGATCTACTTGCCTGCTTGGTTGAGCTACTTAGGTGTTTGCTTTAATTTTTGATTCATGTGGTTTTAAACTATACTGAGTAACAAACTCTAACTCATTGCTTTTGGGAGTTATGGAGAAATAATAGAACTTAAAAATATTAGTCAATACATTGTCCTCATAACCATACTAACCATCACTTGGGTTAGAACTTCCAATTCCTATCAAAGATTAATAGCATCACCACAAGAAACATCTTAAAATCACACATCTTAGATCATGATTGCTTGAGGGCAAGCAATCTTGGGGGGGGGGAGGACTATCATGTCCTCGAAATAGCAATACCATAAAGACCAAGTGTTAAAATAAAAATAAATTAATAAATAAAATAATTAGAAATATTAATATTAAATATAAAATAAATGTATACCATATAAATATATAAATATGAAATAACAAATATAATAAAAATATATAGACAAATTATTGTTATTACATTCTAATATTAAATAACTTAATATAAAAACTAATAATAATAAATAAATATTATAATCATTACACATCAAATATTGTAATACATTAGAATAAAATAATAATAAGATATTAGCAAATTGGTTTTATTATTAACTTTAATATTAAAATATGTTCAATAAAACATCAAAATAAAATAATAAAATAAGTATATAATCTAAAATATCATAATATTAGTAATAATATATTATATATATTATTGTGATAATAAGTCTTTAAAGGAAGCAATTAAATCTAACAAAGGGATATATTTTATGAAAAGTCACTTCTTTCACAAAACAATACATTACCCCCATGAATCACCCACCTTGAATGGTATAAATAAAAGGAAGGAAAATAAGGAAGAGGGATAAAACATAGATAAATACGATCTGCAATTTAGAACAACAACAACAATGATTGTTATGCATTGGAATATAGAGTCATTTAATATATATATATTATTTAATAGGAATACAAGTATATACATAGATATAGATAAATTTTATAAGGAATAATATGCAATGAATAAAGAATATATATGAATAAGGAAAGAATAATTATATAAACATATATATGAATACTAATGGATATAAGTAAAAGAATAATTATATATATATATATATATATATATATATATATATATATATATATGTGTGTATATGAAGTATATATATATGTACATACAAGATTATGCAATAAAGATTCTTATAAGTAATGATGACTCTTTAATATAAACATAAGTAGATTATGTATATTTATGAATTGTCTTCATCCTATGATCAATTCAGTATAAGGTTGAAGGAGGCGAGTAAGGAAACATGGAGAGATATAGCAGCTTAGGTGATGTACTCACTTAGCAATAATATTTAACATATTTTGAATATAAGAAACAAATATAGCTAGTCTGATTATTGGCGTATTGCTTTCTTTAATATTATCATGATGATAATGGTGTTGATATTAACTTCAAGAATCGGTAATAAAAGTAAATGTATTTGATTGCTAAAAGATTGTCTTCCTTGTGTTTGCAAGCTTATTGGGAGGAAGGGTGTGAGGGATGTGGTGCCTAAAAACCCCACTTAAGTCTGCCCCTAAAAACCAAGGTAGGGATGGGCCCTAGAGGGGTGGAAATTCCACTCATAGTCCACCCAGTGCCAAGGCTTGGGTGGGCCATGGAGGGGTGGGGGTTCCACTCATAGTCCATTGCAGCCATGGAGGGGTGGTAGGCTCGGGCCACTTATCGGTTCCCCCGACTATCCCCAATAAGTCAATTATCTTTTGAGGTGCTGGCATGGGTAGAGAAAGCAAGTACTAGTGTTTCAACTAAGCATGCCACTCTAAGTATGGAATGGTCTTAGTTTGGATGTCCAGCTCAGAGCCAAGGGGTGGGTTTTCCTAAGGGGATGCTTGTGCCCTTGGGCTTAGATGGATAGCTTCGGGAGGATCTACCCATGCCAGTCCTCTTCTGTCTTCATTATTACTTTTGTGATTATGCTTATATTTTGGATATCTAGATATTAATGCTAATATATATGTTGTTAATATGGTGAATACATGATTCCAATCTAGGGTTATTGCATTAGGAGAACATTCATCTGGAAAAGAAAAAACATTAAACCTAATCTACAAGTGAATTTTAATACAAACCAAGTAAGGGACATTACAGTGGTATCAGAGCATCTGTCCTACCATCCTATGCGTGCTTGAGCTACTTGCTTGTCTACTTAAGTCACCTGTTTGCTTGCTTGAGCTAGTTCCTTGTGTGTTTGAGCTACCTACTTGTCTACTTGATCTCGTTACCTACTTGCTTGAACTACTTGCTTGCATGCTTGAGCTACCTGCTTGTCTACTTGAGCTAGTTGCCTACTTTCTTGAGCTAGTTGTCTGCATGTTTGAGCTACCTTCTTGTCTACTTGAGCAAGTTTCCTACTTGCTTGAGATACTTGCTTTCATGCTTGAGCTACATGCTTGTCTACTTGAGCTAATTGCCTACTTGTTTGAGCTAGTTGCTTGCATGCTTGAGCTCCCTACTTGTCTACTTGAGCTAGTTGCCTACTTGCTTGAGCTGGTTGCTTGTTTTATTGAGCTACTTATGTGCTTGAGCTACCTACTTGTGTGCTTTAGCTACCTACTTGTGTGCTTGAGCTACTTGCCTGTATGCTTGAGTTGGTTGGTTGGTTGCTTGAGCTTCTTGTTTTCCTACTTAAACTACTTGTTTGCCTAGTTGAGCTACTTGCATGCTTGGTTGATCTACTTGCCTGCTTGGTTGAGCTACTTAGGTGTTTGCTTTAATTTTTGATTCATGTGGTTTTAAGCTGTACTGAGTAACAAACTCTAACTCGTTGCTTTTGGGAGTTATGGAGAAATAATAGAACTTAAAAATATTAGTCAATACATTATCCTCATAACCATAGTAACCATCACTTGGGTTAGAACTTCCAATTCCTATCAAAGATTAATAGCATCACCACAAGAAACATCTTAAAATCACACATCTTAGATCATGATTGCTTGAGGGCAAGCAATCTTGAGCAGGGAGGACTGTCATGTCCCCAAAATAGCAATACCACAAAGACCAAGTGTTAAAATAAAAATAAATTAATAAATAAAATAAATAGAAATATTAATATTAAATATAAAATAAATGTGTACCATATCAATATATAAATATGAAATAATAAATATAATAAAAATATATAGACAAATTATTGTTATTACATTCTAGTATAAAATAACTTAATATAAAAAATAATAATAATAAATAAATATTATAATCATTACACGTCAAATATTGTAATACATTAGAATAAAATAATAATAAGATATTAGCAAATTGGTTTTATTATTAACTTTAATATTAAAATATGTTCAATAAAACATCAAAATAAAATAATAAAATAAGTATATAATCTGAAATATCATAATTATTAGTAATAATATATTATATATATTATTGTGATAATAAGTCTTTAAAGGAAGCAATTAAATCTAACAAAGGGGTATATTTTACGAAAAGTCACTTCTTTCACCAAACAATACATTCCCCCCATGAGTCACCTACCTTTAATGGTATAAATAGAAGGAAGGAAAATAAGGAAGAGGGAAAAAACATAGATAAATACGATATGCAATTTAGAACAATAGCAACAATGATTGTTATGCATTGGAATATAGAGTCATTTAATATATATATTATTTAGTAGGCATACAAGTATATATGCATAGATATAGATAAATTTTATAAGGAATAATATGCAATGAATAAAGAATATATATGAATAAGGAAGGAATAATTATATAAACATATATATGAATACTAATGGATATAAGTAAAAGAATAATTATATATATATATATATATGTATATGAAGTATATATATACATACATACAAGATTATGCAATACTGATTCTTATAAGTAATGATGACTCTTTAATATAAACCTAAGTAGATTATGTATATTTATGAATTGTCTTCATCCTATGATCAATTCAGTATAAGGTTGAAGGAGGCGAGTAAGGAAACATGGAGAGATATATCAACTCAGGTGATGTACTCACTTAGGAATACTATTTAACATATTTTGAATATAAGAAAAAAATATAGCTAGTCTGATTATTGGCGTAATGCTTTTTTTAATATTATCATGATGACAATGATGTTGATATTGACTTCAAGAATCAGTAATAAAAAAAAAATGTATTTGATTGCTGAAAGATTGTCTTCCTTGTGTTTGCAAGATTATTGGGAGGAAGGGTGTGAGGGAAGTGGTGCCTAAAAACCCCACTTAAGTTCACCCCCGAAACTCAAGGCAGGGATGGACCTTGGAGGGGTGGAAATTCCACTCATAGTCCGCCTAGTCCCAAGGCCTGGGTGGGCCATGGAGGGGTGGGGGTTCCACTCATAGTCCATTGCATCCATGGAGGGGTGGTAGGCCTGGAACACTTATCCGTTCCCCCGACTATCCTCGATAAATCAAGTGTCTTCTGAGGTGCTGGCATGGGTAGAGAACGCAAGTACCAGTGTTTCCACTAATCACACCACTCTGAGTATGGAATGGTCTTAGTTTGGATGTTCAACTCGGAGCCAAGGGGTGGGTTGTCCTAAGGGAATGCTTGTGCCCTTGAGCTTAGATGGATAGCTTCAGGATGATCTACCCATGCCACTCCTCTTTTGTCTTCATTATTACTTTTGTGATTATGCTTATATTTTGGATATCTAGATATTAATGCTAATAGATATGTTGTTAATATGGTGAATACATGATTCCAATCTAGGGTTATTGCATTAGGAGAACATTCATCTAGAAAATAAGAAACCTTAAACCTAATCTACAATATAATTTTAGGGCAAACCGAGTAAGGGACATTACAAAGTTCCACTTAAGGTTTGGCCCAGTTTGAAGGCATGGGTGGGCCATGGAGGGGTGGGGGTCCCACTTAAGAATCTGCTGAGGCCATGGAGGGGTGGTAGGCCTAGACCACTTACATGCTCCCCTGACTGTCCCCAATAGGTTAAGTGTTTTTCGAGGTGATGTGGGTAGAGAAAGCAGGTACAAGTGTTTCCTCTAAGCATGCCACTCCGAGGGTGGAATAGTCTTGGTCGGATAGCTTCGAGCGGATCTACCAATGACACTCCTCATATGTATTCACTATTGCTTTGTGATTATGTTTATATTTTGGATATCTAAACATTAATGCTAATCGATATATGTGTATGTGGAAATGTTATTAATATGATGAATATAGATTTCAAATCAAGATTATTTCATTAAAGAGAATATCCCTTTGGAAAGAAGAAACCCTAAACCTAATCAACAAGCGAATTCTAGGGCAAACAAGGGAGTTCTAGGGAAAAGTTGGGTAAGAGGCATTACAACCAATTCCTAGGTTTTGAGCATATTGGAGAGTGAGTCCTTGTATGCTAAGGATTCCAAATGTGATTTTGGCATGAAAGAGCTTCTCTATCTTGGACACATTATTAGTGCAAAGGAAGTGAGAGTTAATCAAGAAAACATTGAGGCTATAGTTGAATGGCCTACCCCTATGAACCTCACTCAGCTTAAGGAATTCTTTGGTCTGTTCGGTTTCTACAGGAGGTTTGTTAAGGGATTTTCATAGACTGCAACTCCACTTACAAACTTGACAAAGAAGGGAGCTTTTGAGTGGTCCAATTCAACACAGAGGTCTTTTGAGCACTTTAAATAGTTGATGTCTTCACATCTTGTGTTGGCAATACCGGATTTCTCCAAACCTTTTGAGTTGGAGTGTGATGCTTCAGGAGAGCGGATTGGAGTTGTCTTGATGTAGGAGTAGCACCCCACAAAATTTGAGAGAAAAAATATAAAAGGAGTGGAGAGGAGTTCTCTATCTATGAGAGAAATATGTTGGCCATCATGCATTCCTTGGCCAAATTTAGACCATACCTAGTAGGGGGTAAATTTATTATCAAAATAGACCACAATAGTGTCAAGTACCCCATGAAGCAAAAGGATCTTAATGATACGCAATAGAAGTGGGTTAGTAGACTAGACAAGCATATAATTTTGATATTGTATATTTCAATGGGAATAAAAATGTAGTTGTTGATGCACTTTCCAGAAGGCCTCACTTATGGTCTTTAGTTGAGATTGTTGTTGATTGGAGAGAGTTAATTTCAGTAGAGTATACTAAGGATTCTTGGGTAGCAAGAATCATAGAAGGTATTATCCATGATGACAAGTATATAGTGCTCAATGAGTTGACCATTTATAAGGAGAGGATTCATTTGGTGCCTACTTCACAACTTAAGGGGAAATATTGAAGAATTATCATGATGCAACTATGGCTGGTCACCCAGGTTTCTTAAAGACCTACAAGCAGATCCGGAAAAGATTTACATGAAAAGGACTAAAAAATGAAGTCCTTAAGTATGTCAGAGAGTGTCCCACTTTCCATCAGAATAAGAATGAGCACACTTATCCATCTAGTCTACTTCAGCCCTTACCCATTCCTAATAAAAAATGAGAATGTATGTATATGGATTTCATTGGTAGGTAACTAAGGTGTAGAGTAGGGATTGCATATATGTTATTATTGACATGCTAACCAATTTTGCATATTTATTTGCTATCTCAATGACATATACTACAACTTAGGTAGCTGATTTATTCTTCAGGGAGATTTTTAGATTGCATGGGATGCCCGAGAGTATAGTGAGTGATAGGGACAACAAGTTTCTAAGCCTCTTTTGGTAGAATATTTTTAGAATTGAGTGGGACAGTGCTCACTTGTAGCACAAGTTACCACCCACAGATAGACAACAAATGAAGATAGTTAACAAATGGGTGGAAAGGTATCTCAAAAATTATGTGTCAGGACAACAAAGAGCTTGGATTAATTGGTTGCACCTTGGTGAGTGCTATAATATTACTTATCACATGTCCATCAAGATGTCACCCTGCATGGCCCTATATGGGTATGAGGCACCCAACTTCTAGGATTTTCTTTTTGGGGACAACAAAGTGCCTAAGGCAAGGGATTTATTGCAAGAGATTTAGGATGTTATGAAATCTTTGAAGAACTTGCAACAAGCACAAAATCAACAAAAAATATATGTTGATCATTGTGTGGAGCACGGTTTTGAGGTTGGGGACATGGTGTATTTGAGAATTCAGCCAAACAAGAAGTCTACTCTCAAGAAGAGTGGGGCAAAGAAACTTAAGTCTAGGTTCTATCGTCCATTCAGAGTGTCCAGGAGGATTGGTGAGGTTGCCTATGAGCTTGAGTTACCAACTAGCAGCAGGGTTCATAATGTATTTCATGTGTCCAGGCTTAAAAAGGCACTCAGACACAATTTATTTCCCTCATCAAAGTTGCCACCATTGGATGAAGAGGGGAAGTTGATACTAACTCTAGAGGCCATTATAGATTCTACAGAACGAACTCTTCTGAAAAGAATTATCAAGGAACATTTGGCCAAATGGAAGAACTTGCCAGTTGAGGATACAACATGGGAGAATGAGAAAATTTTGTAGCATCTAGAGTTGAAATTGCTTGAGGAAAAGCAATTTTGGGAAGGGTGGACTATAAAGTCCCTTCCTAGGACACTTTAGTTTAGTGGAAAACTAGTGTATTCAATAAATTTTTGTAGGCTAATGAGTTAGAATCCTTGGAGATAGTTGTATCTAGAAAAATGACAGTGTTAGGTGTTTAACAAGCTCTGGTGGGTGTTATGTTCATATCACCACTTTCTGGGGTGGTTTTGGATGATTTCTTCTATACTTACTATTTTTAGTGAGTCAATTTCAGACACTGGCAAGGTCAATTGTCAACATTTCTATTTTTAGCTATGTTGTTGGAGACATTTAACGTCAACATCCAAATATTTTAAATAGTCCAATATTTTAATTTAAATAGTGATACTTTATATCGTTATTTAATATTATAAAGTGACTTTATGAAGGGATCACTTTTGGAAGACATAAGAAGACATTTTAAATTTGATAAAGAATTCCTAATAGTGGGACACCTAAGAGGGAGGCATAATGAGGTTCTAAAATTTAAATAAAGTATTTTATATTTTCCCAAATGGGGTGTGGGGTTTTCAGAGCCATACAAAATAAAAAGTTGAGGCTCATTTGCAACTATGCTTGACTTATTTTCTGGTATTCTTCTTTGCTAGAGAAGCTGGTTCTTCTTGGTTTGTGAGAATGAAACCCCTTGCAGGCAACATTCTCCATGTTTTTGAAAGACACAATCTGGAGGATTTCTTGGTGACTTCATATAGAGATCACAACTGAGCTTCATTTTTTATTTGCAATTCAATTTTGGAGCACCAGATATTCATTTCTAATTTAGGAGTGATAGATTGGAAGACTTTGGAGGTTTATTTGTTATCTCTTCTTCCATTGTTGGTTGTACCATTCTCTTTGCTAGTCGTACCTTCCTAAGGGGACGTGAGGATCTTTTCTTTTTGGAAGCTATGGTTTGGGGAGGAGTTATTGTTGTGTTGAGGGCATCTAGGGTTGCAAAGCATATTGGTGTCATTTGTGAGCATTATATTCAGTCTTGGAGGTGTGGCATCCATTTTGGGGAGCTTGTAGGAGTTGGTTGTAAGTGCAGAAAATTATCAAAGTCAATCAATTTTTTTGGGTATGTTTGAAATAGATATGTAGTTATTTGATGACTTGTGTTGCTCCTACTTTTGAGGAAATTTATATTTTCAGATCAGAAATTAAATCTGGAAATTTTTGCTATATGTAGCTTTGAATTTTACTATATTTTTGAGTTATTTAATTGCTGCAGGTTACTTTATTTTTCTCCTTTTTACACAAAGAAACGCCTTCTACACTTTCGCCTCCTCTTAAACACATCAAACAAAACAAAAAAAAAAAGGCACAACAAGGGTGCTTATTACACTTGGAGTTTCAAATTTTGGAGGCTCTTGAATTCCTCTAATACAATTCTTGTAGCTCAAATTATATAATCCTCCAAAAAAGGTTATTGTAAGGTACTTTGTTTTAATATTTTTGGTTGAATTAAGCTTATGTTCCTTCACCCTATGAGTCTTATAGGAGCTATAAGTGTGTTATGGAAGTTCTTAGAGTAATTGGGAGGGCTTGTGTAAGACATATGCACAAAATATTTTAAAAGGAACTAACTTGTGTAATAGCTCATGATGTAGTAGTTTGAAGAGCAAATCCTTTATTCTTTAGAATTATCTTCCATTTTGCATTTCTCTATGCCAGTTCTTCTTGTCTACTTTATTTTATATGGGTTCATACTCTCTGTTTTTCTTATATATGTTTCCTTTATGTTGTTTTTATTTAACCACAACAAATCTAAGACATATAAGAATGTTCATACTTTTTTATATTTTAAACAAGGAAATCTAATTTAAACAATCAAATCACATTAAAAATTGAAAAATTATTTTTAAACAAAATATTCACACAATCAAAAGAACCAAGTCTTTTCCAACAATTACATATTAGTTGTGCAAAAAACTTGCTTGGTCAAAATTACAAGGCATGCCCATTATGGAGGAATGCATGAAATAAATTTAAATCAATTAAGAAGTCTAACAACTGCACTAGCTTATAATTTTGAAAATCAACAAACAAATGACTAACCTCATCTGAGTTGATAAGATAAGATTTCTCCACAATATCAAGGTAAGATCGTGATGCACATCTTCCAGTGATCTAAAAACACATCAAAAACATTAAATTTATAACATGACAACTTTAAAAGCAATTCTATTCAAATTTTGTATAATCTAAGTAATAACAATTAGAAAAGGAAAATTGAGCAAGCTTCAAATATTCTAACACAACTTTTGAAGCAAAATATAATATTTAGAAATAATAATTGTGGTCCCATGAAATGGATTTGGCCTCCTACTTTTAATCTAACAACATATTTTTGGAATTATAAAATATTTAGTTATATAATTTAAAAAAAATTGGATAAAAGAAGGGTTAAAATTTTCTCTACCAATTTAGGGTTTTTTTATGGTTATGTGATAGGTTGTATTTTTTTTCTTTTTTTAATATGGATTAACTATTTGTATATAATTTTTTAAGAATTTCATCTAAATTCTTTGTTTTTGTTAAAAAATTATGAAATTACTTGTTTGAAAAAATATTTACGTTTTTCAATAACACATAGCTTCCTCAAAAATAGTGGAGCAGTTATAGTTTAGGATTTGAAAATTCACTTATAGGTGAAAAGGAGGGCTCAAGTTTTATCACTTATATATTTTATCTACCCTCCTTTTATTTGCTTTTGGAATTTATCTTTAAAATTTGCTAATTATAAAAACACAATTTAATAATTCTTTAAAATATGTTAATTTTATTTTAGTATATCATAGAATCGTCAATTTTAAAAGATCTAAAAATGTTTGAATAGATAAAAAAATATTAGCTAAGCAGCAACATGGGACCTTGTTGTAACCCCCTTTATGGTCCATAGCTTATGGTCTCTTCTACCCTATTTTTTAATTGAAAAATATTCTAACATATCATATTAAGCATTAGTAACACAAGTTTATTTTAGAAGGTTTATAATAAAAAGTGGTTGTCTAACATACACAACCCAAAAAATGCACGAGTTCACAAAACTAACATAATTAAAACAAGTAGTTGATACAAGGGATGGAAGTAATGGATCATCACACCTTAGGACCACCCATTGCACATGTTCATCAAGCAACTCAGGTACCTCCAAACCATCTTTTTTCTTTTGCATAGCTAAGGGAGCAAGGATGTAGTGAGCTACCCCAATTTGGAAACAAATTTTTTGATTAACACGAATTCACTGACTCAGGCATTTCGTCATATAGTTTTCTAATCTTCCACTTTAATTGTATATTCAGATTAATTCCACATAAAGAATTAATGTTTGTTTGAACACTATACCCATACATATATAATTCCTCAAGTATAATATTCACACTGGATAAATTTCAAAGTTTACAACACTCAAATGTATTTAATTCATTGTTTCCCTTTAACATCGAATGAATCATTCACAAAGAATTAAAGTATAAACTCTCTGACCTGAAAGGATGAGTATAGTCTGATAATGCAACCCTTAGTATTACAGATATGTTGATGTTCCTGTAGAAGGTATGTCTTCCAATAATAAGGTGTTAGCAGCTAAGGAACTGTGACTCTTTAATGAAGATATTGTAGACAGTATCTCAGTTCTTCTTCCCATGCGATTCCTGAACTTAGCTTTAATCCCTCACTCCCACGACTTAATATTATCATGGCTCCCATAGATTCCTTCCACATTATCCCTTAATTTGTCCTCTTTAGTGACGGGTATCTTGAATATTATCAACGCCTAAAGTTGACACTTCCCAAATCACACCATACCATGCCACCTTGTGCTTCCTAAAATGGGTCGATATAAGTCCAAATATCACTGTAACAAATAATACCACTCCAAATTGTGGCTTATTTGAAAACCGCCTGGAGATAAATGCAAGCTACAAGAATATTTTACAATTGTTCACGGCTTCCTTCGGTTTTCTCATAGCCGATTTCCCAACGTTATGCATTATCCTTGAGGGTTGAGGGTAGAGGGTAGAGGGTTGAGGGTTTAAGGGTTGGGGGATTAGGGTAGAGAGTTTACTTGGGTTTAAGGGTTGAGAGTATAGGGTTGAGGGATTAGGGTTGAGGGTTTAAGGGTTTAGGGTTTAAGGGTTGAGGGTTGAGGGTTTAAGGTTGATGGTAGAGGGTTGAGGGTATAGGGCTGAGGGATTACGGTTGAGGGTATAGGGCTGAGGGATTACGGTTGAGGGTCCAATGTTGATAATTGGTAACAACCAGTTAATTCTTCCAAACAATGAATTAGTTTTTCTCCAAAGTTACAAAATTATATGGCATATAATTTTCTTCAGGTCCGAGTTTCTTTCTTTTTCACTCCTTTTAATATGAATTCATATCTAAACTTCTTTGGTGGTGAATTAAATAACTCTTCACAGGAAACTAGCAGCCAATGAAACGAAGAAGTTGAAGAGTCGTCAATGGCGCCAACTTGAATAAATTCTTGGATGTTAATTTAAATCCTCCAACTCCTTTGAATGAAATCCTAGTGCTTCACGGCTTCTATGTATCCAGTTCTCAAAGACTTTGAACTACTCGGTGCTACTCTACAATGACCAAGATCGTCCAATCATACAATTTTCTACCTTCTTCAATATCGACACTTTTTTCAAAGACAATGAGTTTGAATTAAGACTCCCACGATATCCAATATTGTCTCCAGCAGCTCATAAGATGCAACACGTATTCACTCTAATCTTTTAGACTAGGTGTCAGACTTATCAATTCCACAATTTTTTTGTTGGAAAAGCTAATCTTGAGCAGCCATGGAAGATTGCATTTAATGCACAACTTGATATGATCCGTTGGGATCCTCCACCTGCCGTGTCCAGTGCTGGTCAATTAATTTTGATAGAGAATTAATTCTTGGTAGGTGAATTTGAATTGAGCGCCAATTTTGGAAAAGGCTAGGAAAGACAAAAAAACAGAACAAAATGTTTTTCAGTTAGAGAAAAAGAAGAAGAGTTAGAGACAGAAGATAGAGAGCAGCAGAAGAATTGGAGGAATGTTTAGGTGAACTTGCAACAGCAAAGGAAAGTGCTCCAGAATATTGATAGAGGGTAGTGCTCCGGAATGTTCGCAGCAGCACACAACAACAATCAGTTTGCTCTAGAACGTGCACAGTTTTTGTATGAAGGAATGTATAGAGCCTTGCTCTAAGTTTTTGTATGTAAGCATTGAATTTTGTAATCTTTTTGGTTAAGTTAATGAAACAAAAAATATTTTGCCTCCTCTTCTTGCTGTCCATTTTATTTTGTATATGTTTTCTTTCTTTGCCCACTGTAGTTGGGTTTCATTTTCCAACAGATTGGTATCAGAGCCCTAAACTTTGTGGGCATTTTGTTTTTAAAGCCCTAGCTGAAGTCCTAGGTGTGTTGTGATAGAAGCCTTGCTTCTGGGTATTTGGGAAAGCCCTAGTTTTTCTAGGAAGTGTAGAAAAAACCCTTTCATTTTTACTGGGTATTTGTAGTTTCCCCCCATTTAGCAAAATGGCTGGAGGAGACAATAGGATTTAGTAGCAACCACCTATTTTTGATGGAAAAAGTTATGATGTCTGGGCAAAGAAAATGAAAATCATTCTTGTAGCGAATGATTTGTGGGAGTTAGTTGTAAATGGGTTCACAGATGTGACTGACCCAAATTGATATGCAACATTGACAAATCCCCAAAAGAACCAGTTGAAAGAGACAAGAAAGAATGATGCTAAAGCCCTCAGCTTGATTGAGGTAGCCTTAACAGAGGCTATATTCCCTCGAATAGCAATAGCTTGCTACGCAAAAGAGGCATGAGAAATACTTCAAACCACCTACAAAGGGACTGAGAAAGTCAGGTCTGTAAAACTTCAGCTGCAAAGGAGAGAATTTGAGACCATGTAGATGAAGGACAACGAGTTCATTTTATATTTTCATACAAGGGCTTCCACCTTGATTAACTAGTTGAGGATAAATGGAGAAAGTGTAGTAGAATAGCAGATCATGGAGAAGATTCTCAGAAGCCTACCTATTAAATTTGACCCCATGGTTATTGCCATAGAAGAGGCAAAGGACCTCTCAACATTGTTAGTTGATGAGTTAATGGGTTCACTTCAAACCCATGAGCAATGCCTAAATAGGTCTACAAATTATTCCCAAGAACAAGCCTTCAAAACACAAACAAATGTAAGAGGCAGAGAAAGAGGAAGAAATGGTAGAGGAAGAGGTCAAAGAGGTAGAGACAGAAGCAACTCTGGAAGAGGAAGCTCAAAAATCCAAGAGGAAGCCAACACTTCCCAATCAGACTTCGAAAACACAAGGAATAGCAACTCAAATAAGAGGAAAGATAAGAGCAATGTGTAGTGTTACTACTATCACAATTATGGTCACTATGCAAACGAATGCAAGAAGAAACAATGTGACCAAGGGAGTCAAAATGCAAATATGACAAATGAGAACAAGGCTGAAAATGAAAAACAGTCACAAGTTTTCATTGCATGCAATCTAGCAGAACAAGGCAGCGCTGAAGTTTGGTACTTGGACAATGGCTGTAGTGAGTGGTAACAAAAATTTATTTGCCTCCATTGATAGCAACATCAAGTCTGAAATCAAAATGAGCAACAATGAGAAGGTTCCAGTCAAGGGCAAAGGCATAGTGTGCCTACAAACCAAGCATGGTGAAGAAAGACAAATTCATGATGTCTTTTATGCCTCAAGAATGAAACATAATCTTTTGAGCATTGGATAGATTGTCCAAAATGGATATAGGGTGCTGATGGAGAAAGGAGAATGCATCATCTATGACAAGGACGGAAGCAAGAGAGTTATGGTAGCGGTTCAAATGATAAAGAACCGAATGTTTCCCCTCAAAATGCAAATCTTAGCACAGTCAAAAGGCTCACAACAGTCAGCCTTCAAATCAATCATCGAAAACCCATCCAAGCTTTGGCATTTGAGATATGGGAATTTAAGTTATTCTAGTTTAAGTATTTTAGCTAAAAAAGGCATGGTTAGGGGCCTACCAGCAATTGTAGAGCCCGATAGAAAGTGTGAATCATGCATCCCAAGTAAACAACATAGGAAACCCTTTCAATCAAGGCATTCTAGGAGAGCAAGAGCACCATTAGAGCTGGTGCATTCCGATTTGTGTGGTCCCATGAAGACCCCAACATTAGGAGGAAATGTTTATTTCATGACACTCATAAATGACTATAGTAGAAAAATCTAGGTGCATCTTTTGAAGAACAAATCAGAGGCATTTGATAAGTTCAAGGAGTTTAAGGCCTTGGCTAAAAAGCAAATCGACCATTATATCAAAGTCCTCAAAACAGATAGAGGGGGAGAGTATATCTCTCAAGAGTTTATGATTTTTTGTAAGTCTTAAGGTATTCAGAGACAATTCACAGCTAGGTATACTCCACATCAAAATGGAGTGGCTAAAAGAAAAAATAGAAAAATCAGGGAGATGGCAGTAAGCATGTTGAAGGCAAAAGGTTTGTCAAATGAATATTGGGGTGATGCTATAGTAATAATAGTTCACATTTTGAATAGGTGCCCCGCAAAGGTTGTTCGTGATAGGATTCCACAAGAAGCGTGGACAAAATGCAAATGGAGTGTTGAGCATTTGAGGATATTTGGATGTGTGGCATATGCTCTCATGCCAAAGGAGAAAAGGCAGAAATTTGATGACAAAGGTGAAAAATGCATTTTCATAGGCTATAGTGAAGAATCCAAAGCCTATAGATTGTACAATCCCATCACCAAGAAAGTGGTGATCAACAGGGACATTGAGTTCATTGAAAACGAATAATGGGATGGAACAGTTGATAGCAACACATGTATTTTTGTTTCAATACCCTTTGAGGATGAAGAAGCCGCAGAAGGAAGAAGCTCCGGAAGCTTACAGCAAGGTGACAATCTAGAAAACAACAACAGTAGCTCTGAAACCTTTCAGTAGGGAGGATGCTCTAGAACTATACAGAAACAACCTTCTTCATCAAACCAGCAATCAAGCAACTCCAGAAATTTAGACCCTACACTTGCATCATTGATGCCACGAAAGACAAGAAGCATGAGGGAAATTTATGACAACACAAGGTATGAAGACTTTGATGAAAATTTGGATTTTGCTTTGTTTTCTCACAGTGATCCAATGTATTTTGAAGAAGCCGTGAAAGAAGAAAAATGGTGTAACACCATGGATGAAGAGCTAGATGCTATAGTGAGAAAAAAAACCTAGGAGCTTACTGATTTACCCAAAGGGAAATCAACCATTGGAGTTAAGTGGGTCTATAAGACCAAATGCACTACTATTGGTAAGGTTGAAAGGCATAAAGCAAGGCTGGTTGTTAAGGGATATAAACAGTAGCCTGGAAGAGACTATGATGAGACTTTTCCACTAGTCACAAGGCTGAAAACAGTGTGGACAGTCCTAGCAATTGTAGCCTAGCACAAATGAAAAGTACTACAAATGGATGTAAAGTCAGCCTTCTTAAATGGAGTGTTGAAATAAGAGGTGTATGTGGAGTAGCCACCTGACTACGAAGTTCTAGGGAAAGAAGACAAATTCTACAGGCTTCAGAAAGCTCTCTACGGGCTGAAACAAACACCATGAGCGTGATACAACATAATTGATACGTACCTTTTGAGCAATGGCTTCAACAAAAGTGGCAGTGAGCCCACACTCTACATCAAGGCAGCCAATGGTGAGATACTTATTACTATTTTGTATGTAGATGATTTAATTTTCACAGGTAATAGTAATATTTTCATTGTTGATTTCAAAGAGGCAATGAAAAATGAGTTTGAAATGGCAGACCTAGGTTTGCTAAAATATTTCCTAGGCATAGAGGTCCAACAAACAGATGATGGCATCTTTATTTCTCAAACAAGTTATACTAATCAAATCTTGAAAAGATTTAGAATGTTGGACAACAAACCAGCCACAACTCCAATAGCTATAGATCTGAAATTAAGCAAAAAGGACAGCAACAAAGATGTTAACCCAACCCTCTATAAGAGCATGGTTGGAAGCCTCATGTATTTGATAGCAACAAGACCCGATCTGATGTATGTAGTAAGCCTAATTTCTAGGTTCATGGAGCAGCCTAAGGATGCACACTGGCAAGCAGGAAAAATAATTTTAAGGTATGTTAATGGCACAAAAGGCTATGTCATTATGTATACTGCATCTAATGAGTTTCAACTTGTTGGGTACACAGATAGTGATTGGGCAAGAAATGTAGATGACAGAAAAAGCACTTTAGGATATGCATTCCACATGGGTTCAGGAGCAATATCATAGGCATCAAAGAAGCAACCTATAGTTTCTCTCTCCATGGTTGAAGAGGAATATTGCAGCAAATGCAGCTGCATGCCAAACTATTTGGCTTAGAAGAATCCTTGAAGATTTGAATGAGCAGCAAGAAGATGGTACAACCATATTTTGTGACAACATATCTTCTATTGCCTTGACCAAGAATCCTGTCTTTCATGGACGAAGCAAGTACATAGAAATCCACTATCATTTCATAAGAGATTTGGTGGAGCATGAAGATATCAAGCTTCAGTTTTGCAGATCTGAGCAACAACTCGCTGATATTTTCACAAAGGCATTGTCAAAAGACTCCTTTGAACGCCTAAGAGATAGGTTGGGTATGTAGGAATGTGTTGGAACTTTGGTTCTATTTAACACAGAAAAATAGAGATGCTCCAGAACCTTGGTTCAGGAAAACATAGAGGAGTGCAGATGCTTCGGAACTTGTGTTTAGGGAAACATAGAAAAACATAGATGCTCTGGAACCTGTGTTCAGGGAAACATAGAAAAATGCAGATGCTCCGGAACTTGGGATAGATGCTCTGAAACTTGTGTTCAAGGAAACACAGAAAAAAGTAGATGCTTTGGAACTTGTGTTCAGAGAAACACAGAAAAGTGCAGATGCTCCAAAACTTTGGAGAAGCGCATATGCTCTGGAACTTATGCTCCAAAAATTTTGAATGGTGATGTAAATCAGAAAGACTCAAGATTAAGGGGGAGTGTTGGAAAAGCTAATCTTGAGCAGCCACGGAAGAGTGCATTTAATGCACAGCTTGATATGATTCGTTGGGATCCTCCACCTGCTGTGTCCAATGCTGGCCAATTAATTTTGGTAGAGAATTAATTCTTGGTAGGTGAATTTGAATTGAGCGCCAATTTTGGAAAAGGCTGGGAAAGATAAAAAAATAGAACATAATGTTTTTCAATTAGAGAAAAAGAAGAAGAGTTAGAGACATAAGATATAGAGCAGCAGAAGAATTGAAGGAGGAATGTTCAGGTGAACCTGCAGTAATAGAGGAAAGTGCTCCAGAATATCGATAGAGGGTAGTGCTCTAGAATGTTCACAACAACACATAGGAGCAACCAGTTTGCTCCAGAACGTGCACAGTTTTTGTATGAAGGAATGTACAGAGCCTTGCTCTGAGTTTTTGCATGTAAGCATTGAAGTTTGTAATATTTTTGGTTAAGTTAATGAAACAAAAAATATTTTTCCTCCTCTTCTTGCTATCCATTTTATTTTGTATATGTTTTCTTTCTTTGCCCACTGTAGTTGGGTTTCATTTTCCAACATTTTTCTCTACAATAAGGTGACACTCTATAGAAAAATTCTATAGGACTAACATAGTTCAATAACGGAGGATCAACATGCCGATTCCTTTTACCCAAGCATCACTAAACTTCAATACTCCATCGCTCAATCAAGAAAATGATCTTTCTCCCGTAACCTTGTATCTTTGTCTCAATTTAATTTGAAATTTCATATAAGAGACGACATATCAAAGGTAAGAATTAATTAAAGAAAATTTTCTCCAAAACAATTCATCTCAATAGCTTGTCTGTTACCTTATACTCTAGGTATCCATGTCTCTATTATAATGTAACTTTCCCAGAATTACAACTCTTCGACAATACCTAACTTATGGTAGATATAATCATTGCTATCGAATAGTTTAGACAAGTGTAGCTCTATTCAAGCAGCCAGCTTATTTCAAACACCAATTTCAAATAGTCCCAAGTTCTAACACATTTATGAATATCAACACTCACCAAATCTAATAGTATCAGTTTCTACCTATAAATCGATATAACATTGAGCTAGCCAACTTACAACTCACCTCTTACACAAATTGGAAATTTGGCTTGGGAGAAGACTTTTCAAATTTTCAATAAAACAATTATTATAAGTCAAGCGAGAAAATTGACTATCTCCTCTAGCTATCAGCCAGGACAGATCTTTCACTGCTGAAGCCAATCTTCTTCTAGAGGTATCCCCACCTCAAAAAGGCTTCAAATTACCAGTCTGTGTTGTTTCCATATACGTATATCTCTGAGAGTCATTAACTACAGTCATTCATCAATTTTTGTATGACAATTGATATAGTCATCTTCATAATTCTAAGTGATATTCATAACCAACAGTATTCATGTTTTTCAGAGATTGTTTTCATTTTGAGGAAAATGTATTCTACCCATGGAGTGCACTTTTTTCTGTGAGTGTATTTTGAGAGTAAGAAAAGGGAATTTTGGTAAGGAAATTATCATCTTCTGAGGTACTGGGAACTTGATTCATGAAACTGGATTGAACAAACCAAAGGAGAAGGATACCCTATCATCATCATCTGGAAGTGATAATAGGCATGGGGTTTCTACTTCTTAATGTTTGCAAAAGAATTATTATGTTTTCTTTATTGCATGAAATGTATTTTCTGCTTGTGTAATAGAAGTGTTTTTGTTGGAAAAAGGAATTGAAACCTTTAGGGTTCTTTTTATAATGTGTTTTTAAGTACTTCATAATAGGAGAATTTTATTGACGCATATACTTAATTGTATTAGAAATGTCAGTTTGACACAAGTATTTAACTATACTAGGTGATCACTTGCCTAAGAAATTCAACTATACCATAAGTGGTACAACATAGGTATTTAAATATACTGGATATGTTTGAACATGGGATGCAATGTGTTTGTATATTTACTCCATAGTAGGAGGTGATTGTGTTTCTTAGTTAAGTATATACTACACTTGATTTGAATGCAAGAGTCACTTGAGATACACCCAGTTGAGTTATTAGGTTAACTCTGAAAGCTTGTGTTACTCCTAGGATAAGCATGGGAGCGGGTTTGTGTACTTACTTGCTAAAAATATTCATTACGAGTAGATTAGTTAGTTGTAGGTTAGTCTGGGGCAACGAATTTACCCATTAAAGGATAATACCTATGTGTAGTGTAAGATAGCCCTAAGTCAAATCGACCCTAAATAGTGTACATGATAGATGACCCTCAGTAGAAATACTGTATGAAACACTTTGATCAAATTAGTGTAATGAACAAGACATCCTCTTAGACTGGGTGATGATTACACTGTCATTTCACCGTGATCCCATATTACATGCTAGTTCAAGAGTTTTTCAGATTGCACAGGTTCTAGTTATGTAGGACACTACACTATGCTCAGTTGGTTAACAATATCGGTTACTCCACCAATCTCTTCATCGAATTGAGGGCCATCTATTGAATAATATATGTGTGGGGGACCGCATTATAGGTCTGTGGTTGGCGGAAAAGCACCTGAGTGATGCTTCTCCTTTCTACAGATGTATTTCAAAACCTTATTTTCTACCTTCCAGTGCACAACCTTAGGTTCCTACATAAACCTTGAAAGATAACTAATATTTGGCTTGGTATAGGTTAGGTAGATGAGACTCCCAATCAATTTTCAATAAAGAGTAGCATTCACCTGAGCAGATGGATCGTGGTGGGAAAGTTGCAAACCTGTCTCCATGGGGGTCAACATAGGTTTGCAATCTTCTATGTTGAATCTCTTAATCAGTGTCTTGGCATACTTTATCTAAGAATCATATATCTGATTCTTCTTTTTCCACACTTCAAGTCCAAATCAATAATGCAAGAGCCCAAGAACTGTCATGTCAAAAAATTATTTGAGATCATTCTTCATTGCATCAATCATCTGTGGATAACTCCTTGTGATGAACAGATCATTGACATAAACAATTAGAATGACAATCTCCCCTCTTTCTCTTTGAGGTAGTGTTGTCAAATAAGGTTTGCACCCTTGTTAAGCTATGAACTGTAGCAACCTATTGACACATGGGAACACTTTGAGGTTGTGGGTGACCAAGGAAAGAACTGGACCTCCAGATTATGGGTTGGTTCCCTTTGAATTTTCTTGAAAATACTGAAAAATGATGAGGAAAAGAGTAAGAAGGATGTGTTTAAAACTTAAAACCTATCTCTAATAGGTGGTACACCAAAGGTAAAAACTCTAACAAAAGCTATTGAAACTCACAAAAAACTTAATAAAATTAAACAATCTCACAACACAAAAATATATGTCTGCAAAAATGATTCTATGTAAGGCTCTGACTGTTCTAATGCTTAAACACAAGTAAAACAATAATGTTTTCACAAATATAAAAGCATGAAAAAGAGATCACTTAGACCTACACTATGACATAAATTTTTTTTCATCCAACATGGAAGGAATCTGATAAAATAAAGGGTAACACAGGATTTTATCATTCAATTCACAGCCAATACTAAACAACAAAGAAAAAATATGTGAAGGAAAAAGACTTTCTATTGAGGAAAAATGAGTATCTGTATTACAAGAGCCAAAATATCATGAGTTAAAAAGTGAGAAGCATATGCCTCAACAATCTCCAAACCGAGAACTAACTCCAACAAAGAAAGAAGAGAGAGACTTATAGAAATGTCTTCCAAAATCCGAAATTGAATTTTGGCTCCAAAATCTCATGTGTTGTCAATTTTCTCCTCCAAATAAGGTATGTAACTACCATCTAACTCCCACAAGATTTGTCAAAGGTTGAACAACTTGGTGAGCCGTATGCAAATGAAAACCCCTCAAAATCAGGCTCAAAACTGAATGTAACAAGATGTCACATGCCTGATTTCCTTCCTTGACTCAAGTCAAGTCAAAAGGGACCCAAAACAGAAAGTGAATTGTCTATCAAGTGCCCCAAACTCCTCAATTATCTCCACATGTTGGCATAAAATTCTCAACTTCTCCCATGATTTGAGCAAGGCTCCCTTAATGCTCTATTTGACTAAGCCTTATTAAAAAATGTCATAAAGACCATTCATTTTTAGCATTTCAATAATATCATTTATTAAAAGTGATTTATAAATATCACTTAAAATAAATGACTTACACTTTGAAATAAAATGCAAAAAGAAATAAAATAAAGCTTCAATGAAATACAAAAGACTAAGTCTTAAGAGATAATTAAAAGACTTAGTCAAAAAATCACTTACATGAAAACCACGTCCCAAACAAAAAAGAGTAAAGGTTTTCTAAAAAACCTTAAGGCAAAATTGCCTCCTCTTTTTCATCGAGCCTATTAGGGTTATAACCCTAATTCTTTTTGCTTATTTCATTTTCATTTATGCTTTTTGGAGAGCTCTACGCTAAGCACCACCATGGAAAACATAACTCAACCTTTGATAAAAATTTATGCTCCCTCAGTCGACTCCTTGCAAACTCTGAAGGTTGCATCAAGTGATTTCATGGTGAGTTCGATCTTTGATTCACTCTAGAAGTTTTTTTCTCCATTTTGAAAAGCTTTTGAAGCTTCCACAAGCCGCGCTTGGTCTGTATTCCATCTCTCTATGAAATAGAAGATATATTTGAGTCTTAAAATGAAAAGAGTAATGAACATTCACTGTGAATAACCTCTCATAATCTGGGTGTGGCCTAAAAACTCTTTCTATTTCCTTTACATTCCCATCATGCTGAAACCATGAGCTCTCCATTTGTAATTATGTAATACCTCCTAACAGTTGCAATAGGTGATTAAATGATGACTCGTAAAAGTTTGAATTCGAACAATGTATGATAACATTTTGATTATGTATCTGATTCACACTTCTTACTTGATTAAGATCTGTTGTCACTCAAATCAAATAATTTACTTTCTTGTATCAAGAAAACTGATTGTGCCTTTGATATCATACTCTAATGATGCAATCATTTCTTAAATATGAGATCATTATTAGATACTTATAAAACATCAATATTGATCTCAGGATGATTTACTGCACAACTTTTAAATGAGCTGGGCTCCACCTATTGACGGGTGTTTTATGACCACACCAACATAGAATAAAGTTTCCAACGGTAACTCTATCCTCTCTTGATCAAAGTATTTTGTATGCTAAGATTACATGAAAGATCATATGTTCAACTCCAAGGTTCCTTATGCAAGGGGATAGCCTTAGTTGGTTTGATGTGATATTGTTGGGTATTTCAAGGGGACTTACGTGAGTTGCTCATTCAGAAGAAAAAGGATTCTCAAAATTTGGGAGATTTTTCAATGATGCTCGGGTTCTTAAACTAACTGGATAATACTGAATGTAAAAATATGAAAGGATTGGATATGCTACTATCTACTCTAAATGTGGAACGTGAAGATCAATTCTTGCAAACTTCAAACCAAGCTTTGCTTTGCCTCACCTTGGACATCTTCCGCAGAACTAGTGCAATCTTCAAAGGGATAATGAGAGATATTCAAACCATGATTTGACATGCAAAGACGATCACAACGATGCATATCAACATATAAACCATAATTGAAGTTAAGTTCACAATGTTCCAGTTGACCACGCAAGGTGAACCTGCCATCAGTGAGCCTGCTAGTGGTATGGATAAGCGAAGCTTGCTCAAATTAAACACCACATTCCACAACTACCAACTATTTGCATGAAATGAAATCTACTTTATGATTCTAAATGAATTGGAAAGACGAAAAAGCCTTGCTAGCTACTCACAACAAAATATAGAACCACCAAGCAATGATAACTCTTTGTATTATGAGAGTGTTCACAACAACTTCTTACAAAGTCTTCAAATGGAAAAACTTTCTTTCCTCTTCAATCTATGCTATGCTAACTTCTATGCTACTCTCCTCTATTCTAACTTCTATCCTTTCTACTCTCTGATTTTTTAATCTAATCTAATAGATTACAAATGAGGGGGGATGCCCCTTTTATAGTTGGCCCAGTCCAATGGACGACTTGGATTCAATTACAATGAAGGGCTCAGATCGAGCCACATATGCCCTAATTAGGGTTTTTTCCCTAAAAACCACCACAGAGAGGAGTGAGGTAATAAATGAACCAATGATTCTCCACTCCTATGTAGAAACCACCATGAGAAATTAATGCCCACTATCATCAGAAGATTCTCGTCCAGAAAGACTCTCTGTTCTTCCTGCCAATTTTGTTGCATTAGGAGGAGGCGAGCATACAACAACACTCAGTTCAACCATCCTTGCAGAAATTTTTTTCTCCATTAATCCCTCCTATTGCTTTAATTCCTGGATGGATTTCTTCTTGTAACTTTCACATTTCTCCAACCCACTGCATTGGGTGCATTTAGCCTAATTAGCATCACATTCTTAATGCCTTAGACAAATCTTCACTGCCATTTCCCTTTTCCAAAGTTGTAACGTTGTCCAGCTTCATCATCTCAAGTCCTTATGCCCTGGCTTTGGTATTCATCCTGCAAAACAAAAGGAAGAGTGTCAGAAGATTTATAATATAAGTTCACTTCACTTACCTAATTTCCACGTTCTGTCTTCCAAGATTTTCTAGATCTGATAAAATTCATTACTTTTCTAGCAAACTTTCATCATGGGCGCATTGTGTTCATTTCACGAGGTCATCTTCAAGGGCGCATTGTGTTCATTTGATGAGTTCTTCTTCAAGGGTGCATCCACCACCTTTTTCCTGGAGTTTGTGCCTTAGAAAATATTTCACCTTGAGGACACATTAGAATGCTTGATGTTTGCGCTTCATTTCATCTTCAAATTCCTCCATGCCTTAGACAAATTTCATCTCTTCCCTGTGAGTGTATTTGACCCCTTGTTGTTTTATTTCCCCCTTCCCTAGACAACTTTATTTGCTTTATAAATTTCATGAACTATAATCTAGGTGCCCATTTTGACATCACAAGCCAAGGTGTTTTTTGTAAAAACATTTCTCTTATTTTTGCCTTAGAAAAAATTAATTTTTCCTAGGAAATTCATTAAACAGGCACCGGGAAAAAATATCTATCGAAACATCACGAGCAAGGTGAGGAAAATTTTAAAATCATCTCCCAATGGGAAATGTCCAATACCCAGAAGAAATTTCCCCTCAGAAAACATAATTTCCATGTGTATCTAGACGAAGGGGTAAGTTTAATTTTATTATTTTTGAAAATAATAAAATTGGTAAGGTTTATTTCATTTTAATTCTGGGCGCATTCCACACCTGCAGTCTTTACTTTTCATGTATTGGTGTTTTCCTTGTCTTCCTGAAGAATTTCCTTCCTGTTCATGGGCGCATTTCATCTTGTACTTAGAAAATTTAATATTACCTCCCCTGGGCGTATTTCTCATCTTCACCTTAGGAAATGCCTTAGAAAATTTTAAGATTTTGTTAACTCACCTTGGGCGTATTTCACACTATGTGCTTCCATTATCTCCTAAGAAATTCCATGCCTTAGCAACCTTTACCTTACACTTAGCAACTTTCCCACTTCCTTAGAGCACATTTGAGGTGGTGAGGAGGAACTTCCCACACCCAGACTTTACCTTGTCTTCATATCTTCATTGGGTGCATTTGAGGGTGTGTGAGGGAATTTGTTCAAGCTTGGGCACATTTCACCTATGCTACTTCCATTTTCCATGCCTTTAGAATTTCTTTCATGCTACCACCTCAGCTTGCCACCTTGGGCGCATTTCATGACATGAGCTCCCATGTGAGGGCGCATTTCCCCTCTTAGTTTTTATTTCCTAATGGCTTAGGCATTTTTTTCTTCCTTGGGTGCATTTTTCTAGGGGAGCCTCCATTCTTCATGCCTTAGATATTTTTGAAGGCTTTTTCTTGGCCACTTCAACTTGGGCGCATTTCATCCCATGAGCTTTCACTTTCACGCCTTTGGAAATTTTCAACCAACAAGCTACCTTAGGCGCATTCTGGGGGTCAAGTTTCCATCTTCAACTTAGAAAATTTTCTTGATGCCATCTTCTCTTAAGGTTGCATTTCAGCCCATGAATTTCTATTTTCCCTTTACTTAGAAACTTTTTCATCACATTCCAGAGGTGACACTTTCATTTTCAACCCTTAGGCATTTCCACGCCTTAGCATCTTTTGGCTATCTCCTTCACAAACAAGGGCACATTTTTATGTTCATACTTCCATTCAAGGGCACATTTCACACTCTGAGAAGGAAATTTCATACTTAGAATATTTTGAACCCTATAGCCTTGCAAGCTTGGATGCATTTCACTTGTGGAGAAGGAAATTTTATACAGAATATTTTCCTTCACTTTGCTTTCTCTTTGACTTGTAAGCTCGAGTGCATTTCCCATGTGGTGAAGGAATTTGCTTATGCCTTGGGTGCATTTCCCATGTGGTGGAGGAAATTTCATGCCTTGGGCGCATTTGGAGGTATGAGGAGGATTTTCAACACTTAGAACTGTTTATCAAGCATCCTCCACTCTTGGGCGCATTTCACCCTTCCTCCTGCTAGCTTCAACTTGGAAATTTGCAATGCCTCAGCTACCTCTTGCCACTCTATTTTTAGTAAATTTCGGAGATGTATGACTCTTCATGGCTTTTTGCCTATTCTAAATCTAGAGCTGGGGTGATATGCCTCTTGTGGCCTTGCTACCCTATTTATACCTATTACCTGAGCTCATCTACTATATTTAGCCTTCTTGTTATTTTTAGAAAACCCTAAAATCGCTTTACTTTTGTAGCTCTGTTTGACCCAAATTTTTCACCACGTGGTCCTCATCGCTTGGTGAACTTGTTTATACCTGCCCCTCATATTGACCTACTATTTATAGCCCTATTTTGGAGGTGACTTACTATAAATAGTAAGTGCTCAGATTGCACCCAAATTTTACCAGTAGACTGCTTGAAGGATGTTGATCGCAGTGGGATACTTCATTTTGACAATTTCTCGAATTTCACCCCTATTTTTAGGCATAAAAGTGGAAACCCTAATCTGACTTGCATGTGCCTCGAATGATCTCTGTTTTATTTGGTTCTTGTTGCATGTTGCTCTACCTATGAAACTGGAGCACCGAGAGCTGCCTAGAGTGTGCCTACTAAAAATAGTATTTGTCTGAAAAGTGATCAATCCACTGCTTGATGAGTTTGCATGTTAAACTACTCGAGGGATCTCAAAAAACCCAGAAAAACCCAAAAAATTGCTCCACATGCAGGCACTGGCTAAAAATAGTAAATTTCTAAAAAATGATCCATTTTGGTTGCATGTCACATCACTGCAAAGCTCTCAAAAAACCCATGAGGAGTATCCTAACATGCATTGAAAAATATTGCATGTAAACCCCAAAACTAGTCTTTGAATCCTGAACCACTGAAAGTTATCATCTTGGCTTGCATGTTATATCATCGCGAAGGTCCTTAAAAACCCAAAAGGATTCTCTAGACATGCATTGAGAAAGCCCACATGCAAGCCCTAAAATTGGCTCTTGAAGCTTGAATTGCTAAAAATAGCAAGTTGTCCAAATATGCTCAAATTTTGCATGTGAGTACCTGAAAGTACCTCGAATGTGATGGAACAGTCGAAATTCCAAAATCCTGAGGGAAAGACCTCAAATTAAGTACTTACTAAAAATAGTAAGTTGCTAGAACATGATGAAAATTCAGTGGGAATTTGCTGGAAGCCTTCTGACAACAATGTTAAGCTCATATGTCAATTAGCCAACTCAATTTAACTTCAAACTGGACCGAAGAATGAAAACCCTAATTTCACAGACAACCAAAATTCCAAATTAGGTCAAAGATAGGGACATCCCTAGAAGGATAGAAAGATCAGAGAGAGAGAGAGAGAGAGACGCAAAACAACCCAAAACCAAAGCCAATAGACCAGAAAGGAGAAAAAATTAGGGGGTCGCCATGTGGAATGGGGTGATGTGTGAAAAGGTCACAACATTAGCGCCACCTCAAATAAATGTTCCTGGACATTTAAAAGACTAAACCCATTTCATACTTAGAACCTTCGGACAATTCTTTCCAACTTGTCAATTGACTAGGGGACACACTTAAAAGGGAAGAGGAATCCTAAATTGGATCAAGGCACCTCATCTTTTGATTACTAGTGTGTGCATATGCGTTTATTCCAACCCAAAAGACC
The DNA here is from genome assembly GCA_007115665.2 of Sequoiadendron giganteum. Taxonomy (NCBI): domain Eukaryota; kingdom Viridiplantae; phylum Streptophyta; class Pinopsida; order Cupressales; family Cupressaceae; genus Sequoiadendron; species Sequoiadendron giganteum. The sequence continues at coordinate 62,160,721 of CM021101.1, read as the reverse complement.
TCTTAAGCTCCTAGAATCTGTCATGACGAGCTACGTAATGATCCTAACTTTTAAAAGCATCCTGCAATTCTCATGAACATTGCTCCATTTCCAACCAGGCATCCATAGCCCCGATGGAGTTATTCGCAAATTCCCAAAGCCAAATACTTTGATATTTCTTTCATTGCTCTCTTTTTAGATATTTCTTTTTTAGCACATTTTATCTTTTCATGTATTCACAATTCGCTCATAAGCAGGGAAGCTCATTTGGGTTTGAGAATTACAGGGGTGATTAAGTAGGATTTAAGATTTTTCACCTGCCACAAATTCTACCAAGAAACCTCAATGACTTAGAGCAATCAATTATGTGTGTAAAATATAGTAATCGTGAGACTTGGTGTCAAGACACAATAGATGAATCCCTTTCGAGTCAAGTACAAATCCTAACCAAATGATAAAACTCAAAAGAAAAACCTCTGATTCTAAAGTGCTTTATGAATGATACAACAACCCCTTCGCAAATGGGATCCCCTTTATTCTCAACTAAACTAAGGAAAGAAAAGCGGACCAAACCAAGCAAAAACAGAAATGAAAACCTACTCTAACAGGACAAAATTTTGAATGAACAAGACTCGGAGGAAAAAAATGTATGCACCTCCTAGCATGATTTCTTAGGACATCCAGTGGCAAGAGAATAGTAGTGATAGTGAAGAGCCTAGAAAACTTGTCTTTGAACTCAAAAAAGTAATCTTTTGCAATACAAATCTCAAACTCAAGAAAAACCTCATGAAAGATTAGCAATTGAGGCAACTCATTTGGACCATGATTAATCCACAAGCAAGTTGTCTTTCCTAGACCTCCATATTCAAATTCATAACTTTCATAATCAAGACCAAGGAAAGAGACAACTTGGTGTTCTTCGTGCTTGAATGGAGATTCTTGATCGTAGTGCATCGACCTGCCATGTGAAGAGAGATTCCAAACATCCTCCGGAGGTCGCCATTGGTGATGTGTGATTCCATTTGCAACTATGACATGCAACATTTTACTTGTTGATTCATCTTGAGACCTTCTTGGAAGTAGACCCAGCACCCCTCGAACTGTTCATCACTCTTTGCTTCATCAAGTTGTACTTTTCCTTCAAGTTGACATTCTTCTTTTATCCATTCATCTTCAGGCGGTTGCAGTTGGTGATATAATACTTTGTTTTCACCAACATCATGCTCATGGAGTTCTGACTCAACCTTGAAACCCTGGAACAACTCTTTTGTATCCTCATGTTGAATAGACCAAGCATCCTTGTGCACACTTGTAAGTGTGTCCTCCTTAATAGGTTGGTTTTCAAATATAAAGGGTAGCGCCCCTTCAAATTGTTTTGTTTGTGGGTAGGAGGTGGGGTATTTGAAATATGATGATTGTTCTCCATACACTTCTTTTGATGTCACAGCCCGATCACTAATTTTCCCATATTTTTGATCATTTTCTCCAAGGGTACTTGAAATTTCTTTTCTTATAATGGCTTGTAGCTCTTCATTTGGATCCTCTCTTTGTGGCATGGATGAATGCTCAAAAAGGATTTCCTCCTTTTCTTGGATTGATGAAGCATCAAGTGATAGGTTTTCGTGAAAAAATTTTGAACCTTGATCATTGTCCGCAATTTCTTCATTCTCTTGAACGTCTTCTATTATTTCCTTCATTTCAATGCCTTCTTCCTTTGGCGCAATGCCTAGAACTTCACTTTCAACTGCAATTTCTTTTGGCTCAATCATTCTATCTTCTTGAAACTCACCCCCTTGATTGTCACATGATGTGGTTCTATGCTTCTCTAGATAAGTTTCATCCATCACAGCTATGAGGTGCATCTCCCTCATTTTATCTTCTAGGCATTCCTCCTTTGGTGCAGGGTATGCTGGCTGAATGTGTGCTTCTTTGCACTCCTCTAAAAATTTTGTATTGCATATACTTGGATGTTTCAACCATCCTAATTGATGTTGCACTTGGCTAATGGTCTCCTTGCATAATGGACAAGTGGATTATGAATTCCTCTCATTGTGAATTCTACACCAACCAGTCAACAGGATGCATTCCATGGGCACCTTTTCAATGCTAAATTGCTTCTTGCTTGTTTCTTTGTGTCTCTCAAAGAGTTCACTAAGGCTTGGAACTTCTGGCACTACTAGTTTGAAAATATCTCGAAAGAAAATTTCTCTTTGCAAAGCTAGATGCACCATTGACAAGAACGTCATACAATTTAATTCAGTGTGCCAAGTGGTACCGTGAATTCTGCATCTATCTCTTGCTGCAAAGTTAGATAAACTTCCTAGAGACAACTTCACATTAAAAAGTTGATGTAGCAAGGGAAGATCAAATTGAACACCTCCATGGTCATAAGAAATTTGTGGCCGATAACCATCCATTGACGGGTGTTTTATGAACACACCAACACAGAATAAAGTTTCCAACGGTAACTCTATCCTCTCTTGATCAAAGTATTCTATGATATTGCTAGGTATTTCAAGGGGACTTAAATGAGTTTCTCATTCAGAAGAAAGGATTCTCAAATTTTGGGAGATTTTTTAGTTACGCTTGGGTTCTTAAACTAACTGGATAATACTGAATGTAAAAGGATGCAAGGATTAGAGATGCTACTATCTACTCTAAATATGGAACGTGAAGATCAATTCTTGCAAACTTCAAACCAAGCTCTGCTTTACCTCACCTTGGACAACTTCCATAGAACCAGTGCAATCTTCAAAGGGATAATGAGAGATATTCAAACCACGATTTGACATGCAGAGACCGTCACAACTACACATATCAACATATAAATTGTAATTGAAGTTAAGTTCACAATGTTCCAGTTGACCACGCAAGGCGAACCCACCATTAGTGAGCCCACTAGTGGTATGGATAAGTGAAGCTTGCTCAAATTAAACACCACATTCCACAACTACCAACTATCTGCATGAAATGAAATCTACTTTACCATTTTAAATGAATTGGAAAGATGAAAAATCCTTGCTAGCTACTCACAAAAAAAGATAGAACCAGCAAGAAATGATAACTCTTTGTATTATGAGAGTGTTCACAACAACTTCTTACAAAGTATTCAAATGGAAAAACTTTCTTTCCTCTTCAATCTATGCTATGCTGACTTCTATGCTACTCTCCTCTATTATAACTTCTATCCTTTCTACTCTCTGATTTCTTAATCTAATCTAATAGATTACAAATGAGGGGGGATTCCCCTTTTATAGTTGGCATAGTCCAATGGACGACTTGGATTCAATTACAATGAAGGGCTCAGATCAAGCCACATATGCCCTAATTAGGGTATTTTCCCTAAAATACACCATAGAGAGGAGTGGGGTAATAAATGAACCGAATATTATCCACTCCTATGGAGAAACCACCATGAGAAATTAATACCCACTATCATCAGAGTATTCTAATCCAAAAAGACTTTCTTTGTTCTGCCTACCAATTTTGTTGCATTAGGAGGAGGCAAGCATACAACAACAATTAGTTCAACCATCCTTGCAAAAAGTTTTTTCTTCATTAAGCCCTCCTGTTGCTTTAATTCCTTGATGCATTTCTTCCCGTAACTTTCACATTTCTCTAGCCCATTGCCTTGGGTGGATTTAGCCTCTTTGGGATCACATTCTTAATGCCTTAGACAAATCTTCACTGCCATTTCCCTTTTCCAAAGATGTAATGTTGTCCAGCTTCATCACCTCAATTCATCATGCCTTGGCTCCACTGTTCATCCTGCAAAACAAAAGGAAGAGTGTCAGAACATTTATAATATAAGTTCACTTCACTTACCTAATTTCCACGTTTTGACTTCCAATATTTTTTGGACCTAATAAAATTCATTACTTTTCTAGCAAACTTTCATCATGGGCACATTGTGTTCATTTCATGAGGTCTTCTTCAAGGGCGCATCCACCACCTTGTGCCTTAGAAAATATTTCACCTTGAGGACAGATTAGAATGCTTGATGTTCGAGCTTCATTTCATCTTCAAATTGTGAGTGTATTTGACCCCTTGTTGTTTTATTTTCCCTTTCCTTAGATAAATTTATCTGCTTTATAAATTTCATCAACTATAATCTAGGTGCCCATTTTGACATCAAAAGCCAAGGCATTTTTTGTAAAAAATTTTCTCTTATTTGTGCCTTAGAAAAAATTAATTTTGCCTAGGAGGGCAGGTGCATGGAAATGGGTAGCAATTCCGTGGACACCCTAAAAAAAAAAGTTGTAAACCATAACGCGAGTGCGTTATAACGCACTCACGTTATGTCTTCGATTAAACTTAGGCAAGCTCTTGGCAGCTACAACTAGAAAGCCATAACGCGAGCGCATTATAACGTGCTCTCGTTATCGACTATTAAAAGGAAAAAAATAAATGCAAATCTCTCATTTGCATTTCAACTGGTTTTTTTGTGCACCCACGGCCAAAAACACCAAAATAGCACGCTCACGTTCGAGGAGAATAATTTCTTCACCAAGAATCCAAATTTCTTCACAACGATGGCGCCACGACGATGAGGAGCTGTAAGAGGTAAGGATTCTATGCTTTTTATTTTGAATTTGTTAGTTTTAGGTTGAATTTGATATCTATTTGTTTGATATTTTAGGAGATGCAAATCAACCTACAAACCTTCAAAATCCTCAACAGGAGGACCAACCAAATCCTCAAGATCAAAATCAACCACAACATCAACCTCCTCCACCAATCACTCAACCCCCTCCTGGCACTCAACAAAATTTAATGAGTGAAATTGAGAACAACAAAAAACAAATTGAGGATTTGATCAATAGGTTGAGTGATCCAAATGGTTCAACCACAGAAAGAATGACCCTAGCAAATTCCTTGAAAGATATGTTAACAAATGTAGATTCAATTAGCAAACAAATAACTGGATGGGAAGATAGGAGGCAGGTGGCTAGGGAGTATTATACAAATAAACTATCATACAAGGATGTAAAAGATTTAAAAATAACAAAAGGTGATTTGTGCTCATTATTCACCGACCCACACACAAATCAAAATATTACCTTCAATGCGAAGAGGTTTCCTATCCATTGGTGCCACCACCAACAAATGAAGGAGCGGTTTTATGATAGGTGGTACATGGTCTTTGATTACCTACCGTGCAACAATTGCGAGGTCCCACAATATTTCCTTAGGAAACTATATAGTGAGTTCATATTGAAGAAAATCCCAAATTATTTTGATATGAGGGATTTCTAGGGGAGAGGTGGGGGGTCAGCTCAAGATAGACCTGGTGCATAGCTAGATCCTATGCGGCAAGGTAGACGAGCTCTCGCTAGGCTGCCTCATGAGCACACTGTTATGCCTTCCATCGTGAAGGAAAGTGCTGACATAGAGACATTGTAGGCAATCAGGACTTTGACCTAGAGTGTGATCCATCATACTAGCCCTATTCTACAACACCATCCAGGGGAGTCTTCTAGTGGTGGTCTTTGAACACATGTGTGTCAATCTTGTGGGGCTACTTGTTCACATGACCCCACCGACCCTCAGGATACTACTACGTAGGATCCATCTGTAGCTATGGAGATGGAGAGGGCAGCTGACATTTTGCATGAGGCATATGGCATTGATAGTCAGGTAAAATTTATTGCATGTGTTCACTGAATTTAATTTATTAAATTTCGATTTTGAAATGCAAGATTAACTAAAAATATTTTATGATTTTAATAAAATTGTAGGGTCATAGTGTTGAGACTGGATACACTGGCCCCCCACCAACCTATTTTTGTAGTACACCTATCACTAGGGTATGTAACTAGTAAACAATTATAAGTTTATTGCATATTAATGGAATTGTTTTATGAATGGTAATTTAATATGCAATTTTGGATGTTGAACAGACTAATATTGGAGGTTTTGATGGAACACTTCCTAGTGGCGGTGGATTTACTCAAACCTTCATGCAGGTAATAGAATAAAGAGTTTAACTAATGAATCAAGTACTTAATAGATTTGTGTAGTTTATACATGCACATCGTTGATTATGTTGAATAATTTGTTGTTTTATTTTCAGTTGTTGCGAGATGATACACCTCTGAATGTGATGAGGGCAATGGATATTGGTGTGACATCTGCTATACAATCCTCGATGGCTTTGACAGAAGAGGTATGAGGCAAATTAGTAAATTTTAATTTACATTTGTTGTTATAGATGTTAGTTAGTCAGAAATCAAACCATTATTGATTCATGTAGTTTTTGTCTATTTGTATGGTTTATACAGGGCTTGAGCACGCCTGAGCATGGGTGTGAGGATATTTCCCTCATGGAGAGAGATCGTGAGATGGCTGTAAGTGATTATTTTGTCAAATATATCATTTTTTATAATGTAATTTCTATATATTCATGTCTTTACTTGTTATTGTAACAGTTAAAACTTCACCATGAACTAAACCCTAGGAGGAGTAGCAGGAGCACTCCATGAGCACATCAAAAACAAGTGACAGACCTATCGCCATCTAAGTGAAAAGGAAAGGGAAATATTTTATTTCCTGGGCATGGAGAGCAATGACTTTTGATTCTAGAGTCCTTTATTGTATGCCTACATAGTAGTTTTGTACATATTTTTATTGGACATATTTGACATTGTATGCCTAGATGGAATTCTCATAAGCCTATATGAATTTTTTGTAATATATTTCATACTTATATCGACATATAGTTATGTATGCCTACATGGCTATTTGGTTAATACAAATATATTTTTTCGATGCCTGTCCATATTTGCATTCTAAATTGATGGTTCAATAGATATGAGTTACATATATTCAAGTGTATACTTTACAACTTACGTGTATACTTTGTGACTTACATGCATTCGAGTGTATACTTTGTGGCTTACATGTTTTCATACATATACCGTGTATTCGTGCATATAATTTGTTTTAATTTGTGTATACTATGTATTCGTGTGTATACTTTTTGAGGCTTACATGTTTATGAGTACTTGTAGTTACCTTATTGACATGTACATGTTTGACTTATTCACATGTATAATTATTAATTGGTTAGCCGTAGCATTGATCTATGTCATCCTCAATGTATGATCCTTGAGATGGAGTAAGTACACCCTCAAGGTCTAAAGGAGTTTCACATGCATTCTTTGTAGGCTCATTTTGGTAGTGAAACCAAAAACGTCTTGCATCATTGAAACGAAAAAAAAATTCCTTTATAGCAGGTTTGAAGCCATTATCATTCTCCATTAGTTCTTCATGTATCCACTCCCCATTAATGGTTGTCTGATGACCTTCATGAAACCAAGCACTTATCTCATTTGTGATAGAAGAAATGTATGAAGATTTATCTTCCTCCTTATGAACCATTTATTATCATGAGAGATGGGTTCCTATGAACCACTACTAATGACTCATGGGTTAATGAGTTTGACTTGCAAAACTACACGATTGAATCTTGATAGCAATATCACAATATTTATATATCTAAATGCTACCATTGAATCTTGAATACTGCCATCTTACCCACACAAGATTCTGGAAGATGCTTCCCACCCTTCTCTTAGTGGTTGCTCTCATTGCACCTTCTACCCAGCTTCATCTTGGTGTAGACAATACGAAGACCCCAACTTGAGATCTTCACACACGCAAGAACAACTACGTCCTTCCTACAACTTGGATGGATCAACTTGCAACCAAGAACCCATGCTAATGCCTAGTGTAGATTGCCTTCTACATGCTCAGAACCTTCTGGCTCTAATACCATTCTGATGCAGAGGAAACAACACAAGACAGTGGCTCATCCACCCTTCTCACTCCTTAACCTACTGATCACTACTGATCACTATTGATCACGACTAATCAAGACATGTTCTTAAGCCTATAACTCTATCCACCACCTTTCTGTTGTTCAAATCCCAAGTCACACATTGCTCAAACACAATGGTCGAGTGATGTAATGGTTTCTTTGAAAACCATTATACATTTAAAACCATACAAGAATTTCACACTCGGTTATATTACGTATATTCCTTATCAACTAAAACCATTTCTCCCATTCCATTCGAGACTGTCATAAAGAAACCCAAAAACAAGACATCCATGACATTCAAAAAAATAGCGAATTCTTCAAAACTAATCTGCATTCACAATTTGCAAAACAATAAACGAGGAAAGATAGAGAGAACGACACGACAGGAAATGGAAACTCTTCTTTAACGAATTTCAGATATTAACACTTCAAAAACATACATGCTTTAAATGGCTCTCTAGCTGAAGGCTAGAGAACCTGATTTCTTCTCCCTCTTGTTTACTCTTTTTTTTGTTTTCCCGTAGTTGCACTCTTTATTTCCTCTATCTCCCCGTATTCGATTACATGTTGTCTCTTTATAGAGATTCTAGGGTAGTTAGAAAAACTATTCATCTACCCGATATTCCCATTCAGTTACAACTATCATTTAATCCTTTTGATGAATATATCATTGCAATTTTAAACACTTAACCATTTCTTAACATGGTCCCATGAAATTCTAAATGACTAAAACATTACAAAATTATGAATCTTGTCATAAATTTCAAGAGTCGAGGTGTCCCGCACCAGTATCCTAGTTGTCCCTTTGTTGATTTATCTCCTCAGTGATCCATCTTATTGGATTCTTTCACCTTTTACCCATCGCTTTCTTGAAAAACTCAATTTTAGGCCTTGTAGCCTTTTGTCCCAATTTGGCCTCCTAGAACCCGTTGTCTTGACTTTTCTCACAATCAGTCTTAACAACCCCCAAATTTTTTTCTAAATTCTTTCTTTTGACCATCAAGGCTCCAATATTTACCAGGCCTTAGGTCCTACAAGTCTCCGTACATATGATTGTCCTCAAACCCCCTATTTTTAAGGGTTCCTATGGTTTTTGCCTCTTTTTCCTTCTTTGAGGGCTTCAACGACCTCCTCAGCTCTCCTCCTGGCACACACATGACTGAGATACATTTTCCTACACTCCCATACTCTTTACTGGCACAAACCAATCCATTTAGCAACTCTCCTTGCTGATGTCCTCTCCAAGCTACTAGCCAGAATGCACTTGCACTCGCGTAGTGCTTGATGATTTCATCACCTTCCCTGCAAAACAAGACCCCAAAACCTATATGTACACTATTTACATAGTCCCCAACTTGATTCAAAGTGGCCATGAGAGGAAAGTCACAGGAAGTCAAGTGGGACTCATTATTCACAAAACTGGTCTGAACCAACAATGAGACCAAGAACACCAAAACTTGCAAAAAGATAACCAGTCGGTCTAGATGACTAATCTAATGCTACACAAGGTAATTAAGTGACACAAATGGAAGAATCAAAGCATTAGGTAAGTCCTTTCAATCCATTATTGACTGGATGAAGGCTCAAACATAGAAATTCAATGAAAACTTGCTCTCTTCCAATCGCAAAAATGTACTCTCCAAGTCTCAATTCATAAAAACAATCCTCCAACCTAGGTATTAGGGTTTTTATGACCTTATATACCTTTCTCCCATGTTCTAGGGCCCTTGGGTCGGACTTAGAGCATCATTAATGCCATTTTCCAACTTTTAGGACAAATAGCCAAGGCGACATTGCTCAAAATGCTCACAGTGTCCAAGACTTACCCAAACTGCAAGCCCCTAACAAACCTTTTTCCAATTCACTCATCAAAAAAACTCTTGGGACTTTACATCATAGTCCTTATTCCCTTGGTGGTTGGCTAGAACCACCTACAAGCCAAAATTGCAAAGATCTCTCCAAAAGACCTTAAGGTGCTCCTGCACCATTCTCCCCCCTGCAACAAAGAAGTTAAGGAACATGTGGTGTCAAGAGCTCCTCACTAATTCCATGCTTCTTAAAGTCACTTTCTGCTATCCAAGTAGCCTCTAACTCTGGTTGATGTCTCCAATTCACTAGGTGCTCCATGTATGTCTTGTGCCTAGTCTTCTTCTTCACCCTTGAGTCTAGAATCTTGTCCACTTGTGGTCTGATATGATCAAGTACCTTGAGTTCGTCCACATCCTTACTCACCTTAGCACTATATTGTCCTCATCCATTTTTGGTCCTTTATACTTCACCAAGTCCTTCACATTGAAGATAGGTGAAATGGACATCTCCTTGGGTAACTCCACCTTATATGCATTGGATCCATACTTAGCCAACACTTTACATGGCCATATCCTTTTCATCTACAACTTACTTGGTATGCCTTTCTGTAGTCTTTCCTTGTTCAAGTATACCATCACCAAATCACCTATTTCAAATTGTAGATCTCTCTTCCCTTCATCTCTTTTAGCCTTCAACTTCTAGTTAGCCTCCATTAATGTCTTCTTTACCTACTCATGAACCTCTCTCATTGACTGAGCAAAACCATCAGCATGTCCACTGATTCCTTCATAACCTTTTAGGTCTCTTAGCTCAAGTACACCCCTTGGATGTAACCCATATAAAATTTCAAATGGCCTCTTACCAGTAGACCTGTTTGTGCTATCATTGTAGTCAAATTCTGCCTGTGAAATGACTTGTTCCCATCCTTGTCCATACTCCTTAGTTAGACACCTCAACAAGTTACCAAGTACCCTATTTATCAAGATTTATGGTGAGCTTCTCCTCTTGAAGTTTCTTCAACACAAGTTCTAGGTGCTTCATATGTTCTTCTTTTGTTTTTCTAAAGATGAGGATATCATCTAAGTAGACTACCACAAAGACTCCTATAAAGTCCTTCAAGACCTCACTCATCACCCTCATAAAAGTGCTAGGTATATTTGTAAGCCCGAATGGCATTACTAACCACTCATATAACCCCTTTGTGGTTTTAAAATTTGAATTCCATTCATCTCCCTCTTTCATCCTAATCTGATAGTAGCCACTTTTCAAATCAATCTTGGACTAGTACTTAGCACCCCCCTAAACAGTCCATTAAGTCTTCTATCCTAGGAATAGGAAACCTATATCTAATGGTTATCCTATTTATGGCCCTAGAATCAATACACATTCTCCACTTATCTCCCTTCTTAGGTGCCAACACCACTGGAACAACACATGGGCTTATGCTTTTCCTGATCAACCCTTGGTCCAAAACTTCTTGAACTTGCCTTACTATCTCCTTGTTCTACTCTGGTGTCATTTTGTATGCAGCCTTGTTAGGCAATGTTGCTCTTGGTACAAATTCAATTTGATGAATAATTGCCCTCTTAGGTGGTAGTGTAGCTGGTGTGCCTTCAAAAATGATATCCTTGAACTGATCCAATAGTTGTTTCACCTCTACTTTCATAGGTAGCCAACTAGGTGACTCCTCCTCCTTTGGCTTCAACATGATTGCATAGACAACTCCTTCTTTCTCCTTCATGTCTCTTAGGAATAACTTTCCACTCATCAAAAGTACACTGGATTCTGCCTTTCCACTATGCCTTCTTAGGGAAAAAACTTCATGGTTAAGCACTTGAGCTAGAGTATACTGGAATGGGTCACCTCCCGAGAAGGCCTAGTGCCTCACCTCTATGAGAATCACTTAGATGTAATGAGTGCTAAGTGGGCCATTCAATATCATTTGAAATTTGATGCTTTAAACAACTTACAAATTTGCAACTTAAGACTCCTCCGACCTAAGGGATCGATCCGGTGGAACACAGCTTGGAGCAATCCCACATGTTTCGATGCAAAAGAGGACCATGCCTAGCATAAACATACCTATTTAGACATGTCGAAACAATCCGCTTGGTCACACAAGTTGCAAAACGAAAGTTGCACCACTCTGCAACTTTGCATTGCTTGCATTTAATGCTTTTTCCATCAAGTGAAAATCCGCCACCACTGGAAAACCACTCTGAGATAGCCAAAACCAACAGAGGTTTTTGTAGATAGCTCAATGCAATCCTATTGGATCAGATGAGAAGTTTCTAAGCATCACGACATCTGATTAATAGCATGTTAAAGTTTGTAGCCATTTTGCACTTTGGACCCTTGAGGGATCGATCTGGTGGAAGATAGCTCAGAGCGATTCCATGTGTTTCAGTGTGAAAGAGGACCATGCCTAGCATAAAAATACCTATTCAGACATGTTAGAACAGTCCACTTGGTCACACGAGTTGCAGAGTGAAAGTTGCACCACTTTGCAACTTTGCACAACTTGAATTTGACACGTTTTCCATCAAGTGAAAATCCGCCGCCACAAGAAAACCACTCCAAGATAGCCAAAATTGAGAGAGGTTTTCCTAGAGAGGTCTAATGCCTTTCTGTATGATTAGAGAAGAAGTTTCTAAGTGTCATGGTATCCAAGTAATAGCATGCTGAAGTTTGCAACTATTTTGCACTTTGGACCCTCAAGGGATCGATCCGGTGGAACATAGCTCGGAGTGATTCCACATGTTTCGATGCGAAAGAGGACCATGCCTACCATAAAAATACCTATTTAGATGTGTTGGAACAGTCCACTTGGTCACATGAGTTACAGAGCGAAAGTTGCACCACTTTGCAACTTTGCATAGCTTGAATTTGACATGTTTTCCATCAAGTGAAAATCCACCACCACGAGAAAAATACTCCAAGATAGCCAAAATTGAGAGAGGTTTTTCTAGAGGGGTCCAATGTATTTCTGTAGGATCAGATGACAAGTTTCTAAGTTTCACGATATCCAAGTAATACCATGCTGAAGTTTGCAGTTATTTTGCACTTTGGACCCTTAAGGGATCGATCCGGTGGAACATAGCTCAGAGTGATTCCACGTGTTTCAGTGTGAAAGAGGACCATGCATACCATAAAAATACCTATTCAAATGTGTTGGAACAGTCTGCTTGGTCACACAAGTTGCAAAGCGAAAGTTGCACCACTTTGCAACTTTGCACAGCTTGAATTTGACACCTTTTCCATCAAGTGAAAATCCACTTCCATAAGAAAACCACTCCAAGATAGCCAAAATCAAGAGAGGTTTTTCTAGAGGGGTCCAATTCCTTTCTATAGGATCAAATGAAAATTTTCTAAGTGTCATGGTATCCAAGTAATAGCATGCTGAAGTTTGCAGCCATTTTGCACTTTGGATCCTTAAGGGATCGATCCAGTGGAACATAGCTCGGAGCAATTCCACGTGTTTCGGTGCGAAAGAGGACCATGCCTAGCATAAAAATACCTATTCAGATGTGGTGGAACAATCCACTTGGTCACACGAGTTGCAGAGCGAAAGTTGCACCACTTTGCAACTTTAAACAACTTGAATTTGACACGTTTTCCATCAAGTGAAAATCTGCCGCCACGAGAAAACCACTCCAACGTAGCCAAAACTAAGAGAATTTTTTCTAGAGGGGACCAAATCCTTTCTATAGGATCAGATGAAATTTTTCGAAGTGTCACGGTATCCAAGTAATAGCATGCTGAAGTTTGTAGCTATTTTGCACTTTGGACCCTTAAGGGATCGATCCGGTGGAACATAGCTCAGAGCGATTCTACGTGTTTCAATGCGAAAGAGGACCATACCTACCATATACATACCTATTCGAACATGTTGGAACAGTCTGCTTGGTCACACGAGTTGCAAAAAAATGTGTACAAATTGTCTACATGAGCTTTATATGACCTTTTTCACATTGTTTACATTTTAAAATTCAAAGTGTGCAAATTTTCCTACTCAAGGCATTTACAGAACAAGGTGCTACTACACCAAACATGAACTTCAACCTTACAATATTTGAGTATATCTCATTATGTAATTAAATCTTATTACAATGCCTCTGGCACTTTGTTCTCTCAGATCTTTTACAATGTCACTCATACATTCAAGATTCTCTTTAAATGTCTACATCATAAGTGCTCATCATGAGGTTAACTTCAAATGAGTAACTTGAGATTCCCTCGCTAAGCTTCACATGATCTCTTATAATGGCTTGAAATCAAAATTGAGATTTGTCAAAATCATCAAAATAAGTATGTTGCATTGCTTTTTTGGCTGAGATTTTTGATAATGGCTCTTAAATCAGCATTTTCTGCAACGAAAGATCAATCAACCCTTAGTAGTTTACTTACAAATACGCAAAGTAAAAGAGAAAAAGAAAGAGCATCCAAAATGGAAATGAAATAAAAATAGATGGAAGGCACTTACAGATGTTTCATGCAGGCATCAAAATAAGGATGTTGCATTGGTTTTCTGGTTGACATTCTCTTCGATGGCTCATATATCTACATTTTTTGCAAGGAGACACCAATCACTGTAAAAGAAGATGATAGCATTGGCATTAAACAAATTAATGTGCATACAAGTATAAATTAATAAGAACCAATATGCATATACTTACAAATTAATCCAATGAACCATACGGGTCTGCTCTACTTTTTATTGTGTCAAGTATTGCCTCATGGTCAGACTCACGGACCTTCCATAACATCTTGTTCAAAGGTCTACCCCCATATTTGGTCAAATGAACATTCGATGCCACGAAAAGGTTCGAGTAATGAAGAATCTTACAATGCATGTCAAAGTCCTGAAATAGCCAATGTTTAACACTTGAATGTGGGTACCTTCTAAGCCATGTTCCAGTAACCACAACTGAGCCTGTAGGGTATTCGATGTTTTCTCCATCTATAACTGGGGCCTCCAATTTCTTTTTGGTCTCAACACAATGACACAAGTAATAGTCTATTCCCTCTTCATTGTCTTCATCTACAATAACTGCATAAACATGCCCTGCATTGATATGTGCAAAAAATCTCATGAAATTTGTCAACATTACGAATACAGTACAAAGTAAGATCTAACAATATGGAATTTCAACAACTAAGAAAGTAGATATATCACCTCGTTGAACTAGATCTCATATGTGGTCAAAGTCGACCGATGATTCTATCTGTGTCAATTCCAATGCCGTCAGAGGGTGATACATGTGAAGTGGGCTAAGATAACTTGTGAACCATTTTTCAACCCACTCCCCTGACTCACAATAATTCCCGTCTTGCATTGTACATGAAGAACAAAAGCATGCCATTTTTCATGTATCGATACTCCATGAACTTGTATTTGAGCTAAGGAAAGAGTATACCTCACTTGATCTTATTAGTGTACAATAATCTTCATATGGTGCAATGTTAGTATCATCCATCAACCAAAAAAATATATGAACTAAAGACGTACCTTCATTACCTGGACCCATCAAAGCATTACACCACTCGACGATTGATTTTGCATCTATCAACTTTGCATTGTCTTTATACTTTAACTCTTCTCATGCTAATGCTCTTTTCAAGCATTCTCTTGCACCATCATGCTCCCCCTTTTCATGTCCAGCCTCACAAAATTTCCACATATGTTGAACACCTATAATGACATGCATCCTGCACTACTAGTAGAACATGTGCGAGTTCTTGAACTGTGTTGCACAGTTATCAGACCATATTATATGTTGATCGTATTCTATGCCCCTCTGAGCCAAACCACTGTAGAACATCTAGAAGCAACCTTGCATGAACTCTGGAGAATGTGTGCGATCATCACTAATGTAAAAGTGGTACTCCCTCAATACCTTCCTTTGCTCATCTGTACTATTAGATGCATGAATGAATGCTATGTGCACAAATATCGAAACTTGTGTAGAGTTGTAATATTGTGACTGCACCTCATGTTGTGGTTGTAGAGTGTAGTTCTCTGCAAAGTCAACCACAGATACTATGCTTCCAACTAGAAAGGTGTCCTTGCATAGCTTGAACTATGTGTCCAACCATCGGGCTCTATGGGTATGCATTGCATACTTAGACAATATACTATCACGAAATGTGGTCATAAATTTGTACATTGGAATCTTCTCAATAACCAAATCACACATTTTTTCTTGAGACCCATCTTTTGTAGCATATGCCACTGTTTTATACTTCCTGAACTCTACTAGTTTTTGTCCCACCTCATCTGTGCTTTCCATATGTTGACATATTGGCATATGCTGGAAGCCACCGCAACGCTCGCATGAACCATCCGAGCATGTTGTCCTATAGAATATCTGGCCATCCTCTATTTGACATAATTTTTTTGATAAGAAATCTCTTGAAGATTTTGGTGGGGATGGCACAATCCTGCAAACCATCGTTAGTATGCAAATCTAAACATATAGAATGATAAACATCGTAATGGTTAGAAAATTCAATATGTAGTCTACAACAACAAGTAGTGCGTGTGTGATTTATCTTGACATAAAAAGGTTTAAGCAGTTCAAAAATTATTTAAGAAATACTAATCTGAGGATAATCATTTTCAAATTTTTGAAAAAATTGGGTTTGAGTCATATCCAAAAAATTCTTTGGATGTGGCTCATGATTCCGACTACCGATTCTCCTTCTTACAACATCCCTTTGATTTGGAGATGGCCTTGTGTTATTCTTCCAATACTCTTCAATTAGTATTCTCAAGGCTTCGACAACTTCTTTATCTTTTCGTGATAGTCTCCCCAAGAATGCCCATAATTCATTTGTATCATTGCCCTCAATTCTTTGCTGCCTTTGAATGGCTCTTGATAAAGTTTTTCTACTAATTCCTATTTTTTCACTAGTCTTTCTAATTAGGCGAGCTCTCTTTGTTTGACAACTTACCAAAGTCTATGTAATGACATGTTAGGTGACATTACTATCCTTTGAGCGTGAGGTCTTACCCACTCTCATAAGCATCCATTAGATTCTTCACAATAGTGTCTTCACTCGATGCATTCGATGTTCTCAACCCAAGAGTCATCATGATGTTTCTATACTTTACACCCCGCATCATTTCAACAAATAGTTGACATCTTGCAGTCTCATTTAGCCTTTCAAAGAATCATTCCCAAATGTTATCAGCATATCTTCTACAAGTGCATGTTGAAATCTTACCTTCCATGTGCTGCAAAATCTCATCATCAATATTAATCAAATACTTTGGTTTTCTATGCAAAATTCTTGGTGGTGTTATCCTAGGAACATACATCTCAACATTAGGAATTTCATCAATATTTAATTGAGGTGGGCTATATTGCATACCTTCGATCGAGGGTGGAGAAGAAGACATACCTTGAGATTCACATGGGAATGATGGCATACCTTCTTCGTCAATTTCGAGTGATGATGTACTCTCAACTTGAGATGTGTTGGATGGTGTCCAACAATATTCACTTGTGGTAAATGGTGTCCCTCCATATTCACTTGTAGTATATGGTGTTCGTCCATATTCACTTGTGCTAGATCGTGTCCCTCCATATTTTCTTGTGCTTAATGGTGTCCCTTCATATTCACTTGTTGTAGAGGGTGTGTCTCCAACTACGGTATCTGAATCTATCTTACGAAAATGCTTTCGCATTCACGCCTTTGGTGCTGCCAATTCCCATTCTCTTTTTGATGGCTGAGGTTCCTCTACAATCGGGTTGTTTTCATCAATGGTTTCCAATTTCTTCTTTTCACGATATGTTGCCACCCAAACTCTCTCCTTTTCTTTCAAGGTTTTGTTCTCTTCATATGTTAGTTCCCTCTTTGTATTTTTCTTCAGAATGGTGGATAATTTTATCTATACCATGGTAATGAGATGAATATTAGTTTCTAAAAAATGTATCCATTCAAGATAATTGAAAAATATGTCATTGAAGGCTTCATTTAAATAATACTTACAATCATCTTGTACAAAAGTAGTCTTTTATTATTGATGGTTCTAGCCAACCACCGAGGGAATAAGGACTATGATGTAAAATCCCAATAGTGTTTTTGATGTGTGAGTTAAGGAAAACTTAGGGTAGTCTAGAGCCTTGAAGTTTGGAGAAGCCTGAATGATGAAATTAGGCAAATTAGTTCATGTAGACTTGGCAATTTGTCCTAAAAGTGGGAAAAGGGCATTAATGATGCTCTAAGCCCAACCCAAGGGTCCTAGCACGTGGAAGAAAGGTATATAAGGTCATAAAAACCATAATTGAGCATGTGGGAAAGCTATTGTACGATTTGGAGTTTTGGAAGGGGAATTCGTGAGTTGGAAGAGTGCAAATTTCATTGAATTTCTCTTTTTGTGCCTTCATCCAGTCAAGAATGGATTGAAAGGACCTGTCTAATGCTTTGATTCTTTCAATTGTGTCACTTAATTACTATGTGAAGCATTATATTAGCCATTTAGTTCAATTGCTTTCTGTTTTGCAAGTTTTTAGAGTTTTTGGTCTCATAGTCGGTTCAGGCCAGTTTTTTGAAATAATGATCCCCACTTGAATTCCCATGGCCACTTGGAATCAAGTAGGGGACTATTTTTTACAGTGTGCATATGGTGTGTGGTGTCTTGGTTTGTAGGGGAGATGGTGAATTCATCAAGAACTAGGCGAGTGCAAGTGCATTTTGGCTAGTGGCTTGGAGAGGACAGCAATAAAGAAAGTTGCTTAATGGACTGGTTTGTGCCAATTAAGAGCAAGAGAGTGTGGGCACACGTATTCTAGACATGTGTGTGCAAGGAGGAGAGTTGAGGAGGTCATTGAAGCCCTCAAAGTTGGAAAAAGGAGCCAGAACGCTAGAAACCCTTGAAAATAGGGGGTATGAGGACAGTCCTATGTACGGATGCCAAAGGGACTAAAAACCTGGTAAATCTTGAAGCCTAGGGTACCACTATAAATAATCTATAAAAATATTTGAGAGTTGTTAAGACCATTTCTGAGAAAAGCCAAGAAAACGGGTTCTAGGAGGCTTAATTGGGCAAAAGGCTACAAGGCCTAAAATTGGGTTTTTCAAGAAAGCGATGGGTACAAGGTGAAAGAATCCTATGAGATGGATCAGTGAGGATTCAAATCAACAAGGGGATAGTGAAAATACCCTTTCATAGCCCCTCGAGTGGTTAGGACACTTTGGGTCAGTGTGGAGCCCAGGGAAGCTTAGTAAAGAATTGAGAGCAATGGTGAAGAATTTGAAATTGGTGGAGAGTATTATGAGGTGAGAGGGGTTCAGGAGGGATCCCTAAGTAGGGTAGAGAGGAATAACCTAGCAAGACTAGAGAATAGGTCTTGGGAAGAGCAGGATTTCTCTTGAAAGATAAGACTCCCCATCAATTGTTGAAGGACTGGTCTATGTAATGAACTTTTGACCTTGTGCAGGGTATTTTGAAGATGTTTGATGCTTTGGAATGGTCTGGGAAGGCCCAGGTATATGAGTTTCTATAAACCCTCCCTCTTTGCATTGAAAAATGGGGGTTTTTGTATTGGAAGCCTAGTTGATCAGGTAAGGTCCTAAGACCTAGAAATTATCTTGTTTTGAGACCTAATTGTCTTTTCACGAATCAAATGTTTTGTGAAGGGAAATATAGTTGAATAAGTGTGTCAAGAAAGGTGTTGATTTCTTCCTTTGTACTGCATCATTTTGTGTAGAGGTATTGGAAGGTGTTTGGACCCTTCAGAGGAATGGGAGAGGCTTGGAGTTGTCTTAAAGGATGAATTTTGGTGAATGGTTCTGAATTTCTATAATTGGCAAGTGTAAAATGGTAATTGGAAAGTGTAAATAATTGTGTATATAATTTGGTAATTTAAAATGTGCATTGACAACCTAAGGTTATAATGACAAACAAAAATGAAAGCAAGCCATAATAGAATGAAATAAAATTTGTAAAGACTTCACATACCTTAAAAACCAGACTTTCAAATGGAGGAGTTCAACCCAATTATGTAGCCTTAGCTTCTTCTTTCTTCAAACTCCACAACAATTTGACTTGTTCAAAACCTTGTTCCCTTCCACACTTCAATTGTATATCAGTTTTCAATGGAATTCAAACTTCAATTGATATTATATGTATTTCAACATGGAAACTCTGCGATTTCATGCAAAGGTGGTAAAAAGATCATGGAAAAGGTGATGGAAAGTGAAAAAGATGCTTGCACACTTCACAACATCATCAAAAATATATTTTTTGTCAGAGCATGCACAAAACCAGGGGAATATGCAAACTATGGGCCTTCAAATCATGGGTATATTATTTTTTTACCATTTTAGTGGACTACAAAACGTGCTCGCGTTATAAAGTGCACGTGTTATAATGTGAGCATGTTATGTGAAATTAGGTTTTCTTAGTGTATTTTTTATAGTATAGGAGTTTCTGAGAGAGTGGGAGGGAGAGAGGGGGAAAGTGGAAGATAGAGAGGGAGGGAGAAAGAGAGAGGGAGAGAGTCAGAGATAGAGTGGGAGGGAGAGAGGGGAGAGTGGGAGATAGAGAGGGAGGGAGAGAGGGGGAGAGTGGGAGAAGGGGAGAAGTGGAGAGTGGGTATAGAGAGAGAGAGGGAGAGAGGGGGAGAGTGGGAGAGAGTGGGAGAGTGGGGGAGAGAGTGGGAGAAGGGAATAAGTGGAGAGTGGGAGATAGAGAGCAAGGGAGAGAGGGGGAGAGTGGGAGAGAGTGGGAGAGTGGGAGAGAGTGGGAGAAGGGGAGAAGTGGAGAGCGGAGATAGAGAGAGAGCAAGAGAGGGGGAGAGTGGGAGAGAGTGGGAGAAGGGGAGAAGTGGTGAGTGGGAGATACAGACATAAACCCTAAACCCACAACCATTAAACCCTAATCCCTCAACCCCTATACCCTCTTAATCCCTCAACCCTCAACCCTTAAACCCTAATCCCTCAACCCCTATACCCTCTTAATACCTCAACCCTTAAACCCTAATCCCTCAACCCTTAAACCCTAATCCCTCAACCCCTATACCCTCATAATCCGTCAACCCTCAACCCTCAACGCTTAAACCCTAATCCCTCAATCCCTATAGCCTCTTAATCCCCCAACCCTATTAATCCCTCAACCATCTTAACCCTTAAACCCTAATCCCTCAACCCTTAAACCCTAATCCCTCAACCCCTATACCCTCATAATCCCTCAACCCTCAATCCTCATCCCTTAAACCCTAATACCTCAATCCCTATACCCTCTTAATCCCTCAACCATCAACCCTCAACCCTTAAACCCTAATCCCTCTACCCCTATACCTTATTAATCCCTCAACCCTCAACCCTCAACCCTCAACCCTCAACCCTTAAACCCTAATCCCTCAATCCCTATACCCTCTTAATCCCTCAACCCTCAACTCTCAACCCTTAAACTCTAATGCCTCAACCTGTATACCTTCTTAATCCCTCAACCCTCAACCCTCAACCCTTAAACCCTAATCCCTCAACGACTATACCCTCTTAATCCCTCAACCCTCAATCCTCAACCCTCAACCCTTAAACCCTAATCCCTCAACCCCTATACCCTCTTAGTCCCTCATCCCTCAACCCTTAAACCCTAATCCCTCAATCCCTATACCCTCTTAATCCTCAACCCTCAACTCTCAACCCTTAAACCCTAATCCCTCAACCCTCAACCCCTAAACCCTAATCCCTCAACCCTCAATCCCTATACCCTCTTAATCCCTGAACCCTCAATTCTCAACCCTTAAACCCTAATCCCTCAATCCCTATAGCCTGTTAATCCCTCAACCCTCAACCCTCAACCCTTAAACCCTAATCCCTCAATCCCTATACCATCTTAATCCCTCAAATCTCAATTCTCAACCCTTAAACCCTAATCCCTCAATCCCTATACCCTCTTAATCCCTCAACCCTCAACCCTCAACCCTTAAACCCTAATCCCTCAACCCCTATACTCTAATCCCTCAACCCCTATACCCTCTCAATCCCTCAACCCTCAATCCTGAACCCTTAAACCCTAATCCCTCAACCCCTATACCATCTTAATCCCTCAACCCTCTATCCTCAACCCTCAACCCTTAAACCCTAATCCCTCAACCCCTATACCCTCTTAATCCCTCAACCCTCAACCCTTAAACCCTAATCCCTCAACCCCAATACCCTCTTAATCCCTCAACCCTTAAACCCTAATCCCTCAACCCCTATACCCTCTTAATCCCTAAACCTTTAATCCTCAACCCTTAAACCCTAATCCCTCAACCCCTATAACCTCTTAATCCTTGAACCCTCAACCCTAATCCCTCAACCCCTATAACCTATTAATCCTTGAACCCTCAACCCTCATCCCTTAAATCCTAATCCCTCAACCCCTATACCCTCTTAATCCCTCATCCCTCAACCCTCAACCCTTAAACTTTAATCCCTCAACCCCTATACCCTCTGAATCCCTCAACCCTCAACCCTCAACCCTCAACCCTTAAACCCTAATCCCTCAACTCCTATAGCCTATACTCTATAACCTATTAATCCCTCATCCATAAACCCTAAACCCTTAAACCCTAACCCATAAACCCTCTACCCTCTACCACCAATCCTATACCCTCTACCCTCAACCCTAATCCCCCAACCCTCAAACCCACTTAGTAAACTCTCTACCCTAATCCAACAACCCTCTTGACCCTTAAACCCTCAACTCTTAAACCCTTAAACACTCAACCCTAAACCCTTGACCCTCAACCCTAACCCCTTAAACCCTAAACTGTTGAACCCTTTACCCTCTACCATCAACCCAATACTCTCTACCCTAAACCCTAATCCCTCAACCCTTAATCTCTCAACCCCTATAACCTCTACCCTATATATTGGACCCTCAACCCTAATCCCTCGACCTTATACCTTAAACCCTCAATCTTCAACCCTCAACCCTTAAACCCTCAACCCTTTACCCTATACATTAAACACTCAACCCTCAATTGTCAACCCTCAACCCTCAACCCTCAATCCTTAAACACTAAACCCTCTACCCCTTACATTGGACCATGAACCTAATCCTTCAACCATATACCCTCAAAAATATACCCTAAACCCTCTACCCTCAACTAAGTAAACCCTTAACCCTAAACCCTTAACCCCAAACCCTTCAACCCTAAATGCTTAAAACTTAAACCTTAAACCTTCTACCCTATATCCTCAACCAAATACCCTCTACCATCAAACCTATTCCATCAACCCTCAAACCTTAAACCCTACTACCCTAGAAACCATCAACCCTATAGGTCCTCCATCCTAATCCCTCAACCCTATACCCTCAACCCCTATCACTTTCTCTCTATCTATACATCTCACCTCTCCCTCCTTCCCTTCCTCCCACCCTCTCTAATTGTCTCTATCTACTCTCACTACCTATCTCTCACCCTCTCTCACACTCCCTCTCACTACCTATCTCTCAAGTCTCTCCCTCTCACCCCCCTCACACTCTCAAGTCTCTCCCTTTCGCACCCTACCTACATAACCCTCTCTTTCTCTTTGTCTCTCTCTCTCTCTCTCCTCTCCCTCAATTCTCTCTCTCCCACACCATCTCTCTCTCCCCTCCCTCCCCTCTATCAATTCCTCTCTCACCCCCTCTCTCTCTCTCCCTCTCCATTAATTCTCTCTCTCTGACCCCCCTCTCTCTCTCTCCCTCCCTCTATCCCTCCCACCCTACCTAGCTAAGTCCCCCTCAATCTAACCCCTTCTCTACCACTCCCTATCTCTTAAAATCTCACTTCGACCCACTCTCCATCTCTCTAGACTCTCTCTAAATTCTCCCTTCGTCTAAAGACATACATAAATGCATACATACAAGCATAATACATTTGTACATATAATCTTACATCCATACAAGCATACATACATACATGTACATAAAAATATATCAGCATACATTAATATATTAGCATTTAACATAAAGTAAGACATAACATGAGCACGTTATAACGCACTCGCATTATGGGTTAGTAGACATGTTCCCCATAGAAGAAAAAACCATGTCAAAGTGAGATATAATGTGAGTGCATTATAACACGCTCGCGTTATAGCGTGCTCGCATTATATCTTGCTTTGAGAATTACCGAACTTTAAGCTTGTTATTGCCTTGGAATTCCAACCCAAAGGTTTGGAGGGCATTCCCAACGACTAGAGATGTGTTTTAAAAAAATCCACCATATTTCTCATAATCGAGTTCATGCTCACCGTTAGGATTGCACGTGGTTCAATATCGAAAAAATCGAGCACATGGGTAATGTTGGGTTATCTCTTAGCTAGCCAACGATGTAATTTTTTTCACTTTCTGAAAATGTTAAGTCTTTCATCCATAATTTATTTTATCTGTATGTCTTTTTTTTTCCAAAAAGTAGTGTTTGGTATTTTTTTTGTTATAAATTAACCGTTCATCAATTTTTCAAATAAATTACATTTTTAGAAACTAGACTCCATTCTACAAAATTAAAAAATTAAAAAAAAAAAAAATCAATTAGTTTCCAAAATTTGTAGGGGTAGCACGGCCAAAATTCTATTTTCAGGATATGTCCACTTCGCAAATTAGTAAACAATCAAATATTCATTAAAAAATTATCAAAAAAATCATGCATCAACTACATACTGTTAGCTAACTTCTGACTATTGCGATTTTAAAAATACTAAAAAAAAGTTCACTATATGAGGGTCGTACAAGAGTTGCTATGTTATGTTTTTCTAACAAAAACAACACCAATTTATGTACGTCCCTCGTTTGAACCCCTTAATTTCAATCATTTAAAAAAAAAAATAGTAGTTTAGAAAGTAGGCTCGGAGCACTTGAATCCTTCTTTTTGTTCCATCTCAAAATTTTGAGTCTAAGTATCCTCAATTTCACATCCACGGTCAGTATTTCCCGATTTCAGGAAAAATTTGTCCACTTAAGTCCCCTTTTTTGGGAACCATCTTGGTGCACTTACCCAGGAAATTCATTAAACAGGCACCAGGCAAAATCTTTGTTGAAACCTCACGAGCAAGGTGAGAAAAATTTTAAAATCATCTCCCAATGGGGTAAGTTTAATTTTATTATTTTTGAAAATAATAAAATTGGTAATGTTTATTTCATTTTAATTCTGGGCGCATTCCACACCTGCAGTCTTCACTTTTCACGTCTTGGCGTTTTCCTTGTCTTCCTGAAGAATTTCCTTCCTGTTCATGGGTGCATTTCATTTTGTACTTAGAAAATTTAATATTACCTCCCTTGGGTGTATTTCTCATCTTCACCTTAGGAAATGCCCTAGAAAATTTTAAGATTTTGTTAACTCACCTTGGGCGCATTTCACACTATGTGCTTCCATTATCTCCTAAGAATTTCCACGCCTTAGCAACCTTTACCTTACACTTAGCAACTTTTCAAACTTCCTTAGAGCGCATTTGAGGTGGAGAGGAGGAACTTCCCACGCCCAGACTTTACCTTGGCTTCATATCTTCCTTGGGCGCATTTGAGGGTGTGTGAGGGAATTTGTTCAAGCTTGGGCGCATTTCACCTATGCAACTTCCATTTTCCACACCCTTAGAATTTCTTTCATGCTACCACCTCACCTTGCCACCTTGGGCACATTTCATGGCATGAGCTCCCATGTGAGGGCGCATTTCCCCTCTTAGTTTTTATTTCCCAATGGCTTAGGTGTTTTTTTCTTCCTTGGGCGCATTTTGCTTGGGGAGCCTCCATTCTTCATGCCTTACATATTTTTGAAGTCTTTGCTTGGCCACTTCAACTTGGGTGTAGTTCATCGCATGAGCTTTCATTTTCACGCCTTAGGAAATTTTCAACCAACAAGCTACCTTAGGCATATTCTAGGGGCCAAGCTTCCATCTTCAACTTAGAAACTTTTCTTCATGCCACCTTCTCTCAAGGGCACATTTCAGCCCATGAATTTCTATTTTCCCTTTACTTAGAAACTTTTTCATCACATTCCAGAGGTGACACTTTCATTTTCAACCCTTAGGCATTTCCACGCCTTAGCATCTTTTGGCTACCTCCTTCACAAACAAGGGTGCATTTTCATGTTCCTACTTCCATTCAAGGGCACATTTCACACTATGAGAACTAACTTTCACTTAGAATATTTTGAACCCTATAGCCTTGCAAGCTTGGACGCATTTCACTTGTGGAGGAGGAATTTTTATACTTAGAATATTTTGCTTCACTTTGCTTTCTCTTTGACTTATAAGCTTGGGCGCATTTCCCATGTGGTGAAGGAATTTGCTTATGCCTTGGGCGCATTTCCCATGTGGTG
Source organism: Sequoiadendron giganteum (assembly GCA_007115665.2). Taxonomy (NCBI): domain Eukaryota; kingdom Viridiplantae; phylum Streptophyta; class Pinopsida; order Cupressales; family Cupressaceae; genus Sequoiadendron; species Sequoiadendron giganteum. Next base: position 62,134,807 of record CM021101.1, on the reverse strand, counting down.
GAGGAAATTTCATGCCTTGGGCACATTTGGAGGTATGAGGAGGATTTTCAACACTTAGAACTGTTTATCAAGCATCCTCCACTCTTGGGCGCATTTCACCCTTCCTCCTGCCAACTTCAACTTGGAAATTTTCAATGCCTCAACTACCTCTTACCACTCTATTTTTAGTAAATTTTGGAGATGTATGACTCTTCATGACTTTTCACCTGTTCTAAATCTGGAGCTGGGGTGATATGCCTCTTGTGGCCTTGCTACCCTATTTATACCTGTTGCCCGAGCTCATCTGCTATATTTAGCCTTACTGCTATTTTTAGAAAACCCTAAAATCACTTGACTTTTGTAGCTCTGTTTGACCCGAATTTTTCACCATGTGGTCCTCATTGCTTGGTGAACCTGTTTATACCTACCCCTCATACTAACCTACTATTTATAGACCTGTTCTGGAGCTGACTTACTATAAATAGTAAGTGCTCGAATTGCACCCAAATTTTACCAGTAGACTGCTTGAAGGATGTTGATCGCAGTGGGATACTTCATTTTGATAATTTCTTGAATTTCACCCCTATTTTTAGGCATAAAACTTGAAACCCTAATCTGACTTGCATGTGCCTCGAATATTCTTTGTTTTACTTGGTTCCTATTGCATGTTGCTCTGCCTATGAAATTGGAGCACCGGAAGCTACCTAGAGTGTGCCTGTTAAAAATAGTAAGTGTCTGAAAAGTGATCAATCCGCTGCTTGATGAGTTTGCATGTTAAACTGCCCGAGGGATCTCAAAAAATCCAAAAAAGCCTAGAAAAATGGTCCACATGCGAGCACTAGCTAAAAATAGTAAGTGTCTAAAAAATGATCCATTTTGTTTGAATGTCACATCACTACAAAGCTCTCGAAAAACCCATGAGGAGTATACTGACATGCATTGAAAAAACCTACATGCAAACCCTAAAAATATCCTTTGAAGCCATAACTACTGAAAGTTATCATTCTAGCTTACATGTTATATCATCGTGAAGGTCCTGAAAAACCTAGAAACATTCTCCAGACATGCACTTAGAAAGCCCACATGCAAGCCCTAAAATTGGCTTTTGAAGCCTGAATTGCTAAAAATAGCAAGTTGACCAAATATGCTTAAATTTTGTGTGTGAGTACCTGAAAGTACCCCAAATGTGATGAAACAGTCAGAATTCCAAAATCCTAAGGGAAAGACCTCAAATTAAGTACTTACTAAAAATAGTAAGTTGTTAGAACATGATGAAAATTCAGTAGGAATCTGTTGGAATCCTTTTGACAATAATGTTAAGCTCAGATGTTAATTAGCCAACTCAATTTAACTTCAATGGCCCGAAGAATGAAAACCCTAATTTCACAGACAACCAAAATTCCAAATTAGGTCAAAGATAGGGACATCCCCAGAAGGATAGAAAGATCAGAGAGAGAGAGAGAGAGATGCAAAACAACCCAAAACCAAAGCCAAAAGACCAGAAAGGAGCAAAAATTAGGGGGTCCCCATCTGGAATGGGGTGATGTGTGAAAAGGTGACAACACCACCCTTGTGGGAGCCACATTTAACCCCGCACATTTTGAAAATGAATTAACAACATTGCATTTCTTGTTTCTGCACATGACAAAAACAAGTTAGTAAAAATAGTGAATTAAATGATTCCTTTTGATGCTTTGCTTTCCAAGGTTAATCATCTAGTAAATGCATGATAGAGTGAGATTAAATCTCTATTGGTAATGTAGGGATAAGGTAGAATGTGATTTTTCATTGCTCTAACACTACCCTTTGCAATTTTGTAGGTAAACCTTAGAGCTGGAGCTGAACGTGACATCGGAGCTGAACAAATATCAACACAATTGTGACAATGATTCGTCATTCCAGGCAATGACGAATCACCTTCTCTCCTTGTTCTTACCTTATTTTTAGTTGTGTGATACTCATTTTCTCTTTGTATTCATCATTTGATAAGAAATCAAATCAGGCTACTCCCACGGCTTGTGTGGTACTTCAATTTTTTTTTTTACAATATGAATAAAAACAACATTACTATGCAAACTTATGAATTCCTTTGTTACAAAAATTTGCATAATAACACTTAAAATTCACCAGTAATCAAATTCTGGAATATGATGAATATGTAGGCATCAATTTTCGTACCTTCCTAAGATGAATGCAATTCAGCTCTACCTGTTTTGAGCTAAAGCTAAAAGTAGGTAACAGGTACAGATTGGGATCATATGGATTCCTGATGAATCCATGGTGAAGGAGATGCTCATCGATCTTGATATACCAGGCTCGAGGGGCCTGTTTAAGACCGTAGAGGAATTTGATAAGTCTGGATACTTTGTATTGCTTCCCAGGTGCAATGTATCCCTCAAGTTGAGTCATATAGACTTCCTCCATGAGATCTCCATTAAGGAAGGTGCTCTTGACATCCATTTGGTGAAATTTCCACCCAAACTGCGCTACCATAGCCAATACCATATGGATAGTCTTGATCTTTGCGGTAGGGGCAAAAGTCTCATCATAATCAATGCCTTCCTTTTGTGCATAGCCCTTAGCCACAAGTTGGTCCTTGTACTTTTCAACGCTATTGTCTACCTTGTATTTGATCTAGAAAACCCATTTGCAGCCAATAGCCTTCTTCCTTGATGGAAGATCAACAAGTTCCCATCTATTGTTCCTTAGAAGTGCCTGATATTCAACATCCATAGCATCTTTCCAAGGTGGTGACTCAAGAGCTTGCTGCACTGTTTCAAGTTCATAACTCTACAAAATTGTACACATAAGGGCCATATTGATTTCTTCACAAGACTTGTTGCGAGTCTTAGGCCCACGAAAAGATGTGTCAACAGCTGCATCATCTTTAGCATCGTTGATTTTGCCATGATACCACTTAGGAATCTTCTTGTGTACAGAAGATGAGGATGGGGGTGAGAGAGGAGGAAATTCATCCAATGGAAACAAAATATCATTGTGGTGCTTGGGAACATACAAGTGACAACAAGGAAGAGGTGTTGCTGCCAAAGTCCTCATCAAAGACTACATCCCTGCTAATGTACACCTTCTTTTTGACTAGATTTGTAAGCCGATATGCACCTTACAGACTTATCATCCAACTTTGGTCTTTGAACCTTGGGGATGTGCATGAAGGAAGTACATCCAAACACTCTGAAATGTGAAATGGAGGGATTTTTTCCAATCCAATCTTCTTCTGGTGTGATATTATCAAGCACTTTGGTGGGTGTGCGATTAACAAATACATTACTATGTGGACTGCTTCAGCCCGGAATGGAAGAGCAAGATCTGCATCCTTCAACATGCATCACACGATTTCGACAATGGCACGATTATGCCTCTCTGCAACACCATTTTATTGTGGTGTATGTGCAGTGGTCAACTGTCTTTGTATTCCATGTTTTTGCAAGTAAACTCTGAATTCTTTACTTGTGAATTCCCCCCCTTGATCTGAGTGAAGGGATCTCAGAGACTGACCTAATGACCATTCTGCAGGATCTCTAAACACCTTGAATTTCTCCAATGATTCATTCTTGTGAGCCAAACAACAGACCCACATTTTTCTTGTATATTCATACACAAAGAGAAGGAAATACTGGGCATTCTGATGACTGCAAGGCATATGTCTATAGAGATCGATGTGAACCAATTCAAAGGGACTAGTGGCTCGGTTTTTTGTAGTAGGAAAGAACCCCTATGTTGTTTCCTGGAAAGACAATGTGAGTAGATAACTTCTAATTTTTGAATGGGGGGAAGTCCTCTTACCATATTTCTCTTACTCAACACAAGAAGATAACCAATGCTTATGTGGCTGAATCTTCTATGTCAGAGAGTTGTGGATGTGTCGGGTTTTACTAGAAGAGCTTGATCTTTATTCAAAACATCAATCAACTAAAACATCTTGCCTGCCCTTGAAGCACAAGCTACAACTACCCCATTGCAATTTTTGTCTTTGATAAGACAAAGTTTCTCACCATTGAGTTGATCAAATTCAACTTGCAGGTTGTGCTCAAGTAATTGACTTACTGAAAGTAGGTTCTTAGTGAGCCCAGGTACATACAAAACCTTTGTAAGTCGACATGTACGAGTTCTCAAAGGAAGGGAAATTTCACCAATTCCCTAAACTTTATATGAGGTATCATCACCCAAGGAAACATTCCCATAGGAGGAGGATGGAGTCAAGGCACAAAACCATTTTTGTTCTCCTATCATATGCCTGGATGTAAACCAGAATCAACATACCAGACTGAATTGTTAGTTGTGGAAGCCTTTGTTTCTGTAGCATACATAAAATCTTCTTCATCTGAGTTACATGCTGATGCAACATTGCCTTGTTGTTTGTTGGGCTTTTTCTGCCATTGGGGATTCTTCTTCTTATCCCCTTGAAAAGATTTATGTGGCTTTTTGCTACTGGATTCACTATTGGCATAGGAGTTATACCAACATTCTTTGAGTTCATGACCCTTTTTACTATAAATGAGGCATTTTTTTTCTTGTTGGAAGAGTTGTCTTGACTTTGGTTTGACTTTCCTCATGGGCCACTTCAATGTTCAGGTTGTTTTCCCTTTTGCTTTGCTGCAAGGGCTTGATTGCCTTGAGTGTCGGTCTCACCAAACATTACTTCTTCCTGTTGAAGCAAGTTGACCAGTTCTTCAAATGAAGGTGTTTTATGTGCCACATTTAAACATGTAACACACACTTTGAATGAAGGGGGTAGGGCTCTCAAGATGATTGGTACAAGAGAGTTGTACCCAAAATAAAAAATTTGCTTCAATAAGGCATTTTGGTAAAAATGGTCTAAATCTTGTAAAATTGTCGTCAAAAGTCAATTTTAGGTCAAAAGAAACATGGGATTTTTGTGGGTTTATGTCAAGGAAGATACTTACAAATTTTGAAAATTAGGGTTTCAGGCGCTTATTTTTAGGAAAACCCTAAAAAATAGGACCTTTCCAGAAATGACTCAAAATGATTTTGATAGGATAATTTCACTTCACGATCACATTGGTCAAGTCAAAATCATCAAAAGGTCAGTTTTTCTTTGGTGGGTCTATTTCACTTTTTTAGGAGAAAATTTAGGACCTTTGAAGTCATCAATGACAGATGGACAGTACCAGGTATCAAGATCTAACCTTCAAATGCTTCACAAAAGATTTTATGGCGAAAGATGCTTCATGATGAAGGTGGATTTCAAAGTTGAAATTTGCTAAAAATATTCTAAGTCTGGAAGATGTACGCCTTACTACAAGGGAGATGCTACGCAGCCATTCCTTGGCCAAATTGTCAAATGTCTGTGTACACAAAATGGTGAAAGCAATCACAACAGTAAATGTGGTCACATCATCAACAACACTGTCAATGTAGTTGACAAGACGGTGAACACAAAATATGAAGAGATGAAAATATTCAAAGAATAACTACCAATTGGAGCCAAAAGCACCCCTGTAGGCCAGGAGCACCCATGCATTAAGGAGCTCAGATGTAGTCATTGAGCTTTGCAATTTTGGGGCTTCTCTCTAGAATTCTGCCAGCTTTGTGATGAATCCAACATCCTAATCACGTGATCGGTCAAGTGCTCACAAATGAGGATCAAGTGGGATATGTTGAAAGTCAGCAAACTCAAAATTGATGAATTCTAGCAAGGAAAAGCACCCTTGCAGGCCAAGGGCATCCAAGAATTAGAAGCATCAGAAGTCGATTTAAGAGTTTTCAGCCTCCAAGCAATTTATCCCAGCTTCAGTCCAACTCCATAGTGAATCTATCTGCTAGCTCTGAAGACCTATCAAATGCCAAAAAATGAAGATCCAACGAACATGTAAAACAAAGGAAAAGTGGAAAACCATGAGAAATAGCTAAAACTAAGCAAAAATGCACCCTCCTAGCAAAAGGCGCCCAACCCATCAGATGCAACTTTCAGGTGTTACAACTTCTAAGAAGTCCTTCATTTTGATCAGTCTTCATGATGAGTCCATCAGTAAGATCACCAGAGCAGTCAAACATCCAACAACAAAGGTCAAACTAGAGCATTTCGTCAAAGGCTATAGGTGAAAATTGTGTCTCAGAAGCATAAAAGTGCCCTTGCAGGCCAGGGGTGCCTAGGAATTTGAACCCCCTAAAATAGTTTTCTGAGCTCATGAAACCAATCATGTTTTCTGAAATGCTTCCAAATTTGCAATGGAATCAACATCCGGATCACGAGATTCGTCAATCAATAGCAACTGTATAATAGAGCACAAGAGGTCAAATTGAAGAAACTAAAAAATATCCAAGAAATTGGTTAAGTCTGGCAAGAAAAAGCACCCTTCTAGGAAAAGGCGCCAAAGAATTCAGACCATCAAAAGTCATTTTCAAGGTTTTTTGCTTCTAGTAACATCTCTTCAGAGTTGATCCAACTCCGCAATGAATCTGTCAGTCAAGCCTCAGGATCAATCAAACGACCAGAATCAAGGATCAAACAAAGGTTGTTTATCAAGCAGAAGTTGAAATTCTTCAAAAATATCCTAATATTGGCAAGATAGCATCCAAAGTCAACTCCAAGTTATGAATTTTGAAGACTTTCTCATGTCTAGGCATCCCAAAATTTGGGGAATTGTTTTAGTCAACTACAAATCATGGAGATGACTCCTCCAATCAGGATTTAGATGCCCTAATTGATGCTTCCAACTCAAAATGCTATTTATCAATCATCTAGGCATCATAATTCATTATTCTTTGTAGGTTGAAGAGCTAAAACACATATTTTCTCTCCAACACCATTTGAAGGATCTAACAGAAGCTATTTTTAGTGCTCTTCATATTTCCAGCTTAAAGTTGCATAAAGGGATTTTTTCCTAAGATCATATCTCCAAGCGTCATTTTCCAAAGGCAACAATTCATATCTCTAGCATTTTCCCCCAATTTCTTCTACTTATGTCTTAAGTTTTCTTGCATGTCCAAGCAAACTCCATTTTCTCACAAATCTAGCTTCTGGGTTCATCTAGCACATGATTGGTCACAAAACCCACGTTGCAGAATTTTTCAAAAAAAAATAAAGCTTTTACAGCTTCTACCTTTGAGGGGTTGTTGCATGTCCAAATAAAAGTCACTTTTTTGAAAAACCAACAATCTGGGTCTTCTTAGGAAAACATTCTCAACAAAACCCTCATCTCAAAATTTTTCATAAAATTGCCTCTCGAGGAAGCTATTTTTAGCCTCTCAGAAAAAGTTGTTCAAATAGTGTCGTGTGCCTAGTCATTCTTCAAGATTTTCATAATGCAGTTCTTGGCCACCATTCTTCACATAAACCTTCCATGGAGGATTATTGGTTTAACTATGAAGATGAGTTCAAAGTGTGAAGGTGCAACTACAACAAGTTCACTCTTCCACAAATCATTGAATTCATGTCAGAAGATGTGGAAGGGTTATCAAATGATGATGGGGAATTCATACTTCCCACATTCTTCATAGATCAAATTGACTCACAACCACTTTGATTTGTTGATTGGTATGCCAAGGAAAGCACATCCATTGAGGAAAGGATAAGCAAAATTGTGAGAAACAACAAGATTTTTTGGACAGCAAGAGGACAAGGAAGGTAGTTACTCCAATCACAGAGTCGCCACTGGTTACCACCACACTATCTTCAACTTCAAAGTGGAAACCCAAACAAAAAACAAGGAGTAACCCTCCTAAAGGAAACAAAATGTCAAGGCATTCGAAAGGAAAGATGCAAGTTGCTGATATAAATCAGCAAGAGCAACATGTGAGCACAACCATAGATACAACTGAGACAGTGCTAGAAGTGGAAGCAGAGCCTCCTATTCCGTCATCATCACAACAGTCTCCAATTCACATTGACTTGGAGCCAGATTCACCACCATGTGACATCCCAACTCAATCTCGTTTATTAGGAGTTCATGGGACTAGCACCAATCCTTCTAGCAAGGTTGGTCGAGACTCTTCTTGGCTTGAGAATCTCCTTGGTAGGAAGAGGAGACATTCATCCTACCAATTTAACTTTGCGGAATTCGACCATGTCTATCAAGCTATTAAAGTTTCCAATTTCGGTAAGGGTTCAAATACAGGTACGAATGCAGGTACACCAGTATGGCAATTATTTTTTCCTTGGGTATGGGTATGGGAGTATATATATATATATATAATTTTAATAAATTATTAAATAATAAACATAATGCCATAGACTCATAAGCATGTTCAAAATTATAAATTTAATTATAAGACCAATGATATAATATATTTAGATATTCATTAGACATAAATGATAATTAATAAACATAATTGCCAATAAATAGAATATTGAAATACAATAATACCTCATATAATCATATTCATAATTTGTAAAATATAAATAGTAAATACTCGAGTTTTAAAATGTCATTACACATTGAAAATTCAAATTACAATCAATATTTAATTCAGTATTCTTCAAATTCGTCTCCATCAAAAGCATTAAGGTCGTGGTCCTCAATTGGTTCAATTTTATTTGAACCACTATCAATTGGATTGCCACTCCCACTAGGTGCATTAAATGCATCAGTTGTCCCATTTTCATCTATAGAAGCTAAGGCAAGTTGTACAACTGTAGCATCTAAATCAGCACACTCAGGAGCAAGATCCCAATTCTTTGACACACCCTCATTGTATTCAAGTTTCTTATGCGATAAGAGACGAAGGTTGGAGTGTATATAGATCAAATCCTCTAATTTTTTTCACCCAAACGATTGCGCTTGACCAAGTGGATGAAGGAGTATGTACTCCATTTCCGCTTAGTTGAAGAGGAACTTGCAACCTATTGAGTATGCATACAACATTTAGTATTTAATTTTACTTGTCGATAATATGTAGCATAATAGCATTGAATGAAAAATGAAAAAATAAATAAATAAAAAAATACATATTTGGGAGATTATTTTAATTGCAAGAGGTTGCAAGTAAATTGAGCCTTAACCATGTAGATACCACCAATCATCGGAATTTTTCCTATATTTGTCGAGATGAGCTGAAACATCATGATGTTTTGCAGATATGAATTGGCTAAACTCGCTCATGAAAATGCTTTGGATTTCTTCATCTGCAAATATCTTTCTAAATGTAGCCTTCTGGCCAGCAACAACCTTCACATCCCTATATGGTGCCACCATCCTTGGCAATGACATTATCTCTTTTCTATAATACTTTGGTGACAAATCAAATGCTAAGATATGTAAAGGGGTGGTCATCTTGTTCCAATGGTCAACAATAATATTTTGCACAGTTTTGAAAAATGTTTATGTTGGGTCATGTTCCTTGGTATCTATTATTGCTCTTATTTTCTCCACCATGGAATCCATTCCATCATAAATTTCACCCAAACATGGGCGATTAGTGTTAGCATACCTAATCATGCTCATAATAGGCTTGGTGAAATTTATAACATATTCCACATGAGCCCACCACTCATCATCTAAGATAATTGCTTTCACTTTTTGGGCTCTTTCTGTGCTTGATTGCTTCCATACACTCCATAAGTTGTTGATGACCATAGAACTCAAGGCCTCTCACACCTTCACAAGTTGTCTTAAGATGATTGTGTGAGATGCAAATCGAGTTTCGACAACCTAACATGGTAAGAAAATGCATGTCACAAATCAGCAATGAAAAATTAAAATAAAAAATAAATAATTATATTAAAAAATCAAATATAAATTACCTTCAACAACTCCAAATTGGAGAAGGTCTTGAAGATGGCTTGTGACACATGATGATTAGTCACAAACATTTGGATCTCCTTTCCCTCCACGTAGATTTGCTTGACCCATTCAATTTGTTCACCAATCTTTTGCATTATCAAATTGAGTGAGTGGACTACACATGGTGTCCAAAAAATGTGACCATATCTAGCCTCCACTATAGCCCCAATTGCCCTACAATTTTTAGCATTATTCGTTATGATTTGGACAACACTTTTAGGCCCCACCATTTCAATGGATTCTATGAGGATATTGGCAATAAAACTTGCATCTTTTATTTGCCCTTCATAATTAACTGCCTTCAAAAATATTGCCCCTTTAGGAGACATTGTTATAACATTGATTGATGGTCTACTTTTGCAATCCTTCCATCCATAAAAAATGATGGACGCACCTGTTTCGACCCATGTATCCTTGATTACTCTCATTGCTATCTCTACTGAAGATTCCTCCTTTTTCAATAAGGTGGTTCACACCTTGTCATACCCAGGACTAACATAATCAGAAGTTGTATTAGAAATGGCTTTCACCATTTCCCGTCAATAAGGTGATCTAACAATGTTGAAAGGAAGCCCATTTCCATAAATGCAACATTTAGTGCTCTCATTTTCCAACTCCCTTGCTTCATTTTTGAAGGCTCTCTCCAATGGGCCTCTTTTTCATGTCACCGAAATATTTTCTCCTTCAGAAGATTGTGGCATTTCCATGAAAGGATGTGGGCCAGCCAGTTCTAATAAGCCACTAGTTCTTTGCAAGCTTTTACTTTTACCTTTCTTGGTAAGAGGATGGTCTATAGCCAACCAATCTCTTCGTTGAAGGGAGGGCCATCTATCGAATGATAAAAGTGCGGGGGACTACATTATAAGTCCGTGGTTGGCGGAAAAGTGCCTAAGTGATGTTTCTCCTCCTTACCAAGCTACTGAGGCACCGAGATTTGAAAGGAAGATTCCTAGACCTTCTTACTACTGTTTGTTCTAAAGCTCATTGGATCTAAGTTAGTTAAGGTACGTTTTATCGTTACTTGTACTTGTGGAGTTATTGTAATGAAATGAAATCTTTATTGCAATTTTAATATGATATCATGTTCATATAGTATCCACAAAGGAAAGAAAAATTATATTGTAATGACTTGTTAGCATGTTTATTTACTCTTTTGATGTAAATTGGAAATTTTTTGTTTTACCGAAGGATCGGGTCATTACAACAAAGCAGCCCTCAAATCTGAAAACCAACAACTACGACAATACGTCTCCAACCTCCTTCACGACACTTCAAATGTCACCGCCTTGCTTCCGCAAATGCTAGAGTTACCTACAAAGAAAAATCAACTAAGTTAGTTGGTTGTTTATGGAAAACACCTGAAAGACTGGGTAGAGGAGTTCGTCACCAGGGGCCGGTTTGTACTTAGAGAATTGTACCAGTTGAGGTACAATTCCCATGACCTTTGCTCAAAGATTTAAGAGTTAGAGCTAGGTTGTAAGTCATCAAATATCTTTAGTATAGTCGATCGTAGTCAGCTAGTTGTTATATTTCAATAAAACTATAGTTGTAGTGGGAATAATTAAAGGCATGTGCATTTGGGTGATTAAGTCCCGATTAGTTGTAGCGGGCTGTTATGGAACATCATGACGGTTGGTTGCTCAACCACCGCCGAACGTTATATGTACTCAGTTCTGTAGTCGGGAGGGAGATGGATGATTCCATGATTGATAGTACAAGAATATTTTGTGATTGTACATGTTGATACTTGCTGGAAATGAATATAAGCATCTCGTGATTCAAGCATATTAAGTTGTATGCTCTATTATTCTATTCCATGTCCTCCATATATTCTATTTGCTTCAGTAGTACATAGTATGTTAAACTATACTCAAAGAGGAAAACATTTGGCATTGTTGCCTAAGTGGACTAGGGAAGCACTCGATGTAATGGCAGCGTAATGGGCCGACCGACGGAGGAGCCCATAGAGACGAATGAAGAAAGAGAGGATAACTTGACATGGGATTTGATAAATCTTTGGAACATATCTATACAAGATCACGTATGAAGGGAAGCCCTTAGGTGAGAAATCCTTGAGGCAGTTATTTGGAATCGATTGGAAGTGAACGATGAAGTTGATCACCTTCTCCACTGCATGCCAAGATTATTGGCCTGCCATTCAATCATCCTACAAGACCTTAGGGTGGAAGAGGATCAAGAACACCAAAGGCAGAAAATATTGCAATGGTACGAAGAATGAACCAAACGGGAAGAGGAGGAATGAGACACTAGCCGAAGACGTACCCTTGGCAACCAACAATGAACGCGTGAAAGACCTGTAATGCCCATAAGGCCAAACAAGGACAAGAACCGAATACCATTCAGGCACGAAGCAAAGGAGGAAAGAATTCGGCGATGATTGAGAGTATAGGATCAAGATAACTAGCGAAAAAGATTAAGTAGAGCACATCAGAGTTTTGTGGAAGGAAGTGACGAGGAACCCTTCATCACCCTGTGCATAGAAAAATATAAAACCCGAGAAAATGAAAATGAATTGAGTGGAGAACTTGAGAATAGAATCCAACGCATTTGGGAGTTGTCCATATCGGACGACGACGAAGGGTTGAGGATAGGGAGATCTTAGCCCAAGACCCCTTGGCAGAGGGAGCACCGGAGCGGGACCTAGGAAACTCAAGGTGTAGAGGACACTGACGGAGGATGAGAAAGTGACTCGTACATGGCCGAGAGTGCAAGTAACGCACCAGAAAGTAACAGGGAAACCAGTCCAATCGGGTCTAATATATAAGGAGGACAACGGGGAAGGATGGTGACTCCAGAACGGAAAAGGTTGCCAAAGTTTACGGGGAATGGGTCAGAGGATCCAGTTCAACATTGAAAAACATGTGAGACAATTTGGATAGCAAGTGGAGAAGATGACCTGGATCATTGGCTGAAACCCTTTTTGGTGACACTCAGAGATAGTGCCATTGACTAGTACTTGGAGTTGGACGAAACAAAAAAAGCTTCATGGAGGGTACTGAAGTAGGAATTTCAAGACGAGTTCAAACTTTTGAGGGATGACAATGAAATTATGGCTGAGATTTATAAAACCAAACAAGGGAAGCATGAGAGTGTGCAGACCTACAATCAGAAACTGAAGGACCTGCTGGGGAAACTTGAGTCACAACCAATAGATGGCTTAACAAAGAGATGGTTTATTGAAGGTCTGCTTCCCTTGCTACGTAAGAAAATGAAGGTGGTACCTCCATCCTTGTACACTAAAGCATACAACCGTGCGATGGATATTGAAAGCGAGAACAAGACATCCTCTAGAGGGAAGAAGCATGGTGATGAAGAAAGTGCGGGGGAGAGCGAGGATGAATAAAAAACTGTACAAGATCTCTATCGTGACATGTTGAGAATGATGAAGGAACCAAAAGCATACAAAGAAGGGTCTAAGGAGGCGACCGAACTATGGTGTATGAAATGCAAAATAGAAGGCCATACGAAGGTGAACTCTCCAAAGAAAATGTTTTGTGACATTTGCCAAGTTATGGGACAATCCATCAAAGAGTTCCTGTACAATTTGAAAACACGGAGTTCGCAAGTGTTCTTCACATAGGGGGAACAATCCACCCCTCCGACCACACCACCTAAACCTCAGAATAACAACGCATCCCTTGGTGGCTATCACAAAAATCAGAGAAATAATATGCCAAGAAGCAAAATCCAATATGACAGCAAAGGTCGACCCATGAACCAGTGCCAGAGATGTAATGAATGGGGTCACTTTTCCAGGGAATGCCAGAACAGTCAAGGTGTCGGGGGGAAGCTGTGCAAGTGGTGTGGTCCGGGTGATCATGAAGACACTGACTGCCTGAAGCAAAAAGGTATCAACATACTGGAAGTAGCCGACGAAGAAGTCTTGGCACTTACAAGGGCGCATACGAAGAAGGCCAGCTATCTAGACCCTCGTACAAAGAAAGAAAGACTCTGAGAAGCTAGGGAAGAAGTGGAAGAAGCAATGGCAAATGAATGGAGAACTTCCAAAGTGGCTAGTACACTAATGCAGTCAGAGTTGGAAAAGAACATAGTACGACAAGTGCTTCACACAATTGTACCAATCAAGGTAGCATACCTTCTAAAAACCATGCCCCAAGTAAGAGTAGCACTCACAAATGTCATGTCAGAAAATACTCAGATGGATTCAAGCGAAGACACTCCAAAACCGATAGGAGAGACCATAGATCCAACAGTACTTGCAATAAGTGGCAGGAGGAAACTGGCTATCGTACAGATGAAAATCCTGGGGATGAAACTCTCCAATACCATCATCGGCAGACGATCGAGAGTTAATGTACTACCTGAGGATACATGGAAGAGCCTCGAGAAGCCCACACTCTGGCCACCGACATTCCAACTGGTTGGTACTGATCAACATAATATCAAACCGATTAGTAATCTAATAGCACAGAAAGTGTTGATAGGTATGCAACAATTCTTATTGAATTTTATCGTCATCCCACTAGAGAGAAAAGCGTACGATGCACTACTGGGATGGGGATGGCTGATTTTCGCCAAGGCGAACCATAACTGGAAGAGGAACACGCTCTCGATCGAGAGCCATGGGAAGAAGTATATTATTGATTTAAAGAATCAGACAGTCAGTCAGGACTTGGTGTCTTCAGAATCAAAATCTAACGAAGGATCGGATAGCGATGAAGAAGGGAAGATAATGGAGCCAAGCTAGGAGGGCGTACTTGAAATTGGAAGTTGTTCGGAAGATAAAACTAGTTCACTGAACAGGTTATTTCAATGGCAGATGGAGGATTATGAATTTTTCCACCCAGATTGCAACATGCTTCAGATCAGGGAAGGAGAAGGCGAAGATAAGGGCTTGTCCAGTGAGACATTCCCGCCAGAGTACGGTGAGTATAAGGAAGGTATAGAAGAATTAGATGAGACGCCAACTCATAAGCTTGAACAAGACAAACTCATCAAGTATGAGGAACTGACACTCAAAAAAGGTGAATCTTGGTGAATAAGAGAAGCCTAGGGAGATTCTCATTGGTGATGACTGGACCCCGTACTAAAGGTGGCTACATTTAAAATATTCATGGAGTACAAGGACACCTTCACTTGGACGTACAAGGATTTAAAAGGCATACCACCAAAGTTGTGCATGCATAGGATTCCTCTTGTACCAAGAGCCCAACCCATACGAAAGAGACCCTATAGGATGAATAAGAACTATGTCGCGAAGGTACAAGAGGAAATCGAGAAGATGTTGGAGGCGAGAATCATTTTCAAAGTGAATGTTAGCGAGTGGGTGTCACCGATTGTCATTTCATTGAAGAAAGAATCAGGGAAAATTTGGATATGTGTCGACTTTCGGTGTTTGAACACAATAATGTCAAGGACCCATTTCCAATCCCCTTCACTGACACCATCTTGGAGGAGGTCGTTGGGCATGAAATGTACTCGTTCTTGGATGAGTTCTCCGAATATAACTAAATTTGTATTTCCGAAGAAGACAAGTTGAAGACAACTTTTGTGGTCGAAGATGAGGTGTACGTGTACAATCAAATGCCATTTGGGTTGTGTAATGCACCAACCACATTCCAAAGAATAATTTTACACATATTTGACAAAATGTTAGCGGGTAACTTCAGGGCATTCCTAGACGACTGGTCCATTTTTTAGTGACAAGGAAAAACATCTCAAGGCTCTTGGAGAATGCATGGAGAGGTGCAGAGCAACACGCCTCGCATTGAACCCAAAGAAATGCAAGTTCATGGTACCACAAGGAAAGTTACTGGGGCATATTGTGTGCAAAGTTGGGCTAAAGACCGATCTCGAAAAAATAAGTCATTGTACATATGGAGGCTCCAAGAAACATCATAGGTGTAAAGTCCTTTCTCGGCCATGTCGGGTACTATCGGAGGTTCATCAAGAGCTTTGCACAAGTATCATACCCTCTCAAATTATTGACAAGGAAGGGATGACCTTTCATATGGGTTGAAGAACAAGAAAAAGCATTCAAGGAGCTGAAGGACTGGCTAATCAATTCACCCATACTAGCGTACCCAAACTGGGACAAGGAATTCCACGTACATTTGGATGCCTCAAACTTCGCCATTCGAGCAACACTCGCACAAGTAGGAGCACATGAGCTAGACCACCCAATATTCTTTTCCAGTTGGCTACTATCGAGGGCGGAGAAGAACTATAGTATGACAGAGCACGAAGCACTGGGGAGGTTTACTCCGTATAGAAATTCAAGCATTATTTGTTGGCTACGCCATTCACCTTCTATGTGGACCATCAAGCTTTAATGTATTTGGTGAACAAGCCTATAATCCAAGGAAGAGTGGATAGGTGGTTGTTGTTGCTTCAAGAGTTCACATTCATTATCATAGTATGGTCGGGGAAGAGCCACGTGATCGTCGACCAGTTGTCAAGGATATAGTTGGGCAAACCTGTAGAAGGTGTGAACAAAGATTTTCTCGATGCGCACCTATTCCAGATTGCAGTACTCCCTTCATGGTATGAAAAGATTGGAGAATACTTGTCTACATCCTAATTTCCAAGGGAAATGGCACCGACAGAGAGAAGGAAGCTCATATTGAAGAGCAAGACATTTCAACTAATTAATGGCTTGTTGTACAAGATGGGGTCCGACCAAATCCTCCGAAGATGTGTCATAGAAGAGGAAATACCAAGAGTACTGAAGGAAGAACACGAGGGTCTAGCTGGTGGGCATATGGGCTCAGATGCTACGATGATAAAAATTGTCCTGGTAGGGCTATGGTGGCTGACGCGCACGGGAATGGGTGTTAGGCTATGATACCTGCAAGAGGGTCAAGAAACCTTTGAAGCAGTATTTTATGCCACTCTATCCATCCCAACCACATTAGTTGTTTCAACAATGGGGATTGCATTTTATTGGGCCACTAAAGGTAAGCCAACTACACCAGTGCCGATACATTGTGGTAGCAACAAAATATCTCACAAAGTGGGCCGAAGCACAAGAATTGCCAGATAACACAACCCAGAGCACAACCAGATTCATATATGAGTAGATAGTAATGCGGTACAATATTCCAATCCATATTACGAGTGATCAGGGAGGACACTTTGTGAACCACGTCATCCGGCTGATGATGACAGAGTTCTGAATATTTCACAGCCTATCAAGCCCATACTACCCATGAGCCAATGGTCAAGCAAAGTCTACGAATAGGGTGTTAGTGTCAATAATTCACAAGTCATGTGGTGTAGAGGAAGTTGATTGGGAAGAGCGGCTACCAACCGTCCTATGGGCGTATTGTATGATGTATAAAGTGACAACAAGACACCCACCTTTCCAGTTGATGTATGGCTAGGAAGTGGTGGTACCAATGGAATGCATGGTACCCAGCCCGAGGATAGCCGTGGAGAACCGGTTGGGAGATACAGAGAGTTTGAAGGAATGATTGTACGAACTCAACAAACTGGACGAGCGAAGAGTAATGGAATAGTGGGTCATAGAGAATATGCAACAGAGAAGGAAGCACTGGCACGACAAACACTTCCGGCGAATGAATTTTCGACCACGACAATTAGTTTTGAAATATAACAATCGTAATGAGATCAAGCCAGGGAAGTTCAAAGTATGGTGGTTTGGACCATTCAAGATCAGAGAAATATGCGACAATGGCTCTATAAAACTAGAGAACTTGGATGGATCACTCCTACCTAATGCAATAAACGGATCAATGTTGAAGGTATACCAAGAGAGAAAGGAGAAGAAACACACAATAGTCGTCAATATGCTTGGATATGCCACCAAGGAGGACTAGCCTGTGCAGAAGGAGACACCGAGGAAGCAAGAATGGGGCTTGGGAGGCCTTGGGTATGCAATAGAGGGAGTCTAGGCAGAATCAGGGAGGACCCAAATCATCAAAGAGAGACTAGTGGAAAAGAAAGTGGAAGGAATTGCAGTGCAACAAATACACAAGCACCTGACCAATGTAGTGTTCAGGACACCGACGGTCAAGCAACGAATGGGTGGACACTGGAGTTACGTCACCCCATACAAAGGCATACGGAAGGGGTTTCTGGCAAAAGAAATGGATGAAGAAGCACAAAAGGAGAAGGAAGAACAAGCGGAAAAAGAATCCCAACCTAAAGATAATGATGAAGAAAAGGATGAATGGGATGATGAATAATGGGAGGCATACTTCAAGAAGATGACTCCTTGCTTAAAAATGGTGGTCATGATGGAGTACAAGTTCGTATCAAATGTGGACGAATATACAGAAGAAATACTTAAGCAAATGAGAAGGGAGAGAAGGAAGGTGTTGAGGGTAAGGAAGATAGCAACAAAGGATGGAATCTGGAAAGTAATACCCAATCTAGCTAGACTCCCAACGATAGAAGGAGAAGATGTTACGTTGTCCCAACAATACGGAGGAAGGTATGTCGACGACAACTATAAAGGTACTGGTCCTGCCCCTTTACTTGATTAATGGTTTGATATACAATACATGGGTACCTATTGTGAGGAAGAATTCTATAAAAGGCCCCCACACACATGTAAATGGTATTATGCATCTGAATTAAAGGTCAAGATAGGTGATGAAGCAGGAAGAATGAAGAGAAAAAGGGAAGATGAAGAGAGAGGAGAGAAAAGGTGAGAAGAAAAAGAAAATAAAAAGTGAAGGAAAATTATGAAGAGAGAGGATAGAGAAAATATGAATAAGATGAAAGGGAAATTAAAAGGATTCAAAACTGAGAGATAAAGAAGGCAAAAAGAAAAAATAAAAAGAATTAAAAAAGAGAAAGGATTAAATAAAGAAGAAAATATTAAAATACGAAGTGTTGGAAAATTAAAAATGAAATGGCCAATTAAAGTAAAGAAAATGCAATTTCGCCAAGTCCTAGCCAACAAGAAGGAACAACCATTTAAAAAAATTGCCGAGAAAAATAAAGTTCGGCAAGAAAATAAAGTTCAACAGGAAAATAAAGTTCAGCAAGAAAATAAAGTTCGTCAAGAAAAACTTCGGTGAAAAATTAAAGACTACATAGTACGGCCATTGAAGAAAATTGCCAAGGAAAAAGTTTGATGAAAATTCAAAGTAAAGAAATTCACGATAAAAGGTTGGGCCACCAAGACCATATGGCATAACAAGCAGAAGGAGATATTGGCGAAAAGAGAGAAACCTTGACAAAGAAGGTGGAAGCGTGATCCTTACATCGTATGGTTTGAGGAAGGGAGAGTCGAAGTTGGTCCATATGGCTAGAAGGAGAAACCAAAAAAGGCACAATATATGTATGACTTGGCAAGAAAAAAGAAGATCAAATACACCCTAGTGAAGAGTTAAGGAAGCACATACGGGCTTGCAAAAGGATAGGAGACTACATCGTATGGCTTGGTAGCAAGTCAAGAGGATACATCGTACGACTTGAGGAGGAGAAAATCAGAGAAAAGAAAGAACATGTACGGCTTGGAAAGAAGATAGGAAGGCAAAGCATACGACTTGAGAAAGGCATAGGAAAGCACATACGACCTCACAAAGAAAAAAAAGATCATGCCATATGGATTGGTATAGGAGATCATGTCGTACGACCTGGCAGAAGGGAGAAATCCGTACGACTTGGCAAGAGAAGGCACTTCGCATGACCTAGCAAGGGAGTGAGAGTACGACTAGGAAAGACCATCGTACGACCAAGAAAAAAGATGAGAAAGGCATCACCTGAGCAACTCGTATGACATCCATCCATCCTGCAGTTTGTACGGCTGGCAGGTGGTTGTGTATGACCCAAGCATAACACATTCGTATGGTTGGCAGTTGAAGTTCAAATCAACAAGGTACAATTTTTTTTAAATATTCAATCTTTTTAATATAACAGTTGCCTCAGTTCGATAGTTGCAACAACGGTCAAGTAGAAGATAATAAAACTGATTGTGATTGTCAAGACAATGCCAAAATGGACAAGGGGAAAAAAATTGTGTAGTACAAGCCAAAGGTGGTGTCGACAACAAAGAAGAAGACAATGGACACTAATACAAACGCCATGACCTGGGAAAGATTAATTGGAAATGAGTGCAAGCAATGATGGAGAAGTAAGCAGATGACCACACACTGAAGATTGCCTTGAAACATGCTCATGTAGATAAGGCAGTGCTAGTACCATACTTCAATGCTCATGACTTTGAGGCTTGGCTAAAGGCTATAGTGGATAATTACTACCAACATTCACACAGATCAATCATAGACTACAGGGGATGTCCAGTTACAGTTTCTTTCTGAGCATAGGACTTCGAGAGAGTATTTGGCATTCCAGCCACAGGTGTAGGAGTCAACAAGCTAGGAAAGATGACTCAACAACACAAAGAAATACTCATTAAACAAGTTTGTTGAAGTGATTTGATAGTCGAGGGGAAAGACACCATATGGAATACCGACAATAAAGGGCTTCGCAAGAACTACCTGGCGAATGTCAAGTGGAAGTGCCTAATGGATTTAGTAAAATGTTGATTGATAGAAGCCAATCAAGCATCAGAAATCACCATTTGGATGGTGGATTACATGGTAGGACTAAGCATTGGCAGGGTCTACAATTGGGGGCGGTTACTCTCAAAATGGATGAGGGAATTCTTATCGCAACCACACAAGGCATTTTATATGACACAAAACACAATTGCTTTGCTCCTAGATGCAATCCACACACAGATACTAGAAGGTAGGTGGGGTCGGTTGTAACCTCTCAAACATCTGGATCTAGGCTTTCCAACAATATTCTACTGGATGGTACTAGAACTAGAACAAGTTGGCGAAGGCTCTATGGCAGGGAAAAAGAGGAAGTATCGAGAAGCAACCGTGGAAGAGGAAACATCGGTAGAGGAAGAATTTGCATAGAGTGGGGAAGAAGGAGAGAGGGAACACATTGAGTTATCTTCCTCGACATCAATAGGGAGTTCACCAGAAGACGAAGAAGTGTATGTGGCGGTAGCTACATAGTCCAAAATGGAAATAGAAGAAGCAGTAATACCACCATTTCAGCCAGCAGGGTTCATCTTGCCAACACTGCCAGCGGGTCAGGAGAGTTCTTTGACTGTCACTTTCACCCTGCCAGCATCAAACGTACATTGAGAGTGGTAGCCTCAGTACCTGGTGCATTGTGAAGATGGGCACCGCTAGCGGCCACACTACCAAAAGTGACTACCATATCCTTGAGTTCAGTAGCCTTAGACGATATAGTACCACCACCAAGATTCATAGCTACATTGCTAGGATCAACAGTTTCAGTAGAGGCATCACCACGGTTGGCGAATTTAGGAGAGAGAATGGAGGATTCAAGAGAGGGAGTGTCAAAGCTCGCTATAGGAGATGGAGTACCTTCAGGGGTCATCAGGCCAAACTTGGCAAGGACATCACCAGTGGCCCCCATCGAGCCTCTAGAGGGTTCAGGGACTTGGGGAACCATCATGCCAGAGGAGCAAGTTCCTTCTATTACACTGCCAGGAGCGTCACGAGTGGTCCAGATTGATAATTGGCTAGGGTTAGTGGGCCTTACAGTGGAGGTGGTCAAGATGCCTGATGAGAGTCTGCTAGAAGGTTTGGTTGATGATACAGATGTTGCAGGCTCAGCCATTCAGACTCAGCAAAGTTATACTGCAAGGATGGTAGAGAAAGCACACTAGGAACTGCCCATGGCCACATAAGGGATAGACATAGTAGGGGAGACAATAGAGGAGCAGATAGTAGCAGAGGAGGTGCACCAATAGCCACCAGTGGCCACAAGGGGATAGACGTAGCATGAGAGACAACAAAGGAATGAACAGTGAGGGTGTAATGTCCCTTACCCGACTTTGCCCTAGAATTCGCTTGTTGATAAGGTTTAGGGTTTCTTCTTTTTCAAATGAATGTTCTGTTTGACTAAGTAATCTTGGATTGAAGTCTGCATATAATATTTCCACATGTACATATATCTGTTAGCATTAATATCTAGATATCCAAATATAAATATAATCACAAATCAATAATAAAGACATATGAGGAGTGGCATGGGTAGAGCCACCCAAAGCTATCCATCTAAGCCCAAGAGCACAAACATCCTATCAGGAAAATCCACCCCTTGGCCTCGAGCGACATGAATGTCTTAGAGTGGCATGCTTAGAGGAAACACTTGTACCCGCTTTCTCTACCCGTGCCATCATCTTGGAAGACACTCAACCTACTGGGGGAAGCTAGTGGAGATTATAAGTGGTTCTAGGCCTACCACCCCTCCATGGTTGCAACAGATTGTTAATTGGGGTTTTTAGGCCCCACTTTTCTCAGGCCCTTCCTCCCTAGTAGGCTTGCAAACACTCAGAAGACAATATTTTAGCAATCAAATATATTTGCATTTATTACTAATTCTTTAAGTTAATATCGACATCATTATCATCATGATAATACTAAAGAAAGCATTACACCCATAATCAGATTAGCAACATATGTTTGTTATATTCAAAATATGCTAAATATTATTGCTAAGTGAGTACATCACCTGAGTTGTTGTATATCTCTACGTTTTCTAATTCGTTACTTGCCTCTTTCAACCTTATACTGGATTGATCATAGGATGAAGACAATTCATAAATATACATAATCTACTTATGTTTATATTAAAGAATCATCATTACCTATAAGGCTTAATAATAGCTGCAAGTATCATTATTGCATATTCCCAAGTGATTCACATAACTATTTACCCATACATATATTATACTATATATTATATATATATATAATATATTCCATATAAATTAATATATATATTATTTCCAACTGATTTCAATTTACAATAATTTCTTGTCATGAATACACATATCTATATATTTATTATATATAGATATATATATTTATTTATTTATTTACATATAAAATTGATAATCATATTAATCTTACTCAATATTTGTAAATAGCATACTTCTGATTTTTGACTGTTGTGTTTCCCTTTTTAGAATATATATTTTTTCCTTCCAATAGTTTTCTCATGGTCTTGACTTGGTCTTCATTTATAGACTGATTCCCAAGAGCCACACCTTTTTATTTATGAGAGTCATACCTTTCCATTATTAATATAACTTTGACTTTGTTTAGAATGAATCGTTGCCTTAATACTGCAAATTGTTGCCTTTTTATTGCATTTAATGTTTCTTAATGAGATCGTTGTCTTTTCATTATTATGTTTGATGTGGTTAGGAATGTTGATCGATGCTTTTATGACTGCAATATTTCATTTCATGATTTAGCTTTAGTGATTGTTTTCTTAATGGTAGTTAGGAATTTAGGAATCGATGATTTTTGGGATGCTTTTCTTTTTTTGCTGTTAATATGGTTTATGTAAGTATTTCTTGTTTAATATTTTTTTATATTGTTTTCTTATTACTCTTATTATGGTATTCATAATTAGTAGTTATATTCATTATGATAATTGCACTATTATTGTAATGTTATTTATAATTATAATAATAATATATTTAGATTGCAATTTATTTATATTTACATATTGATATTTATGAGATTTTTTATTCGTATTTTAATGTTTCATATCACAATTTCATGAGACATGAAAGAGGGAGAACCCTATAGCTGATGAGGAGGATGCACCTGACAGGGAGGATGAGGATGCTAGCGAGTTTGGCGGGTATGTGGTAGAGATATCACAATCAGATCCATCAAATCCTTTGGGGGCAGTGCAAAGATACGTGGAGGAGCTCCAACACATGGGGCGAGTAATGATGCAGGTGGGGCACATTTCAAAGGACCTCAAAATTGGTTGATCCCCACTAGTGGGCCATGAGGTGCAGCAGATCAGAGGATTTGTGCAGATGGGGTGTGAGGTAGAGATTTCTCGCATTTTCACTAGCCAAGGTTGGCCGGTAGGTGAGACCTCAGCAATGCTTAGAGCATGGTGGGGTAAGCCACCAAGGTTGGCAGGAAGGGATGTTGGAGTCCTAGAGAGCCTCTACCACATTGAGCTAGCATTTTGCGATGTCTTCTACAATGTGAAGAGGCAAATATTATCCACCGAGTTGGCAATAGTAGGGAAGGTGGAAGCCTATCGGATATTGCAGAAGGTTAAAGAGGAGTCAACCAGAACCATGAAAAATTTGCAAACTCAATTAGCAGAATATACTCAGATAGTCGGGTCACAGGGGAACCAGATAGCGACCTTGGAGGCCAAGGTGATTAGTCTGGAGGAGGGGACTCGACAAAAGGAGGAGGAGATTCGACAGAAGGAGGAAGAGACTCAGCAGAGAGAGCAGATGTGGGAAGAGAAAATCAAGGAGTTGGAGGAACAGTTGGTGACCAGAAGCATGGAGGAAAACAAAGCCAAGCGTCAGTTGATGGAGGTAGCTCACATGGTGAAAGCTGTAAGGGAACGAGAGATTCTTGCTGATTTCCAGCTTCACATACACACAAAGGAAGTAAAGCGCTTGAAGGAACAACACTCTTCTGCTGCCACCCCAACGCCATCAGTTCATCCAGGGATGTCCTCATTTCCCCCTTCCTTCCAGGCGACTTCTTTTGTGGGGGGCATGATGTAAGTCATCAAATATCTTTAGTATACTCGGTCGTAGTCAGCTAGTTGCTATATTTCAATAAAACTATAGTTGTAGTGGGAATAGCTAAAGGAATGTGCATTCGGGTAATTAAGTCCCGATTAGTTGTAGCAGGCTGTTATGGAATGTCACGACGGTTGGTTGCTCAACCACCGCCGAACGTTATATGTACTCAATTTTGTAGTCGGGAGGGAGATGGATGATTCCATGATTGATAGTATGGGAATAATTTGTGATCGTACATGGTGATACTTCTTGGAAATGAATATAAGCATCTCGTGATTCAAGCATATTATGTTGTATACTCTGTTATTCTATTCCATGTCCTACATATATTCTGCTTACTTCAGTTGTGCGTAGTATGTTAAACTATACTCAAAGAGGTAAACATAAGCATGGCGGAAGAGAAACTCAAGGATGAGATCACCATCACCAATTTGAAGATGGCCTACGATTCAGTCACTATAGAGAACAAAGAAATGCTTTTTACTTGGAGAGAACAACTCCTCTTCAAGGTAAAAACACACAAAGCAATGTTTGTAGAAATGGCTCAGTATAGAGAAAAGGTTGCAAGTTCCATCAAGTTCGTAAGAAATTTCATGTCGTAGATTCCTTGCTAGCATCAATGCGAGAATGGTGAGTATGTTGAGCTCGTTGATTTGTAGTCAGAGTTTCAAAATCTCATCCATGGTAGTTTTAGTGGTGATCCTGTTGACTGCAAGTTAACTCAAGTTGCAGCAATGTTAGCAAAATTTGATGACGTAACTAAAAGGAAAAGAGAGCTACAGTATCAAATCACAAGTGGCGAAGAGTTATTGCGGAGACACCACATCATGTTGAAGAGTATTAGTAGTTAGAGTGCAGAGACAGTTAACAACTGGTTGGAGGAGATAATGACTCAAGTTGCTGAGGTGTGAGCTATTAGTTAGGACATCCCACCTTTTCCAAAGATAGCATTTGACACAGCAGTTAACTTGATGCTTTTCCAAGTTAACTCATTGTCCCACCTTTCATGCATGTCTATTTTTGGAGACACCTTTTGTACAATGAAGTTAGTTTTAGTTTAGGATCAGTTAATTGAAGTAGTCTTTCTAGTTAACTGTTAAGTTACCTTTATTTAGACATAGGAATAAATCTTGCAAATTGGCAAGAACTGAATGTTAACTCAAGGATATTTTAGGGTTCCCTACTCCTTTGAGTGTCTATAAATAAGAGAAACCTTTGCTCATTATATTATAACCATACTTGTGATAACAAAACGCTGAGCTATTTTTGCTAGCTTTCTTGTTGTTCATGTACTTGTGTTCAATCTTTGTTCAGTGTTATTTGGTTGATCATATCTTATATGATTTTCCTCTTTCATGCAATTTGTTGTCCCAAACGTGTAACCATTGTTTGAATTTGAAGAAATAAATCAAAAGAGAAATGAGCCTTTGATCCAAAGTTTCAAGATCTTTCAATATTTGTTGTTTCAATCTACACCTCAAAAGAAAAATGAGCCTTTGAAGGAATTTGGAGATTAAGCTTATCGTTTGATGTTGTATCTTATAATCTTTATTTCAGCCTACACCTTGAAAAGAGCAATGAGTCTTCAAGGGAATCCTAAGATATAGTTTATCATTCATTGTTGTTCTTAATAATCTTCATTTTAGCCTACACCTCGAAAGAGCAATGAGCCTTCAAGGGAATCCTAAGATCTAGCTTATTGTTTGATGTTTACTTGCATAAACTTTATTTCAGCGTAAATCTGAAAGAGCAATGAGCCTTCAGATGCATTCTTAGAAATAGTTTGTCTAAGTTAACCAACCATTCCCAGTTACTTCTAAATCCTCTCGCTCTGAATTTACTTGAGGAGATAAAAGCATTATAAATTTAGCCTTAGTTGTAGTTGAGATTATGAAACCAAAGAAAACCTCAGCTGCAACAGAGAGTTTTATAAACCTTGTACTCTCAACTGAGATAAAAAGATAGGAATTTAGTTTACATTTCTTTTTGCGCACAAAACAGCGAAAGAGGGAGCTTCCCCTCTTAATTTGAAGAGCAGTTTATCTATGAATAGTTGTCTATTTCCAATACACACTCCAGAGGTGCAAATTGAAATGCCAACAAGAGTCATCTATGATTTCTTCTCCTAACACTTGAAGTGTAGTTCTCAGTTCAACAACTCTTCTAAAGAAAGTTTCTATCTTCTCACCATTTTGCATTTGGAGACACTACAATTGACTCTGCAAATGAAGGATTTGGTTCTTGTTTTTAGCCTCGTAGACAGTTTTGAGGCAGTCCTAAGCATCTTTTGCAGAGGTTGCAATGTGAATGTGAATGTCTTTTCTTTATATATAGTTTTATTTCTATTTCAAAAAATATTAACATTTTGAAAACATCTTGCATGGATAACTATTATAAAAAAATTGCTTGGCAGAAAGGGTCAATTGTCAAAGTTAGGTATTTAACACAATTGTATTCACACATTTCTGAAATGTAGATTGGCTTTGAGTAAACATATTGTGATGAAAAGTTTCATCCTGGTTCTTAAGATTATTTTTCATAGAAAATTATTTTTATCAATTTATTTTCAAAGATTAACAAAATGAATTTTTTTTAATGACATATTGTTGAAAAAATGCCACACCTCAACTGAAGATGGACCGGCCACAAAGTGGGTTAGTAACTCAATGGTAGAGCACTCCAGCGGCAAATAAGAGGTCTTAAGTTCAAATCCTAGCTGGTCCATGAATGCAAAATTCAACATGGTATCAGAGCCAAACCAAGCTAGGATACCATGTACTCTCAACCCAATTTTTGACCTATTGCTGCTTAATCTCTAGACCCAACTGGCATACTCTTGTTGCTTCAATCTATTCACAGTAAAGGGGCGGAAAGCATTAGTGTCGAGGGAAGTAGTAAAATACGACAAGAAAGATATCAGTGAGGAAGAGTTTGGAGGAGTGGAAACCATTAATGGCGAGAGAAGCATGCGACTTACCTCAAGATTCTACAGAAATCTCTGTTGATGTCGATGATGTCCAGGGCATTGATAGTGAAAAAAAAGCTCATGAAACTCAGGCAGATATTAAGAGAAGAGAGATATTTTGGACACGAACTCTCCAGCTCATGAAACTCAGGCAAATAATAAGAGAAGCTAGATATTTTGGACATGAATTCTCATATGGAGAGGAAGGAAGGATACAAATGAGAGTTAATGTGTACCAGTGCTCAACATTAAACGCAACCTACTTGCCTCCAGAAACAATCAATGGTTGTCGATGGATGGACAACCTTGTTGGGCCCGTCGGTGCTTTCCAACCGTTGAGGGTAAAAAAGAGCTTGAAAAGCTCAAAGAGTGACACCCCTTCGACATAATTATGTAAATGATGTAATATTAATTTTATTCTAACATAGATTAACATGGATATTTTTATTTTAAATAATATCATCTTGCACTCCCCAATTTTAATCATTATAAAATATAATGGTGGTGTCAACA
This sequence comes from Sequoiadendron giganteum, assembly GCA_007115665.2. NCBI lineage: Eukaryota > Viridiplantae > Streptophyta > Pinopsida > Cupressales > Cupressaceae > Sequoiadendron > Sequoiadendron giganteum. The sequence goes on along the minus strand of CM021101.1, from coordinate 62,107,002 downwards.
AAAGTAGAATTCGGGCATTGTAGTGTTTTGTATTCATATACTTGTTGATTGTAAATTTTTTTTTTAGGTTGATATTAGATTTTCATTGCTAATGTGAAATATTTTGTACCTAATATACACAAAATGGAAGTTCTAGATATTAGCTTTCCATTACATTGATTATTTTAATTTCAAGCAATGCTAATTAGGGCCTTAAAAAATGTCTTTTCTTTATATATAGTTTTATTTCTATTTCAAAAAATATTAACATTTTAAAAACATCTTGCATGGATAACTATTATAAAAAAATTGCTTGGCAGAAAGGGTCAATTGTCAAAGTTAGGTCTTTAACACAATTGTATTCACACATTTCTGAAATGTAGATTGGCTTTGAGTAAACATATTGTGATGAAAATTTTCATCCTGGTTCTTAAGATTATTTTTCATAAAAATTTATTTTTATCAATTTATTTTCAAAGATTAACAAAATGAATTTTTTTTAATGACATATTGTTGAAAAAATGCCACACCTTAACTGAAGATGGACCGGCCACAAAGTGGGTCAGTAACTCAATGGTAGAGCACTCCAGCGGCAAATAAGAGGTCCTAAGTTCAAATCCTAGCTGATCCATGAATGCAAAATTCAACATGGTATCAGAGCCAAACCAAGCTAGGAGCCCTAGGCACAACAAACATGGCTTATGGGTGGGTGTTGGAAAAAAGCCACACCTAAACTGAAGATGGACTTACCACAAAGTGGGCTAGTAGCTCAGTGGTAGAGCACTCCAACGGTAAATGAGAGGTCCTAGGTTCAAATCCTAGTTGGTCCATGAATGCAAAATTCAACACATATTTCATCATGATGTGTTTACAACTATCATAAGCAAATTACAAGCCATTGTTTATATCATGTCGTTATTACTGTTTATATCAAAAGAATTAAAAATGAGGATAATAATAATTGAATATAAGAAAAAGATGTTATGATATTCCCTTGAATTTTCTATTAATGTACATTCTTGCACCTTCTAAAATTGCAAATATTAGAAACAAACTCATTACATCTAAGAATAATAAATAAAGGATGTTCTGACCTCCAAATGGTGGAACCACACATTGAATCTTCCCTAGTTGTTGTGCCATCAGCTATACCGAATTTTTCCTTCTTTTCCAAACCTGTATTCCTCTAATGTTGCTATCCCGGACCTTTCCAACTGCTAGTGTTAACACCGCAGACCCCTCTAACAGCAACTGCAACCTCCTCTATGACTTCCTATCAACCACACATCCATGTTTAAGTGCAAGGACGGCATGTACAGGCAACGACCAAAACGTTTAAGTGAATGAAACTCAAATAAGGGCGGGGGCAGATTATGTGGAGTTTTAAACCCTTGGAAATGTAGTGGCGACCTCTACTAGAGCCTCCACCTTATTCCCACGCACCATAAACATGCATCATCTAACGACTAGGAGTTTGGATGGGTCCCATGACCCCTTCTATTTCAATAGTCACCTTTTAAAAACAAGCACTAGTTCCAAAATTGGTTCGCTGGCCTCTTTCCTATGTCACGGTTACCTTCCCATGTGTGACCCGCCTTGGGAAATAAATAACAATCCAAAGTGGAGAGCGGCTGGCTAATATAATTTGTTCTAATTCACTCCATATCCCACACCAAAATCCTCTCCATGAAATCAATTAAAATTTGCTTTCGGAAATAATTTTTAAACTAATTTTTTAGGCATAAAATCTTATTTCAATATTTAAATATAAATCTTTTTAACTTGCAAATTTTGTATGGATACACTTATAGATGGATTGGTTAGGATGGTTTTCATTTTCAAATCAATTTGTAGGGTTCTCATGCTAGACCGAAGATAAATAGTTGTTCACTTTTTCAAACTAGGGTTTGTAAAATGAAAATATCAAGAATATATATTCTCCTCAATTTTCTGTATACATATTTTTGAAAAATAATAAAATAACTTTTTAATTTTCTGTTTAAAATGACTTTTTAATCCAACTTTACTTTTAGGTCGAGAAATTGATGTCTCCTTATAACAACCTTTTTTATTTTAAATAATTAAATATAAAATTTTAATTTCTACTTTTGACAAATTAAATATTTAATTATTTTTTGTATAGCCATCAAAATTATGGAAAATAATAAAATAACTCAAAATATGAATTATGGCCCCACCATTAATACCTCAAATGCATAAAATATCAATCTATACAAAATTTGGCACTCTCCCAAGATGGAAATGTGGAGTACTTTCAAAATGTTGAATATGCACACGAAAAGTATAATTGTACTCATCTTGACTCTAAGAACTCTCTACCACTATCAAAATACCTTTCCATTAATGTTGACACTCTTCGAAAAAGTTGAAGTTTTCAAAGATGTTGGAATGGATTAAAAAATGGATATTATATGATGTATTAGGATTCAACTATATGGAGTTTCAATTAAATTATAATTAATCCATATTTGATGAGTAGCGGTTCACAAGAGTTCATTTCTCATGACCATTAAATGGTTTGATGTCTATATTTTTTCTTGAACTCTTTATATATAAATAATTAAATAATAATTACAAATGTTTTAAGGCTATTTTGTTGAGAGATGTAACTACAATGATAACAAGGGAGTTGTAATAGAGTGAATACATAACAAAATCCCTTAACATAGTTTTGATGGTCATTTACGTGTCAAAATTTTAACACTAAATTTGACTACCAATTACATATCAAATCTTCCTTAGCCCAATTATACTTTAATCGTAGGGGAAATATGGGTTACCTAAAAAAAGCATGAATTAAACCATTAATGTATAAAACACTAAAATTCCATCTAAAATTAGTCATATAAACCCATATTCAATGAAATTTAGCTAACAATGTCGAAAAGATTCAATAAAAAGCATGAAAACACATAATTCAAAGCAATTGAATCAAAAGTTCATGCAAACCTTCAATCCCATTAGGGGATTATGCTCCAAATGAATGTGGATTTCTTTATTAAGCATAATCCATGTTGCAAAAACTTGATGATTGATGAATGATTTGATTCACATTGTATTTCTCAAAAGATGGATGATTTGTTCAATGATCAAGATTGTGCATGATTTTTGATGGAAAATTGACTTGTCATAGATTTGAAAATATCTAACGTTCAATGGAGATTGAATCTAAGGATTGACGGATGAGAGAAAATCAAGGATATCAAGGAAGATCAATGGATTAAATTGCTTGAGAGATCAAAATATCCCTATTTTCATGAAAAATTGGTTAAACATATTTGCGAGGGAAAATGTCTAGAGTCAAATTTGAATTTGAATTATGGAATATTTTTTTTTGAGGGAAAAGATATTTTGAAAATGAATATTGTCTTTCGAGAAAGGAATATTCTTTGTGCAAGTTGGAAGAAATTATGAAATTGTGAGGATGGAAAGAAATTAGGATTTTTAATTAAATAATTAAAAATTATTTAATCAGGTGGGATTGAGGAAAATTAGATTTAATCAAAATAAAAATTATTCAATTAGGATGCGAATTAGTATGAAAATGATGTTCAATTAATAAAATAACCTTAATTATTCAATTAATAGAGTAATAAAGTGAATTTAATAAAATAATTGGAAATTATTTAATTAAATAGAGGAATTGGGTGATAATGAGAAAAATGATGTAAATAAGTGAAATCAAGATGTATGATATGTTTAGGACAATTTTGGGTGTCTACAACTTTAAAGTTTATAATATTGATTACATAATATACAAATATAGTATTTAAATATATAGAATAATTTTCCATTAGGTTTGTTAATCTGATGGTGGCCCGAACAAGAAGTTTCACACCATAGACCAAGTTCAAATTCCACTAGGCAGGGGCTCCTTTGTTGTGACCATCACGACACCTAGTAGTGAGGAGCATGCTTATGGAAATGCGTGTAATGTCTCATTTTTATGGCCTTTTCAATTTATCTTTGGAAACTCCAACTTTCTAAAAGAGCACAAATCTTTTTAGGATGAAATGTTGACAATTGCAATGAGTTTAAGAAATTAGGATAATTCCAATGGTACTTTTGGATGCAATTTCAACATTCTGGGACCTCTCCAAAAGTAACCTTTCTACTTTCTGCCTCAAATTTTTCTCAAAAAAAAGTGTTTCCAAGCTTGGGTTAGACCAACAAATGGAATGAATATGACAATAATTTGATAGGTTTGTAGCACTCAAAGTAAGCTTTCCAACAAGTATAATATTGAATATATTTAATTCAATGATTATCTATATTTTCTAATTTCTAGTGAAGATAGATTTTTTAGCAATTGTGAAGGTCTTTGTTCCACATGCATGAAAAAACAATAAATTAGATAATGAAAAAAACATGAAAAATATATGTGGACTAGGTATAGATGTTTTTATTTTAAAAAAATACTTCAGATAAATACAAAAATAATTATGTTTTATCGAAATAACCTATTTTTCAATTATAATTAATCTTTCAAAAAAATATCATGCAACAAAAAATTATGAAAAATATATGTGCACTAGACATCAATATTACGAATCTATATTTAAAAATTTATAATTTCATATTTTTTAATTTAATATAAAGTTATGTTTTATAAATGTAACGTCACTTTTTAAAAGTATTGTTAACTAAAAAAATAAATTATTAAAAGCTATGTAAGAATTTTTTTATTTTTTTTAATATATATATAATCCACTAACAAAATATCAACAATCACTATTTCATGTTACCTTCATATTCCTAACAGCTTGGTTGCTATATGTGTTAGAAAGTGAAAATTCAACTTTCAATGTCCTACTTTGACCAAAAAGTGGGACACACTATTGTGGGATCACCCGATGTTATATTCTAATATAAAGGCATTCATTTTATATTTCATCTTTCAAACATTCTCTCCTTAAAGCATTCCAAGACATTTATCATTCTCATTTAGGGAATGAAACACTTCAATTGGTGCAATAAAAAGTAATACAAATAAGCACAATCACCCTAAGAGCATATGCATAATATCATTTATATACATTTCCATAGGTGAACTTCAAAGAACATGTCTCCTTTTGACACAACACAAAAAAAAGAAGACATTTCTAAATATTGTCAACCTTAAATAGTAAAAAGACAAAAGAAGTAGAGGCAAATTATGTAAGATAGAACATAAAGATATACAAATCATAGATTGTTGGATCATTTCTCCAAATACAGGACATTTTTGCAAGTGTAAATTTGACCTAAATTTATAAACTTGATCTTTCACATTGACACAATTTTTTTTAACAAATATAATATATACTTTTAAATATAACTGTATTTAATATTTTTAATCTACAATACATTTATTAATATAAATTTTAGATATATTATATCTTTCATTAAATATTCTAATTATGAGACAAGTCACAAATTAACATATATTTTTCATATTCATTCAAAGTAGATTTATAAAGAATAAGAGCTACCAAAAAATTAAATACAAATGGATCATAAGAACAAGATAGTGCACATCTTTACAATATATTAAAAAAATTAATTGCTTTATATATATTAAAACAATTAATTGGTATTTTATCTAGTATACGACATATAATGATATATATTCTAAGTATGAAACAAATCACAAATTAACATATATTAAAACATTTTTTTATAAATATTGATTCAAAGTAGATTTATAAAAAAAAAGAATTACCCAAAAAAAACAATAAGAATAACACACTGCACATCTTTCCAATATATTAAACAATTAATTAGTGTTGTTGCTATATATATATAAACAATTAATTATGTCGAGAGGCGTTCTACAGTGACAGCCAACATCTGTGTAAACAAAAACTCTTGATGTCAAATTTGACATACAGATGACAGTTAGTATGATCAACGCATGGTAGAAGAGTGGTTTGTGCCTTGGAAATGAAAAATTAGAAAAAATTAAATGTCTTCCAGCCACGTCCATCTCCATTCCGATTTGGTGCATTTCAATTTGGTGATATTAAAGCGGTCTTCTGGCTTTGTGCTGCGGTTATATTAAAGCATTGTTTTTCTTGTTATAACGTCTGATATTAATGCAATCTTAAAATAGTTGTGTAATGTTTGATATTAATGCATCTATGTCTAATATTAATGCATCTGCTATTATGTGTAATGCTCGCTTCACTCCCTATAAATATATAAAATTTTCTCTCCATTTTACTTCTCTGCAATATTCTTCTACGCCCTTGTAAAATGCTTTATGGTCAGTTTTGATGGCGCCCTCTATTCAAAGCATCACATAGACCCGTGTTTTCAAAAGCACCATGGGATTTGTTCATTCTTTTCGCAACTGGTAACTTCTATTCGTTGATGCGTCTGGGTTTGAGGCATTTCGTGAGGCCTCTGGCTGAAGGCATGTGCCTTCATGGTATCATTGTTGACTGTGCGTGTGTGTTTGAGGCAAAAACATGACTCCATATACCTTAGCGCAGCCTTATCTCATCTTTCAACTCTGTTGTAGCTGTATGTGAGGGTCTGAAGTTATATGCTGGATGTGAGAGCATTTGCTGTGCATGTTTCATCTTCAAGCTGCTGAAGAACATTTCCATTAAGTAACGACCCTACAAGAAATATAAATAGATTGATGTAATAACTACTGTTTTCATATATATCTTTTTGGCACATAGCTAAGATCTCATATATATTTGGGATAGGGTTAGGTAGGTTTTTTATTTTTAAGAAGTAATCTAAATTTACTTACGACTGCAGCGGATTCTGTTTGCAAGAGTTTTGTGTTTGATGCATAATAACATTTAAGAGGGTAAAGAGATCATGGACCTCTACTATCCTGCAACTCTACTGCCATCTCAATTTACGGAGGATGATCTGAAAATGTACTCAAGCCTGTATGAAAAATCAAGAATTCATTTTCTTGTGCAAGTTCCATACATTACTTTTATGAGATAAATCTTAAAAACTTATATTTCACTTTGTTTGTTCTCTTAAATATTCATCAAGGTTGTTCTATCAGACAACTTAGATGATCTGAATTATGGATGTTAATTAACAATCACTAGGAAAAATTGGCGGAGTCAATAGATTATACTATTCAAGTTCGGTATTTCTGATTATGGGTACCAAAGATTTTGTAATCTAATCACCGCGAATGGAGGTGATCTACTGAAATCTCAAGTTTTCAATATGGAGAGCAATTTTTTCCCAAAAGGCAGCCGTTTTGTTCAAGAGCAATTTCTTGAGGAGGTGAATATTGTTAGTTTCTTGATTTTTTTTACATAATTCTTTTACAAACAAATAATCAATAATTACGAATTCCATTAATTTTGATTTCCCTTCCGCAAAATAAATTATTACCTTTTAATGAGACGATGTCGTGGCGATGTCAATGTAGGAAAGTGAAGAATGAATACAACCTGCAAATTCTCTTTTCAGCAAACTTGTTTGAAGATGGGAAAGCATATTTCAATGTAACAAATTTATGAAAATAGTTCTCCTTTCCTTATTCCTATAAGAAAAGAAGGGATCTGTATTTTTTATTTTAGCGTACCATGATTCCTTGTATGTTCTCGCCATTTCCTTGATTATATTTTGGGTGTTTTGCATTTACTTTTCTTTGAGTCACTCTTCACATTGATTTTGTTCTAAAATTAAGAGACATTGAAATTAGTTATTTGTTTCTGTTTTAAATATCTTAAATATGCATTAAAAATATTCCAAGTTTTTTAAGCTACCGAAAATAATATTTGAAAAGATTGTATATTAGGTATTATTAATTTCAAATTTGAAAAATTATTTGAACGGTTATGATATGATTTGTTCTATAGAATTAAGGAATGAATTGTTTAAAAAAAGATTAAGATTTATTTCTAAGGATTATGTATTCTTAAATTTTTAAAATTAAATTTTCAAAAAATAAGTTTCTAATTTAATATACTCAAAAATAAAAATGATTTAATGAATTGTTTTAAAAAAGATTAAGATTCATATCAAAGGATTATGTATTCTTAAATTTCTAAAATTAAGTTTTCAAATAATAAGTTTCTAATTTAATATATTTAAAAATAGAAAACATTCAAGTTCTTTTTAAAATAAGATATTTTAAAAATATTTTTTATATTTCTTAATGTTTTTTTATAAAAAATAATTATTATTTATAAAAATGAGATATTAAAAAAAAAAATTATAAAGAGAAGTTTCCAAAATTTAGAAAACTAAGCATGAAAGAACTGTCTTAAATATACCATAGCATATAAAAGTAAGTTTCTATTTTAATATACTTAAAAATAAAAAAAATATTGAAAAATAAAACTATAAAAGAATGGAAAACAACCGGTCTTTATAAAAGTTCTAAATTAATGTATTTAAAATTAGAAAAAATCAAAATTAAATAAAAAATAAAAATAATAAATTTACTATTACACATAAAATATCTTTCTAAATTAAAATATAGAATATGAAAAATATTCAATATTTTCAAAGATTCTATAAACAAGAAAAAGTAAGTTTCTATTTTAATATACTTAAAAATAATCAAAAATATTGAAAATAAAACTATAAAGAAATGGAAAAATGTTGGTCTTCATAAAAGTTCTAAATTAATGTATTTAAAATTAGAAAAAATTAAATTAAATAAAAAATCAAAATAATAAATTTATTATTACACATAAAATATGTTTCTAAATTAAAATAGAGAATATGAAAAATATTCAATATTTTCAAAAATATAGAAAACAAGAAAAAATCATTAACATTTTATTTTATTCATAATTTATATATCTTAAAAATATTATAAATTTAAGGTTTTACTAAAATTTTAATTATACAGAAGTATAGCAACTAAATACACAATTTAATATTTAGTTCCCCAACCCCAACCCTAACCCCAAAATTTATCTTAGAACCTTAACCCTAATTGAACATTAGATCAGATCAGAGAACTCGAATGACGTAGTGAGGGTGGTGGAAGTTTCAGGTAGAAAGTTGTTGCTATTCACAAATTTCAATAGAGTGGAGATGCACTTCTAAAAGGGTGATTTTGAGCGGGCGTTACAAGTCTGGAACAAGATTGTTGAATATGGAATATAATCTTCTACATTGTTTAATTGAATCTTGCATGTCTCTGAATGTGACTGCCTATTGCATGTAGACAATTAACTTTTTAGAGCATTAACTCATCCTCCTCAGTCATATATGTGTGAAATCTCTTTTTGAAGACATTGGAAATTATAGCTCCTCATGATTGCACTCCACGAGACTAAATCTCTCTAAGGAATTTTGTCAATAGTTCATGCCCCTCTTTATGCTTGAATTGTGCATTGTAGAATTTGGCTCTACTCCCATCAAGGTATTAGTTGGAAGTTCCTTAAGCCTATTCAACCAATTCATTTTGTAGGAACACCTGTGATTATTGCATTCCATGAGATGGCATCTATTTGAGACATTCTATTCATTGTTCACATGCCCACTTTCGTATTTTCTTAGAAGTTTCTAAAGCTTGATCATCAATTTAGTTTTGTGCTATTCTATGTTGCATCTATCATTAGAGCAGATCCAACAATCCTTGCAAGTTTTGGGGTTTTAATCATCCTTTCAAGGCATTGGAAACTTTCCAAACTCGTTTGTGTATTCCTTGAAATGCCAATGGTTGTTAAAAGATACCATTTTTACATTATAGCTAATTATCCACTAATTCCAAGTTGGAATGAACTTATGTGGTTTATGTGCTCACAAGGATAAAATTCGTTCTTGTAATTTAAAGTTAAGATGATTTTTTTTTATCCTTCCCTATTGTATTTATATGATGCAAATTTAATTTAAAATAGGCACCTCAAGAAGGATATCTCTCGGCATATTTTACATAGATTTTTCTAAATATAGATATGCTAGTTAGTATTTCATTAATGTACGACTTGTAATGATGTAAATTTAGATTCTTGAATTAGGTGGATCGTTGACGAAACATTAACGAACAAAAGAAAGGTCAAAGAAAGGACTTCTGAAAAAGAATCTCAGAACTTCACGAATGTGAAAGGACAAAGTAGGTAAGCGGGACTCACCTTGTCGTATTTTTTCATTATTTTTGAAAAGGCCAGCAAGTTAAGCTAACTGTAACAGACAGAGACCAACATCAGAAAATACAGTAACTGCACGTCATATATAATAAATAAATATTGCATTTTTGTTATCTGTAACTTTTCACGAGAGACAATTTCTCATGAAACTCAATGCACGCAGTGCGGACCATTTCGTTGCCTCTACTGAGATCCCGTCTGCCCAATGTCTGATTCTACGATAGACAGCGGGGTGTCTGGTCTAATCCTTATTTTTACATCTTTGATAATCTCAATGGGATGACGTTTATTACTTCTCAGCTTGTGTCGGATACGAACCTGAGACCGGTCATTTCAATTTCGTTATCTGCTTCTGCTTCTGCTTCTGCTCTCATGTGCATGCTTTCAGTCTCGATCGTCCCGTCGTCGTTGATCAGGACTTCATTTATCCCTTCCATATGAGAACGCCCTGCAAAGACAGAAAAATATTTAAACGCAGATTATATATATAAGGATATTGAAGCAATTTATAATCCAAACTTAGCTCAAATAAAACTCCATATCAGGAACCATGCTGCTGGAATAGGCGAAGTTAGCTTAAGCAAAATTGTAGAAATTGATGAATCCAATGTGTAATACATGAAATTCTAGGAATAAAGATTCTGATTTGATAATTATATTTTCTTTCATCTTGATGATGGATTACAAAACGGTTGAAGCGAGAGTTATTAAGATTGGCTCCTACATAGAATTCTAAGAGATCAAACATTTTATCTTCCATAACATTACTGTGAGGAGTTGTGAATCTATTCTACTTAAATATTTTCTGAAAAGCATATCTGACTAAATGCAGTCTCAAAATGTAATAGATTAGAATTGTAGCTATCTAGGTAAATAAGCTCGATACCAGAATATTTACCAGAGGTTGGAGGTGTTTTTCCCTCGATATCAACAGTCTTAAAACTTTGACCAGGTTTATTGCGCACAATGGCTCTGAAGGCAAGCAAAGATGACATTTGTTTATCCAGCTCAGTCGCTTCCTTGACAAGCTCTTCAACTCTACTACGATAAAATAAATTCACTTTGTTAAGCTCCTCGTCTAATCTCTTGAGGAAAACCACATCATATTCACCCCCTTCCTCCGAAGCCGTTAAAAACAGGGTTTCATAGGAATCATTTCCATCCTGTTCCTTACTTTTCATCTACAAATAAACAAACAAAATCTTTAGATTATAAGCAATCTAGGTGTTGCTAAATGAAAGATAATGTACTACAAACATCTTACCAGTATGATTTCTTCTTCATTGTCGGAGGAATGAATATGGCTGCTATCTCATCTCATGAGACCGCTGAAGGCTCTGAAAGTGATGGCCTTTGTGAGCCCTCGGAGCGGAGGATTGCTGGCTTTGAGAGAAGGTTTTGGCCTTGATTTGTAGTGCATGATATTTTTTAAAACAGTTTTGAGGAAGTTGTAGTCCATGTAAGCCTCGTGCCACAAACTCCTTACCAAACTTCATTGAACAATAATGAAAGCTTCTGAGCTTTCTCTTTCCACTTATCTCAGAAAACAAACTGAAAATGCAAAAGAGTCCAGAGATTTCGTTTATGTATAGGAAAATTCATGTTAAAGAAGACTTTTTAAATGCTTCAGATCTACAAATATGTTACAGACTTAAGACTAATGTGAAATACAGCGAAAATGAACGCGGCGCTTGTCTACATTACTATTATTAATCAATAGATAAGGAAAATAACTCGGTAGTTTTGGAGATTCTTCTTTTCTTAAAAAATTTGTCAATCTTATTTAAAATTAAACAAATATTTCACACCTACTTAGCGACAAATATTACACACCACCCCACCGAATCTTTCTAGCTGGTTTCTTGGGTTAATTTTTGAATAATAATTTGAGCGAGAGAGCAAGAGAGTTTGTTTTGCTTTGATGTATGTTTTTTTCTTACATCATTTTTCATTTCAAAATGAGATTCAATTACTTGCTCTATTTATTATAGAAGTTTGGACAGTTTCATTTTCATGGTGGTTAAGAATTTTTATAACGGTGTTTAAGATTTTTATAATAGTGTTTAAGTATTTTTTTCAATCATTACTATTGGAGTGGTGGGGATTGGAGTGAGCAATGGCATTACTTCTAAAGAAACTTGACAAGTTTGTTTTCAAGATGTCTTGTGAGATATGAATCTTAAACCATTCTTAAATGTTATTTTTTTTGTTTCAAATTTTGATAATGTCTATAAGTAGTTAGAGAAATCTATTGTTATTGGTTATTTTGTAGGTTTTTTTTATTGAAAGTATGCTATTCGGTTGGATAAATATTGATTGGATTCCCCATGGGATCAAATTAGATGTTATCCAAAATTTAACCAAAGCCTTTGTCACTTCCACTTTGTGGAAGCTATCCATGCATACACAACCCTTTGATATGGCCTTTGTTATGTATACAAATCGGTTTAGTTTTTCTCCTTAGATTAGAGATTTTGTTGTATGTAACCACCACTCTCTTAAAATGTAGGTATATAGATTGAATTTTTTTATTTTTATTTTTGTTGTTGGCCTTTTAAAAAACCATATCACCTCCTCCCTTGGGAGGTGTTGAGGGTGGTTTTAATCACTTCCAATGTGCTAAGCAATAAGGGTTTATTGCTTCTCTTGAAAATTAGGGAAACTACTCCAAGGTTTTGTTGGTGTTTTTTAAATATCTAATCTGATCTCACATATAATATATGGACTTGCCAATTCCAATAGTCAATTATATGGAGGGATTGGCCAATGAACAGGTGAAAGTTTGCTAAAAGTTTCCTCTACACTTTGGGCTCTGCAAAACCCGAGAGGGTGATCCCTTTCCTCTTCCCATGAAGTTGGTCAATATTGAGACCTTGGAATTTGCTTTTAATTTTTCATACTCCTCCTTTAGTTTCTTCCCATCAATCGACTCTTTGGCTTCATGGTTCAAATTGTAAACTTCAATAATGGCTGCCTGAGTAAGATCAATCATATTTACACAAGAATGTGTCCTTATGACCTGAACATTAGGGTCATAATTACTTGTTATGGCTTTCAGGATATCAATACCGAGGTATACATTTGGAACAATGAGTTTTCCCATGTCTAGCCTCCATCCATTGTATGTAGGGACACTGGTATATCTTTTCCCAAAATAATATCTGAATAAAATCCATCCAGTGACTGGCAGTGTAACATCCTTAATGACATGTTTTCGGTCAACAATGTCATCCTCTGTTCTAGGACCTTGGAGGATTGTTTGAACATCATATTTGTTACTTGTTGAATTGGGTAATTGGTCTAATATGTCTTGGGAAAGGGCTCATTTTTTGGAATCAGAATCAAAGGATTGGGCTCTTATGGGTGCCATTGCAATGAAAGATGATGCAAACTAGGGTTTTCCTAGGCACAACTAAGATTCAAGACAAATGCAAGAAAATAAGGTGAATTCAAAATAATTGACAAACAATCGTTGAATGTCAAACCTTAAAAGATGCCCTAGATTGCAACTGGAGACAAAAAACTAGTAAATACAGACAATTTCACTAGAAATTTAGCACAAAAAGAAGCAATTTCACTTACATGTGTCTAAAACTTGAAAACCTTAATTCTGGATGCAAAGAGCTCAAGAAATGCTACAATAGATCTCTAGATGTTTTAAAATGCTTTTGTGAATCAAATTATTCTTTCAGTCTTGCTTTTATGATGAGAAAAACCCTTTAATTTGGTAGGAGAACATCACATCCACCATTATTGTTCACTCGCATGAACCAAGACGACTCTCTCTGCTCAATTTACAATTTTGAATTACATTCGTTGATCCTGTGATGAGTTGGCTTGATGAATGGCTCAGATGGAGTCACACAAGTTTGAAAATTTGACTTCCTTTGACTTCGACATCCAACCAATATGATTTTTCAATGTGGAATCCCTTGCTTGCTATCAATATGAGCTCCACCAGGCCTTATAAGTTTGAGAGTGTCACATGTCGCCAACCTACTATCCCACATGGGTTTCCTGGGACAGTGATCAATAACTATGGGCTGGTGAGAAACGACCCAGATCTAACTCGTACACCGCAACTTGTGCACCATTTAACCTCCCAGGCTTATGCCCATACACAATTTTTTTTTCAATGTGTTCTTATCATTCTGCTAGATGAATGGTCAAGATTAAAAAATGTTGACTACCTTTTAAGCACATGAGCCACAGGTTCCTTTAGTAGCTCAACTTTTAACATACCCTTTTGGTTGCCAAAATAATTAACAAAATATTTCACCCCACCAATAGTCTTTTGAACGGTTTAGATGAAACCACATGGCAACCACCCACTGTCCCCCATGGTATCAACATCTTCAGCTAGATTGTTCATGGGCTGGGGAGGAACAGTTGAGATTAACTTAGTAAAATTCATATGAGTCATTGGATCTTAAGCCCATCACCATCCTTTCCTTAGAAGATGTCGAGGCCCACCAAAGAAATCAAACACGTGGCACATGCCCGCTAGCCCTCACAGTATTTTATGATATTATTTTAATGGCTCGAGCTAGCAAGCAACAGTCAAGATTAAATCTATGGGGCCAAGCTAATTCGTTAGGCACCTTTTACTGCACGTGCTTTAAGTTACAACATAAAAGGGGACATCCTTAGGTTGACGCATAATAGAATGACTTAATATTTCAGACCCTAAGTCTAAAGTATAGATAAATATATTAAAAACATTTCCGCACTCAAACTTAGGACATTAGGGAAAAATTAAAAAGTGCATGTGACCAAATATTTTTCTAGGAAGAAGGGACCAACTTACCAATGATGCCAAAGACTTAAGTTATAACTTAAGTGACTAAGGAAAAATTTAATGCATGTCAATGAATTGTAATTAAAAGAAATTTAGGTCCTTTAAATAATTAGGGTTTTAGGTGGGTTTCAGCCCTAAGATTTGAACCCTAGCAGATGGAAAATGAAACTCTAACCCTCAAAGAACCAATGGAGAACCATAATTTTAAAATGTGACCATAGAACCAATAAAAACTTTCAAATTCCTACTAGTGGCTCTAGTTGGGGACGTTTTTTCAACATGAACAAAGTGATATCTCATAATTTCTTGGTTGAGTAGACCATACAAAACACAGATAAAACCTTAAAAACTAGAGGATGCCTGTACAAGGTGAAGAAAAAACCTATTTACAAACCTATACATAGAAATACAGTGTACATGCAGAATAACATACCTTAGGTGAAGTATGACTTCAAGAATTGTCCATATATTGAAAATTCAAGAAGTTTACCAATCAAAATTTGTAAGTAATAGGAATCCTCCCCATCTTTGTTGTTGATCAGATATGGTCCTAGCCAATGAGCATAAAATTTCGCATGCTTCCCTTTCTTCCATGATCTTTCATTCCACAACAACACCATATCACCAGCTTCAAATTTCCTAGATGAGGACTTCTTATCATGCAGGGTCTTTACTTGTAGTTTGATCTTCATGTTCTTTTGTTGAGCTACTCTTCTTGTTTCATCAAGTTCTACCAGAGCATTTATCCTTATTTGCATTTCATCTAGGATATCATCCTCATACTCTTGTATGAATTTGTACATTTCTAGCATATTATTAGTAGGCATTCTAGCCTCAAGCCCATAAACTAATTCATATGGTGATTGCCCTATTGCCTTCTTTATGGTTTCTCTATCAACCCACAAAGCTTGTTTTAAATTGGATTCCCAAGCCCTTTTGTTCTTCTCTCACCCTTTTGATGATCTTTATCAAACTTTTGCTACTAGACTCATCTTGTCCATTTCCTTGTGGATGATAAGGGGATGAATATGAGAGTGAGATCCCATATTTGTTGCAGAAGTCGATAAATTATTCTGACCTAAAACACATGGTATTATCAATTACCAGCTTCTCAAGTACTCCAAACCTAGCTATAATGTTGTTCATCAAAAATTTAGTAACCACTAAATACTAGTAGCCCTCTTTGTAGGAATGGCCTCTATATATTTCGTAAAGTTGTTTGTGGCTACTAGTATCCATGAGTGTCCACCACTTGACTTCTCTACAATCTTTCCAATGAATTCAATTGCCCATTGTTGGAATGGTGCTTGCACTAAAACTAGCCTAAGAGGTAAGTTTCCAAAAATATTTAGCTTACCAATAAACCTTTGGCATGCATCACATGTCCTTACCAATCTCTATGCATCTTCGAGAAGTGTTGGCCACTAGAACCCTACCCTCAAAATTTTATGAGCAATTGTTTTGGCCATATAATGACCACCACATACACCACTATGCATCTCATACAAAAGTTCTTGGGCTTGTTTCCCATTTACACATTTCAACAATACTCCATCCATATTATTTCACTATAGCTCATTGTTAATGATTGCATATTTTATGTCCTAGAGCTTTAGTGTTCTTTTCTCATTATCTATCATTCCCTCAAGGCATGAAATTTGTTGCAAGTAGTGCACAATATGCCTATACCATCCAAAATTTTGCATATCACAAATATGATATACATCAACATCAACATTGTTTATCTGATTGGCTTCTAAATTTTAATCAACCATTAGTTTTCCAATCCTTGTCCTCTCAAAAGTTTTGTAATCTCAATGTTAATATTGAACTCCTAGATTCGATTAATCCATCTACACCTTCTGCCAGTAACCTCTTTTTGAGTAAAAATAACTTTAACATCGACTGAAGGTACACATGCAACAATTATTGCACCAAACATATAGACATACACATAGGTGCCCCAAGGATTTGTAAACACAGTCTTTTTGAAGTCAACACACAATCTAATGTCACCATTCTTCTTTCTCACCAACACAAGATTGGACACCCATGATGAATGCCTTATAGGATTGATGATACATGCATCTCTTAGCTTCATCAGCTCTTCTTTCATTTTAGGTGCCAAGGTAGGGTTAATAGGCATTTTTATTTCCCTAAACGGCTTTACATCTTATTTGAAAGGAATTACATGTTGAAACAACTCCTCTTTGTAGGCCTTTAGGTCATCATATGAGTTAAAGAAAAAACATGCCATACTTTTCGAGTAAATAAATCAACATTACTTTGACTTGGGGCTTCATCCTTTAGCACACATACACCTTTTTTAAAGTATTTTTACTACCCAAATTCACTTCCTCTAGATCCTCTTGTTGTGTGGATTCTTGTTTGGAATTGCTTTTTTCAGAGCCATCAAAAACCCTTTCTAAGGCTACAAGACCCTTTGGGATCTTATTAGTCTTGAGTTGAATTATTTCATTACCAAATACAATTTCCTTTCCATTTTCCACCTCAACAAATGCTCCAAATTCAATCTCTTGAAGCTATCATATTGATCTATACATTTAAAATAATTTAGTATGTTTTCATCTTCATTGAAGACTTGCCAGCTTTGTATGTTATCAAAAATTTATGGTCTTGTCTACACCTCAACTTTGGAGATGCTTGCAAAGGTTATGTCATTTGGTCTGAGAGAAATTTTGACCAATAAATCTGCCACTTGATTCTTAGTTCTCTCTAACCAATCAATTTAAAAATCATCAAAATGCTCAATTAAATCCCAAACAACATTCCTATATTGTTTCAACCCGTTTTTCTTAGATGAAAATTTAGACCTGACTTGGGAAACAACCAATTCTGAGTCACCAATGACTCTCAACTTCTTGATTCTATGCTTCTCAGCTAACTTCAATCCTAGCAATAATTCTTCATACTCTACCACATCATTTGTACATACAAATAATAGAGAAAAAGAAAATTTAAATGTCTTGTCACTACGAGAAATAAGTATCACTCTTGCACCTAATTCTTCTTTTGAACAAGTACCATCAAAATACATAGTCCATAATTTATCATTATTTACTTGTTACAAAACCTCCTTTTTCAAAGGTGTAGGTTGCTTGTCTTCTTCCTCTTCCTATAACTCTTCAATCCTAAAATTATCTATACCAGTATCCACAAAATGAATCATATCTTCTCGAGGAAGGTGTTCTATCATATGTGGAGCTCTTGAATCCCTAATAAGTTTGATATGCTTGCCATCAATGGGAAACATGGCATATGACATGTCACATTACATAATCCCTCCCATGGGTGCGCTCCACTTCCTTGATAGTAACATCCCATAATTGGGTGGAATGTCAACCACTGTGATACTCATAGTGAATTATTTATCAAAGAATGCAACTAGTTTAAATGTAATATCTTTGATAACTTCAATGATAGGTACATCTCTAGAGTCCATGGCATAACACTTTCCATATGCATTGTTAATTTTCAATCCCATTTCTTTCATTATTTCTGCTAGCATAATATTTGATGAAGCCCCTAAATCAATCATGTAATTCTTCACCAATTTTCATTGCAGGTTGTAGTCACACCATTGATAAGGGCAACCGCCTTTTGTTTGTGCTCATCAATTCTCATCATCTCAAGTAAAGGGACCATGACTTTAACTTGTGATAGCAGCTAAAACATATCCACAAAATTATACTTAGGCAAATCACTAAATGATATACCTTGTTCACTAGCCCTATACTTTTGTTCACAATTATCCTCAGTCCTTTTGAGGTCATCCTTCTTTCCTTATTCCACTTTCTACTTTTGATCCTTTGTTTTTATAGTTGAAGATACAATACCATTCGACCTTTGTTGCCTCAGTCTTCTTGGCCCAAATTTTATTTCCTTTATTTTCCTTAACCTTGGGCTCATCTACTTTCACATCTATATTAGTTCCCTTCTTTTTTGCACTTTTCTCTTTGATGAAGACACTACCAGCCTTACCCTGATCACCATTTATAATTTTGTTCCTCAAATGGTAAGTAGTTTTGACTTGTGTAATAATGTCAATTGTCAGTCTTTCAATATCCTCATCTGATGGTCTTCTCAAAAACACATTTAACTCATCTATCTCTAAAGTACATACATTATGATCATTATCATTCTCTTCATTAGAAAAACTTGCTGGTGATAGGAATTTGAATTTTGTCTCTAATTATCCACATATACTTCATGTGATTACTCATTAGAGGAACATTCTTCACTAGAAAAATGTGATCTGCTCATGAGCACATTTATTTCTTCATCATTTCCATGAGGTGTGCCATAGCCATAAGGTGCATTTTTCTCTTCTTCCAAACATTTTTCTACTACACATTGACTTACAGAAGAATATGGTAGCTAACAAGCGATTCACCATGGTGCTTCATCAAGAAAATTAGTAGAATACTTTTTTAATTGGTTCGGGGCAACTTTACCTTGTATGTACTTTTGGTTGTTTAAGATTTTCTTTCCATTGTGCCAATTGGTGTTGTATGGTTGATCATGTGACCTAGGCGGTCTTTTATTTCTTTAAAAATTGGTCTTGTCATTTCCCAACCCTTTTCTTGCTTGGTAAACCTATAGTTCAAATCCTTCATTAAATTCATGATCTTATCCAATTTTTCTTTAGTAGAAGATCCCTTTTCTACTGATCCCTTATCCTATTTTGGATTCTTCAAGATTTTAACATCATCTCTTCTCCCTACCATGTTTGAATCTCTTCTATTACTCTTAATATCCAATGCAATTTTGAAAGCATCCTCAAATTTTGAGGTTCCTTGTCTCTTAAGTGATAACTCATCTTTGAGTCCAAAGCATTACAATAATTAACTAAGGATACTTGATCATTTGGCCTCAAACCAGTAGGTAGCCTATACATTACTTTGTGAAATTTGGTGTTGAAATTAGAAACCATTTCATTTGATCCTTTAGAGATGTTAAATTCATTTAGCATGAATCTTGGATTAGTATTATCACCAAACTGCTCCCTAAATACTCTTTTGAATTCCTCCCTAACCCAATGCTTTCCATTGGCAAGATTCTATACCAATCTCTAGCATCTTTAGTGTGTGATTTCATAAACAACTTCATCATTACATCCTAACTCTCCACCTCAAAATCATCCATCATATTTTTAAATGACCTTAGGTGGTCTTCTCCACTTATAGAATTGTTTCCAAAGAATCTCACAGACACATTTCTTATGCCATCTGGGAGAAGATTAGGATAACCAGGTATCCCAAGAAAACATAATTGTCTAGATATATTTCTAGTTGGATATATCTGCTAGTGAATTTATCTCCCTGACCATATTGATCTCCACCACCACCTTGACCACTAGCATTATAATTTCTAGATTGGGTAATATTTCCTCCACCTCCACCTCCAATAGGAGTACTCCATCCAAACTGAGTGTTTTGTGGCTGGGAAGAAGGAATTGAGTGACTAGATGTAGAAGGAATGTTCATACCAATAGTTTGTGATGTAGAATGGGGTCGATTTTGAGAACTAGAAGGCTGGGAATTTGGAATTAACAACTTTAGGAAATCAAATTTCCTTTCCATTTTTGCATTTGCAGCAAGAATCTGTATCTTGTCCAATTCCTTTTCAACTACTCATTTTCTAATTACAATTTTAGAATTTTAGGGTCAAGGATTGTACTTGTAGGGATACTACTAGATGAAACATTATTACTTTCAGTTATGGTTGTTCCTTGAGGTTGACCTACAGGTCTTTTTCCAGTATCTATAGGATGATATTTCTTGGTTGTATTGGAAGGTTTAGAAATTGTTGTGGTTACAATGGAACTTGTGTATGCGCTTGCAAAAATAGTTCCAACAAGGATATATTCACCTTGAGATGATCCATATTTGGAGTCATGATAGGCTAATAAGTGGTAGCATGAATGGGCTCTTCATCAACCATTTGTCTCATTCTCTCTACCCTTCTCTTTAGCTGATCTCTTTCATACATGGCAACCCTTAGTTTTTCCTCCTTTTATTTTTTTTGTTTCACTCTAAGCTTGTTAATCCTTAAGGCTTCCTCTTAAAGTGTTTTCATATCCTTAATTATATCCTCAACATATTCTAGAGTAACATTTGATTTAGAATGCTCAGGAGTATAATTTGCAAGGTTGAACACTTTCCTTTGTGTGAAAGGTCCAGTAGTTCTACGTCTAGATCTTCCTCTTGGGTTAAAATCACGATAATTTTAAATAGTAGTAGCCCTAGGATTTTCCCTTTTGGCTACCAATTTAGGATCAAATTTCCTATCCCAAAAGTTCCAAGGCTCCAATTCTTTTGATACCTTAGGACTAGGACTTGGCCGACTAGTAGTAGTAAGCTAATTAGTGGTAGTAGCCTCTTTTGTAACAAGGTTTTCTTCATTTTTAGGGGCGTACCATATTCATTTAGATTACTTTGAGAAACTTCATTTAAATTTTTAGAAGTAGCTACAAAAGGATTAATAGACTTACTTGTGTCTACATTCTTTGTTTTCCATGACATCCTTTTGTTGCATTGTAATTCTCCTTCCAACATTTGTTCAAGATTCTTCTTCATGTCACTCTTGGTTCCTCTAATGGGTTTAGATGCCTCTTAAAAATCTCTCTCTCTCTCTCTCTCTCCTTTCTTTGAAATTAAAAATGCACTGGCATAAGATACCTCAAAGTCACCACCCGCTCAATGGGATTTGAAAATATATGATAATAAATATTGAGAGACTTTGCAAATACTGAGATAAATTGAACACAACCCAATAGGAAAAAGAATGAAACCAAGAACCTTGACTCATAGAATGCAAACGTGGCCTATGATGAGAATTTTACAAGAATTTTTTCTTCACATTGCAAAGAAAAATAAACTTTAATTACTTTGACTATGTCTGATCTGGAAGTAGAGATGTTAGACTGGCTTTGTCCCCAACACAGTCTGCTAGTATTTTTTAATACCCAGCCTGATCTCACTTATAATCTATGGACCTACCAATTCCAATAGTCAATTATATGGAGGGATTGGCCAAGAAACATGTTAAAGTTTGCTAAAATTTCCCTTTTCACTTTGGGCTAGATGCAAAACCTGAGAGGGTGATCCCTATAATGTATCTTTAGATACTCTTATGCCAAATTATCTCACATTGTTACTTTAACAAATATATTCTCCTAAGTGTTGTTTAATAGATGAAAACCTTAAAGATTTGGAAAATATTACAATAATTATCAATCTAAAACATGAGAATATGGTAGAATATCACTCAAAACATACATTCCAATAGAAATTAAAGATTTAATTTGATTTTTTTTTTATGAATTTTCCAGTTATCTATATTAAAAGAGATAAAATTACAAAATTCACAAAAAAAGGGCAGGTGGTAAGAAAGCACACCCCAAAAGTCACATGGGCCCAGCCCAGTACAACCAAAAAATCAAGAGTCACATGGGCCTAGCCCAAAAATTAAACAACAGAATGAAAACTAAGTAGCTAAAGCAGTGCCAATAGATCCTGGGGGATCCTGGTCATCCAGATGTTTCCCCCATACATCAGCGGGGTTAGGAGTGACGTCAGGAGGAGCACCCCAACCATCATCATTTTTTTCTTCTTCTTTATCTTTATCCTCGCGCTGAGGCGAGATTGCGAGAGCAAGCCACATAAAGCTTTTACTAGTGGAGGGCCAACCAGAGCCAAAAATAGGAGGAGCATCTGAAGGCCACCCAAAACCGCCACCACTGTTCCTTGGCACACCACTAGAGTGCCAGCTCTGACCAAGACGTGGCAAAGGAGAACGAGCCCATCTGGGAGGCCAAGAATCCCTCCGTAAAGGAGGCTGGGAGCAAGCCCGTGTGGAGTCACTCTGCTTCCGGCCTCGAGAGGGCGATCGATGGTAGGAGGAGGAGGGCGAGTCAGGAATCCAAGCCACAATACAAGGGGCATTACCCCAGTGGTCCAGGAGAACCTGCAGGTGAGCCACTTCAAGTGCAACCTTGTTAGCTTGCAATTGAATCTGTACCATAACATTAGAGCATATAACTATTTTAGCATAAAGAGATACATTAATAGCTAAATGTGAATGAGCAAAAATACAAGCATTTCTATCTTTCCAGATATAGAAAAGGATTTCCACTTTGAAAGTGTTCCAAAGCTGGGTGAACTTAGTTGGGGTTCTAGGCGGGTCCCCCAGCAAAACCATATGCCACAAAAATGGTTAAGGCCTAAAAGGCCGAAAGAAATCATGAATCCAACTCTAGAACTACTAAGCTCTGGGACAAAACCAAAAAAGGTGCTTGAAGTTTTTAGGCTACCCACAAAATGGACAGCGAGGGTTAGAGACCCCCAAATGAACCAGCCGAGAACCCACAGGCAAGCCCTCGAAAAGAATACACCAAGCAAAGTGGGCCAGCTTTAGAATAACAATTGCAGACCAAATGGCATCAAACCTCCTACGCCAAGTAAAGGCCGAGGAGTTAAGAAGCCACCTCTGGTTCAAAGAACTAAGCACAAGAAAATGGGGTGAAAGCCACCTGTAACCAAGCCACGGCTTGTAGCTCCTTAGAGGAGTATCTGGAAACCATTTCCAATCTTTTCATCAAGGTTTGTGCCCACGAATACCAACTTTGTGAAGAATTTCTACTGGAATGGCGTTCACCAGCTAGTCAAAAGTAAGAAAATCATGGTTTTGAAGGCTGTAATGGGCTTTAAAAGCATCCCACTGCAAAATACGCATGGTAGGCCGGTGGAAGAGCTGGTGCAAAATCTGAATGCCCTTCTTATGAAATCAGAGAGCTTTGAACCAAGGCGACTTGGCTAGGGGTTGACCATTTTGGGCCAGAACGGGAGATTACCAGAGATTATGTTGGTTGATGGAAAACCCATCACGAAACCCAGCCCCAGCCCAATAGAGCCAAGGCTTGACAGTTTCCCAAGAGTGCCAAATGCTTTTAGCCATAAAGGAGTCCATAATTTGAACTGGCTCCCTCATAACCAGAAGGGTTTGGAAGCCAATTCCTTTCCAAGCGGGTTTGTGAGCAGGAAACCCAGACTGGATACAATGCTTGAGAAGAATTTTCTAGGCTTCATCCCCAGTAAGCACACGGATGATCTATTTGACACAGAGGGAAGTCCCTTGTCGTTGATTGGAAAGCAAGCCAAGCCCTCCTGACTCCTTGGGAAGACAGCAAAAATCCCAAGTGACCCGATGAAAGCCCTTATGGGTCTCAGAAGAGGCCCAAAGAAAATCACGGAGCAACTTCTCAAGCCTGCTATAGGTTGCTTTAGAAGGAGCCCAACAGGAGGAGTAGTAGACGTGGGTGGCAGCCAAGATTTTAGAGCACACTTGAAATTTTCCAGCCAGCGAGAGAAGCTTGGTAACCCAATAGGCCAGCTTCTGTTCAATTCTGGAGAGCACGGCTTGTCAGAGCTCCTGAGGGGAAGCCTAGAAGGTGAAAGGAATGCCCAAGAATCAAAATATTTCACCTTGACCAATCCATTTCCAGTTATAGGACTGAAGCCACGTAGGAGTGGGAAGCACTGACTGTCTGTAGCACAAGGTTTTGTGTCATTGAATTACATAACCAAACACAAGACAAAAAGTATCAAGGCATTCAAGGGTAGTAGCGATCGATTCTTTGTCCTCTAAAAGAGTGAGAAAGGAGTCATTAGCAAAGTGCCCATTGACAAGCTGCTCTTGAGAGTCTGGGAGAGTGGTTCCTTTAACATGCTGCTGGGAGATAGCATTGGCCAGGAGATATCCAAAACCCTCAACTGCCAGAACATACCAAGCAGGGGCAAGAGGGCATCCCTGGCAAATAGAACGAAAAAGGCCAAAAGTAGAGGACTAGCGACCATTAATGGAGATGCAAGCCGAGGCATCATAAAAAAGCATGTGAACAGACTGTAAAAAATGGGGCCCAAAACCCAACGCTTGTAACATCGCAAGAATGAAAGGCCATTCAATATGGTCATATGCTTTGGAAAAATCAATTTTAATGAACACAACTTTCTGGTTCGAACATCGGGCCCACTCCATGCCTTCCCAAACAGCAATAATGTTGTCAAGAATGAACCTGGATTTAATGAATCCAGTCTGCTCGGGATGCACAATCTGAGGTAAGAGGTGGTGAATTTTCAAAGCCAAGGCTTTGGCAATAATCTTATAAGAAATATTAAGAAGCATGATGAGCCACTAGTTACAAATATCCTCCGAATCTCCAGATTTAGGTATGAATTTAATATTGCCTTTATTTATTAAATTTCCTAAAGAATTGTTGTGAAAGGCTTCAAGATAAACATGATGTAGGTCACTCCCAATACAGTCCCAGAGCGCTTTATAAAATTCACAAGGGAAACCATCAATCCCAGGAGCCTTGTCATCGGCCATGGAGGAAATAGCTTCCCAAAGATCATCAATTGTTAATAATTGATCACAAAAATTAATTTGGGTTGAAGAAAGCCTATGTGGCACAACAACAAGGCAACTCTGAAGGGCTTGTTGGTGCGTAGGCGTGGGGTCCCGAGCCATGAAAACATGCTCATAGTGACGCACAAAAGCCTGGAGAATGCCAGGTAGCTCAGAGAGCACTTGATTTCCATCTTTGATAGCTTTAGTGCCTACGGAGGAGTGCCTAGCATGAAGAGCCAAAAAAACTCTTTGGATGCACAGTCGCCAATTTTGAGCCAGTGGAGCCGAGCCTTAATTTGAGCGCCCCTGGTAACATAGCTATCTGCCACTTGCTTCTGGTGTCTTAAGTCTACCACTCGAACTTGATGTGACGGGGAGAAAGGACAAGCTGCTAAGGCCTCCATAGCAGCATGCAAGTCAGCAGTGGTGGCCTCGTAAGAGCATCAATGGAAGATAGCAAGTTGTCGCCCATAAATGCGCAGGAAGTGCACAGTATGAATAATAGCATCATTCCACCAAACAATCCAGCCTGTACTGCTAGAAGGATGGCACTCTAAATTCCATACCCGAAGGATGTGGGCCAGGGTGGGCTTGTGATGGAGCAAAGATGTGTTCAAGAAGAATTGAGTCTTACATGTGCGAGGTTGACAAGACGCCCACTCAATGCGAAATTGAATAGGGAATTGATCCGAAAGGGTTACATCCACTAACGGCTTCACAGGCAAGGCAGAGCTCTTGAAAGAAAAAAAGGATTGTGCCGAGATCATGGCACGATCAAGGCGCTTAAAGGCTCTATTAGAACCAGCCCTGTAATTACACCAAGTGTGTCAGAGGGAATGAGAATGGCGGTAGCCTAGATTGGGATCAAACAACCCCAATTTATTGTGCATATAAAACCACACCTCCCTTTCGCCCGCAACCCAACAAAAAGGCACAGTGCCATTCTTATCATACGCCATTTCAACCATGTTGAAATCCCCACAGAGCAACAAGGTGGCAAATGGCAAAGAGTCAGCAATCCAGCACCAAAACAAACAATGCTCCATAGCATCATTGGAGGCATAAATATTAATAATCCCAAACGAATGGTTCTCAATATTGAGAAGAATCCTGACAGCCCACTGGGAGGGGTCCACCCCATGGTCAACCACATAGGGAAGCAACCATGGAGCCAAAAGAGTAGTAGCTCCACCATGACCATCCTCATGAAGGGTACAAAACATAGTATTGGCTGGCCAAATAGAGCGACAAGCCGAAGTAAGCAAAAAACTTGAAATTTTAACTTCTTGGAGATAAAGCACTTCAATTTCTGGATAATTCTTCAAAGTATTCCTAACAAAATACTTCTTTAAGAGGTCTATGAGACCTTGTACATTCCATGAGAGAAAATTCATAGAAAATCTTCCATGCTTGCAGAATCCCAGTCCTCTTCACCCAGGGAAGAGAAGCTATTCTTCAAAAACTCTTGCGGAACTAAACCTAGTTGAATAGAGGGAGAAAATCTTCACTTTTCTGGCACATATTCACCTTCTTCTAGTGGAGGAGACCGGCTATGAGAACGCCCTTGGGTCTCCACAGCGGCGGACAAAGCCAGTTGAGCACATAAAACAGTAGCAGGATGGGGCGCGGCCTTCGGCCTGGGCTATAAAGCAACAGAAGCCACTACTGAGGGAGTAGCAGTCCCCTTCTCTGAAGGGTTTGAAACCTGTTGGGTCAGTTCTGGGGCTTTGGGAGCCAACCCAGAACCAGACGACTTATTTTTTTGGTTGGTGACCGTAGTCCACTTTGTGTCCGCCTTAGCTAAAGGCTCTATCGGATGAGGCTTTTCAGCACCTCGTGGCTAAGAGACAGTACAGGGAACTGACAAAGGGCAGTCCCTGATCTTGTGATCAACTGATTGGCACCGGTAGCACGTGTTGGGAAGGTTAAAATATGTGATTTTCTGGGAGTGGCAAATATCCCTGATTTGAATGTCAATAAACTCTTTCAAATCCTTGGATAAATCAACTTCCACACAAACCCTCTTTTGAGGATGGGCTTGAAAGAACTTATCAGGTTCAATGCAAACAACCTTCCCCAGAGAGGAAGCAATATGATGTAAGAAGGGCACACATGGCAAGGGTAACCCGAGAAACTCAATCCAGACCGGAACACACATTTTGGTGTCCTCTGAGACAGCAAAATCCTGGGTCCAAGACTAGAAAACCAACAAGGAAGAATGGACATACCAGGGTCCATGATCCAGAATAGCTTGGACATGATTGACTTCCGCAAAGTGAAACAAGAAAAAACCCTTGGTCAGATTTTGGACCATATCAAGGCGGACCCCATGAGGGACCTAAGCCTTGTTAACCCAGTCTTTTAGCACACTTTCAGGGGGAGTCCTCCCAACAAAATAACCCACAAGGGTGTGTTGTTCAAGCCATTGGCATGAAGAATCAAAATCAAGTAAAGGTAAAACCACATCAGCAGGGGCGTCAGAATACTTACCTCGTGAAAGACTTTCAGAACAAATTTTTGAGGGCATTTGTTTGGTGGGGGAGCCATTAATCTGCACTGATGAACCGCTAACACCAACAAGAATTACCGGGTTAGAGACGGTTGAAGGCATAATAAACCCCTAAAATCGTAGTAAATGCGGTCGTACTCAATGAAGGAAGCAATTTCCTATGCTAGAAGCACAGTATGATGCAGGAGGGGCCACGAATGACCTCAGAAAGCACAAAACCCTAGCAGAGCTCATGCACTGCCAAAAACCCTCATCGCTCCCATCAGACCAATATGTAATATAAACATAAATTGTGAATGTAGTTATTGTGAAAGACTAGAATATGTAACATAAACACAAATTGTGTATCAGTGCCTTGTCCAAGGGTATGAAATTCTAAACCTTGTAATTGAAAACCTATAATAGCATTCTATATATCATAAAAAAGCTATTAAATGATGCATTACACCATTTAACTCATAAATCTAAACTAATAATACTTAATTATCCTTGCATACATTCACATAAACCTTCATTTAGGCTAAAGAAAATTTAACTCATTCTTTGAACAAGTGCATTAACAATGAATAAACATTCAAAGGAAAGACAATGAAGATGAATTGAATGATCTTTGTTTCATTTCATTCATAACTCATATAAAGTATACAATGGAGAACATTGGCTTTAGAAATATACCATTTGCATTTAGAAATGATAGTACTGTAATACAACATTAACAATCAAAGACTCAAAACTTCAAAACCTAGAAAATACTTAGAAAAAATTGTATTTGTGCTTTGTATTACAATAGCTCCTCAAAATAATTCAACAACCCATATAAATGGCCTTGAATTCCCCTTTATAAAATAAGGGAGCACCAAACTTTAGGCCATTACAAATTTCACATTCTCATTTGACATACACATACCTTTCAAAATTACAATAGTAACTACGCCCTCATGGAGAGAATATTATGAGTGCAAGCCAGTTACAAAATTTGTTACATCCATGATGCTTTCCCAGATATCTAAAATGGTTAATAGATACCTTCTCCACTTCAATTCTTTATTCTTCTTGTTGTGGACCCTAGAAAGCTGAACTAGCAGGCGAATAAAAAATCCTAGTGTACAGGATGAAAAAAATCCTTTTTGATGCCTTTTGACAACCCTGAATACCATTGCATATGCCTAAATAGACCAAAATTGATGCCACCTCACCATTGGAGAAAATAAAAATTGGGGATATTGTAGTACTTGTGTTCCCATGATGTTGAATAGTCCTCCTTTGTAGGCCAATTGAAGGCCATGAATTCATATAATTTTTTCCTATACAAACCATACTTTACCATTATTTGATTGGCATCTTTATCAAACTCATCCAAAAATATACTGGGGTCTGACAACTTATTCATACTTTCCTTGAACATGGTCATCTTAACATCTCCTTCCTCACAAATTAGAATGGCCTCTACAATAATGACTACATTCATATGAGCTCTCCATTGCTCACAAGTCTTGAAACCTCCTTCACTATTGAGAATTTTTGGCAGGAGGCCAAGATCACTCTCATCAAACTTCTTGAGTAGTGCTCTAATCCTTTTATCCAATAGATCCATCAATTCTTGATATTCAATAATCTACTTCACTTCTTTATAGGTTGAAACTATTTGTAGTGGCTTATTTTGGTCATGGGTTGATCCAATAACCATATTCTCCAACACACTCAACCTTGGCACCAATGTCTGTATTAATAGGAGATAAATTTATCTATCCTTTTCAAACATACTTATTGATTGGAACATCAAAGAATAATTAGAGTGAACACTTCTCAGTCTTTTTATTTCCTTAGAGAAATAATGTTCCAAAAAATTTGAAACAATAAAAATGTTATTGTCATTATATAGTCCAAACAATTCTTCAAATTCCTCCATCTGTTTAATCAATTACTTTTTTCCCAATTTATTCTTTGGAGGGGTTGCAGCTGATGTCCTTGGGGTAAGATATGTAATAGGTACATTTTTTGGATTATATACTACTGTTTCCATACAAGTTGGAGGAGGAGAAAGGACAAGAGGTGGTGATTACACTGGAGAGGCTGACAGAGATGGATCTTGCACCTGTGTCACTAGTGGCCTTGACATTAATGATGGAATGGATTGCGATGATTGTAGTTGTTCCTTTAGCAATGCATTCTCTAGTTGTAGCTTTGTAATCTTCTATTCATCTTTATTGTAAAAACTCACCAAGTCATTATACTCCTTATTATTTGCCTCAAATTGCTCTTGCAAAGATTCAATATTAGCCTTGGTGAATTGGGCTACATGCAACATCAACAAGGGCCACAACTCAGTGAATGCCATCTTCCAAATCAAGTCTGGTGCATTTCTAACCTACTATTTTTTATTGTATTTTGGTTTAAAATCATAAAGTGCTTGAATGGGTAGATTAGTGTTTGCTGCAACAAAAAAATGGGTTATTGTGGTTGTGTGTCACTATGAACAAACTCAGAAATCACCAAATAATCTATTGATACAAAAATTCTCATGGAATATATATGGGTAAAGGCATGGAAAATTATCATAGTATTAAATTGTATTCAGACATAAAGCCAATAAATGTTGTTTAATATGTACTACTATGCAAGAATTGCCACTTCTTCACACTCATAAATATAACTCAGCCTTCTCCAATTCTGATTTAGAAATTTGGTTAAGTCTGATTTTAAAATGTTGTTTCTTTTAGTGGTGGTGAGTTTAGTGCTTGTATTAGTTCAAATGAAATTCAATACAAATAATTTGACCTCTTGCAACACCATTACTGTAATCTATTTAATATTGAATGCTTGTAACACATGTTGTAACTTCCATTGTGAGGAAAGCAAAGCACAACAAAACTAAACAAAAAAAAAATAAAAAATTATACACATCCAAGGAAGGCATTTTACAACCAATGATATAATATATTCAGATGTTCATTAGACATAAATTATAATTGATAAACATAATTGCCAATAAATAGAATATTGAAATACAGTAATACATCATATAATCATATTCATAATTTGCAAAAATGTAAATAGTAAATACTCGAGTCTTAAAATGTCATTACATATTGAAAATTCAAATTACAATCAATATTTAATTCATTATTCTTCAAATTCATCTTCATCAAAAGCATCAATGTTGTGGTTCTCAATTGGTTCAATTTCATTTGAACCAATATCAATTGGATTATCAAACCCACTAGGTGCATTAAATGCATTAGTTGCCTCATTATCAGCTATAGAAGCTAAGGCAAGTTGTGCAACTATAGCATCTAAATCAGCACACTCAGGGGCGAGATCCCAATTCTTCAACACACCCTCATTGTATTAAGGTTTCTTATGTGATAAGAGATGAAGGTTGGAGTGTATATAGACCAAATCCTTTGATTTTTTGAACCCAAATGATTGCACTTGACCAAGCGGATGAAAGAGTATGTACTCCAATTCTACTCAGCTGAAGAGGAAGTTGTAACCTGTTGAGTATGCATACAACATTTAGTATTTAATTTTACTTTCCAATAATATATAGCATAATAGCATCGAATAAAAAATGAAAAAATAAATAAATTAAAATATACATACTTGGGAGAGTATTTTAATTGCAGGAGGTTGTAAGTAAATGGAGCCTTGACCATGTAGATACCACCAATCATCAACATTTTTCCTATATTTGTCTAGATGAGCAGAAACATCATGATGTTTTTTAGATATGAATTGGCTAAAATCACTCATAAAAATGCTTTGGATTTCTTTATTTGCAAATATCTTTCTAAATGCAGCCTTATAGCCAGTAGCAATCTCCACATCCCTATATGGTGCCACCCTCCTCGACAATGAAAGTATCTCCTTGCTATAATACTTTGGTGACAAAGAAAATGCTAAGAGATGTAAATGGGGTGGTCATCTTGTTCCAACAATTAACAATAATCTTTTGCACATTTTTGAAAAATGTTTCCACTGGGTCATGTTCCTTGGCATCAATTATTGCTCTTATTTTCTCCACCATGGAATCCATGCCATCATAAATTTCACCCAAACATGGGTGATCAGTATTAGCATACCTAATCATGCTCATAATAGGCTCAGTGAAATTTATAACATATTCAACATGAGCATGCCACACATCATCTAAGATCATTGCTTTCACTTTTTGGGCTCTTTTTGTGCTTGATTGCTTCCATACACTCCACAAGTTGTTGATGACTAGAGAGCTCAAGGCCTCTCGCACCTTCACAAGTCATCTTAAGACGATTGTGTGAGATGCAAATCAAGTTTCGGCAACCTAACATGGTAATAAAATGCATGTCAAAAATTAGCAATGAATAATTAAAATAAATAATAAATAATTATATTAAAAAATCAAATTTAAATTACATTCAACAACTCCAACTTGCAGAAGGTCCTGAAGATGGCTTGTGAAATATGATGATTATTCATAAACATTTGGATCTCCTTGCCCTCTGCATATATTTTCTTGACCCACTCAATTTGTGTACCAATCTTTTGCATTATCAAATTGAGTGAGTGGACTACACATGGTGTGCAGAAAATGTGACCATATCTAGTCTACACTATAGCCCTAGCTGCCCTACAATTTTTAGCATTATCCGTTATGACTTGGACAACACTTTCAGGCCCCACAATTTCAATGGATTCTATGAGGATATTGGCAATAAAACTTGCATCTTTTATTTGCCCTTCAAAATCAACTGTCTTCAAAAACATCGCCCCTTCAGGGGACAATTCTATAACATAAATCGATGGTCTACTTTTGCAATCCTTCCATCCATAAAAAATGACGAGCACACATATTTCGACCCATATATCATTGATTAATCTCATTGTTACCTCTACTAAAGATTTCACCTTTGCCAATAAGGTGGTTCACACATTTTCATACCCAGGACTAACATAATAATAAGTTGTATTAGAAATGGCTTCCCACCAATAAGATGATCTAACAATGTTGAAATGAAGCCCATTTCCATAAATCCAATCCACAATTCTCTCATCTACCAACTCCCTTGCTTCATTTTTGAAGGCTCTCTCCAATGGGCCTCTTTTTTCGTGTAACTGAAATATTTTCTCCTTCAGAAGATTGTGCCATTTCCAAGAAAGGATGTGGGCTAGCCGGTTCTAATAAGCCACTAGTTCTTTGCAGGATTTTACGTTTACCTTTCTTGGTAAGAGGATGGTCTATAGCCTTTGATATTTTGATTTCATTGTCAACGTCCTCTTTTTCTTTAATATAACCGATTATTTGATCCTTTGGCAACCCTTTTTTATTTGGCCCAGGGAAATTTTTTATTTCTTGTTGACCAATAGCACATAAATGGGCTTTCACTAGAAAGTACGAGCTCTTATATGTATATCCACATTAGCTACAACGCCAAACAAAATCCCCACCACCAGGAAGTTGTTGAATCATTTTTCAGATGTCACCAAAGAGGTAAGGCTAGATCATATTTAAATTGACTCTCTACACCTATGCAAAACTAAAGCAGAACTACCAGCCATTCTATATGAAGTTATGAACCTAAAATAAATAAAAATTAAAATAAATTAACATCACAATAAGTAATTTTTTAAGAAAAAATGGGCATTATAATGTAATATCCCTTGCTGAAATTTTTGATATGAGTTTTTGTTTGTCTTCTTTTGATTTCGTAAGTTGCAATTCATGTTTTTGGAAGATTCTAATTATGCAAGATTGACTAACAAAGTCTCAACAATTTTATGCCAACTATTTTCTACCTTTACATGCATATAAGTGACTGAAAATGTGCACCTACAACAACTAGGAATTATTACAAACACTTTAGATGCAACCTAAGATGGCATATGTGCAACTATAGCCAAGTGACATTAACACAAACACTTGGTATGCAAACTTATGGTAATATTTATGCCAAAATGAGAACATACAACCAAATGGCAATTTGTCAAACATTTGGCATGAAAACTACTATGCTGATTATAAACAATGTAGATATCGACATTTCACCAAATATTTGGCATTCAAATTATTACTCCTTAATTGAAATATCATTCCCTTACAATGTTGATATGATTAGCCAAGACTCTTGGCTACAATGAATTTCCAATACAATGCCAACGAAATGCACACCTACTGCAACAAAATTATATGACTAATATGACCATGCAACTACACTAAAGATCATGAAGAACCTGGTGTAAATAAGCTCCAATGGCTGATAAAGATGTAGAAACCCTTCCTACAACAAACAGTGCTCTTCCTTAAACCAAATCAAACTCCTCTTGCAGCCGCCCCTATTATGATTTAAATCATTTGAAATAAATAATCCACAACTGAACAAGATCCAAATGAGCACCAAACATCATCACCAAACCTCTAGGAAGGAAACGCCCAAAATATCAAGTGAAATCAATGTGTTACAAGCTCACAATTTGTAAAAATATGAAGTCTGATATAAGAATCGATGGTTGCTATTGGGCCTCCAAAACCCACAATTTTTCCTAGAATAAATACAAATATTTCTATGTCCAAATCACTCAGCAATGGCTCTAATATATTCAAATAGAAAATTAGATATTAGAGATTGAAAATTCATCCCAAGTCTCAGCTGTAAATATGTCTTCAATGGCTGCCAACAATTCTAAGTAAATCGTCTAATGAAGCACAAATTGGACCTATGAAGTGAAGCCCACAATTTACAATAATTCAATTGATATTTCACAACCTCAAAATTGCATAAGCAATGAGAGTTTTTGTTCCCATTGGCTGAAGATGAGAGAAACCCTAGCTGGCTCCTTCACCAACAATCTTCAATAAACAAATATCAATACCTAGATGATTAGAAGCAAGCCCACCCCCTCTTAATATACTTTTCTCCTCTTGAGGTCAACCCAATTTAGGAACTTCTAATAATTCATTAATAATAATTATTTTATTTGCACTTTATAATAATATTAAAATATAACTTTAATATAATTCATAAAGTGGAAATAGGTTGGCAAAAAATTATGTTTTCAAACATCTTGATAACATGTTATCTTTTCCAACACCTCGATAACACATTATGTTTTCCAATATCCTGATAACACATTATGTTTTCCAACATTCAAAAGAACATAGGAAACCCCCATTAAACCATTGAATCTAGGAGAAGAAGCAAATGAGTGACTAGGTAATTGCCTCGAGAGACCCTCTTACCACGCTCATTAGCCTACAAGAGTCAAGAATAGGCTAAACCCTCTAAAAACTGATGCTCATGAAAAAGGGGACATTACATATGACCATTACATATAACCCCTTATTTTGCAAAAAAAGTTCTTTAAAAAATTCAAAGCTTACTAGAAAAAAAATCTTGATTTTTTTTGAAAAAAACTTGAAAAATCTTCAAAAAAAATTTTGAAAACTATTTAAAAATAGGATAGATTCACTCACTTTCGATTGATTGATCTTCTTAGTGGACCTATTCCTCTCTTATTTCTATCAGTTGAACTCCTTGGTAGTTCTCATGGTCTCACCTTCAAAAAAAAGAGAAAACTTGCAAAAGTCAATTATTTAAACTTGGAGGCAAAAAAATGGTGGTTTTTTCTCTTTTGAGTTTACAAAATGAGCCTCATTTGGTCAGCCAAGGCAATATAAGGCATTTTTTACATTTTTTAGGGTTTTGTTTTATGTTTTTAAAGTGAATTTTTGTCTTTTTTAGCACTGAATGATGTGGGTCTTCCCGAGTCCTTCTTGGTTTGACCAGGGTTCACCCTTGGCTACCTGAGTTCTCTATGGCTCCTTCACAGAAGGACCCATAGAGAACCCAGATAGCCAAGGGAAAATTTGATCGAACCCACAAATAACCCATAGTGAACCATGAACCCAGAAGAATTTTGCCCAGTTTAGGGGCCTAAATGCAAGAACCCGATAACTTAGCTATCAAGACACATCTGAAAAGAAGCTCAAAAAGCGAGTTCATGTGGAAAAGAACGTCAACAACAAGATTGTCATTAAGACCGTTGCACCACCTAAGGACAAAAATGAAAATGAAGTAGAGGTTGATGACTTCACTTTGGTGAAAGTCAACCTTGGTAAAAGCACACGCTAGACTAATGTAGATCTGAGATTGCAACAGTAAGCATGAAGGAAAGAGTTGTTAAGGATGGTGAAAACAAAGTATCCCTCAAAGCTGAAAACCGACAACTACGACAATATGTCTCCAACCTCCTTCATGACACTTCAAATGTCACCGCCTTGCTTCCACAAATGCTGGAGTTACCTACAAAGCAAAAAAAACTAAGTCAATTGCTTGTTTATCGAAAACACCTAAAAGACTATTTACTTGGAGAGAACAACTCCTCTTCAAGG
Source organism: Sequoiadendron giganteum (assembly GCA_007115665.2). NCBI lineage: Eukaryota > Viridiplantae > Streptophyta > Pinopsida > Cupressales > Cupressaceae > Sequoiadendron > Sequoiadendron giganteum. The sequence goes on along the minus strand of CM021101.1, from coordinate 62,070,826 downwards.
CAAAAACATATGAAGCAATGTTTATAGAAATGGCTGAGTATAAAGAAAAGGTTTCAAGTTCCATCAAGTTTGTAAGAAATTTTGTGTCATAGATTCTTTGCTAGTATCAACACAAGAATGACAAGTACATTGATCTCAGTGATTTGCAATCAAAATTTTAGAATCTCATCCATGGTAGTTTCAGTGATGATCCTGTTGACTGCAAGTTAACTTGAGTTGCAACAATGTCAGCAAAGTTTGATGACATAGCTAAAAGGAGAAGAGAGCTATAGTATCAGATCAAAAGTGGTGAAGATATGTTGCGGTAACACCAAATCATGTTGAAGAGTATTAGTAGTCTGAGTGTAGAGACAGTTAACAACTGGTTGGAGGAGATGATGACTCAAGTTGTTGAGGTGTGAGCTATCAATTAGAACATCCCACCTTTTCCAAAGATAGCATTTGACATAGCAGTTAACTTGACACCTTTTCCAAGTTAACTCGATCTCCCACCTTTCATGCATGTCTATTTTTGGAGACACCTTTTATACAGTGGAGTTAGTTTTAGTTTAGAATCAATTAACTGAAGAAGTCTTTCCAGTTAACTGCTAAGTTACCTTTATTTAGATATAGGAATAAATTTTGTAAATTGGCAAGAACTAAATGTTAACTCAAGGAGATTTTACGGTTCCCTACTCCTTTGAGTGTCTATAAATAAGAGCAACCTTTGCTCATTATTGTTTAACCATACTTATGGTAAGAAAATGTTGAGCTATTTTGCTAGCTTTCTTGTTGTTCATGTTGTGTTCAATCTTCGTTCAATTTTATTTGGTTGATTGTATCTTGTATGATTGTCCTCTTTCATGCAATTTGTTTTCCCAAACATGTAACCATTGTTTGACTTTAAAGAAATAAATCAAAAGAGCAATGAACCTTTGATCCAAAGTTTCAAGATCTTTCAATATTTTTTGTTTCAATAATCTTTGTTTCAATCTACATCTTGAAAGAGAAATGAGCCTTCGAGGGAATTTGGAGATTAAGCTTATTGTTTGATGTTGTATCTTATAATATTTATTTCAGCCTACACCTCGAAAAGAGCAATGAGCCTTCAAGGGAATCCTACGATATAGTTTATCATTCATTGTTGTTCTTAATAATCTTCATTTTAGCCTACACCTCGAAAGAGCAATGAGCTTTTGAGAGAATCCTAAGATCTAGCTTATCGTTTGGTGTTTACTTGCATAAACTTTATTTCAGCATAAATTTGAAAGAGCAATGAGTCTTCATATGCATTCTAAGAAACAGTTTGTCTATGTTACCCAACCATTCCTAGTTACTTCTAAATCCTTTCGCATTCTAAGGTAAAAAGATAGGAATTTAGTTTACATTTCTTTTTATGCAAAAAATAGTGAAAGAGGGAGCTTCCCCTCCTAATTTGAAGAGCAGTTTATCTATGAATAGTTGTCTGTTTCCAATACACACTCCAGAGGTGCGAATTGAAATGCCAACAAGTTTCATTTATGACTTCTTCCCCTAACACTTGAAGTGCAGTTCTTAGTTCAACAACTCTTCTAAAGAAATTTTTTACCTTCTCACCATGTTGCATTTGGAGACAATGCAACTCACATTGCAAATGAAGGATTTGGTTCTTGTTTTTAGCCTTGTAGACAGTTTTGAGGCAGTCCTAAGCATCTTTTGCAGAGGTTGTAGTGCGAATGTGAGGTTGAACCTTATCTAACACACTAAATAGGATGATTAATTTGGATTTTTGGTTGGCCTTGTCAAAATTATTTTGATCATCACCAACTATTGTTGGTCTGGTTGTGTTTCCCGAAACAATGTCCCAAAGGTCTTCAAATTCTAATATTTGGACTTTAGTTTTCTAGGCAGCATGGTTTTCACCCTTCAAGAGTTGGGAGTCAGGTAGGAGAAATTTAGGTGCACTAGGAGCTATTTTGATTTTATTTAAATTATGCTTATAACTTCGATCTAACTCATAATTTTATCTTTCAGACAATAAAAGCAACAAATGCTCTAAATTTTTGAATTTTAAGTGCAAAGATAATAATACTTCTACTACTTAAAAAAAAACTGCACAAGATTAGAATATATTTGCACATTTAAAATTTCCACGTATTCCTCCTTTTCACAGCTTTAACATGTGTGTTCAAGCTGTTGTTTGATTGAATGTTCTCTTTGTTCAAGCGACTCAACAACCACGTCATACAAATTGAGCCCCGTCTTCTAGGCAATCCAGATTTTTTCCTTTCACGCATTCATATTTTTTTTTCTGTTTCTCCATCACTAACTCTATCGATGCCTCCTTCAAAACAAATCCGGAAAAACTCTTTCAGATAGTAGAATGCCGCACATTCCTTCAACAAACACGTCTTATAGAAGTAATTTTTCTCCAAAAAAAAATGTCGTAGCATGGGTTTCCCAACAATTGGTCTTAAAAAAATGCCAGAGCGTAAAGAATCTCAAAAAATAATTTTCTCTTATACCATAATGAATAATAGAGAGTAAATGAGAAAATTCATTATGAGGGTGAAAGTGATTAAATACAATAAAAGGTTGGTTATTTACCAACTTGATCGGGCATTCCCGATCAACTACCTTATAACTATGTAAGTAGTTATAAATTATGTAAATGATGTAATATTAATTTTATTCTAACATAAATTAAATTAACATGGATATTTTTATTTTAAATAATATTATTTTGCAGTCCTCAGTTTTAATCATTATAAAATATAACGGTGGTGTCAACAAAAGTAGAATTTGGGCATGTAGTGTTTTGTATTCGTATACTTGTTGATTGTAAATTTTTCTTTTTAGGTTGATATTAAATTTTCATTGCTAATGTGAAATATTTTGTACCTAACATACAAGGAATGGAAGTTGTAGATATTAGTTTTTCATTACATCAGTTATTTTAATTTCAAGCAATGCTAATTAGAGCCTTAAAAAAATGTATTTTTTTATATATAGTTTTATTTCTATTTCAAAAACTATTAACAGTTTAAAAACATTTTGCATGGATAACTATTATAAAAAAATTGCTTGACAGGAAGGGTCAATTGTTGATTGTAAATTTTTCTTTTTAGGTTGATATTAAATTTTCATTGCTAATGTGAAATATTTTGTACCTAACATACAAGGAATGGAAGTTGTAGATATTAGTTTTTCATTACATCAGTTATTTTAATTTCAAGCAATGCTAATTAGAGCCTTAAAAAAATGTATTTTTTTATATATAGTTTTATTTCTATTTCAAAAACTATTAACAGTTTAAAAACATTTTGCATGGATAACTATTATAAAAAAATTGCTTGACAGGAAGGGTCAATTGTCGAAGTTAGGTCTTTAACACAATTGTATTCACACATTTCTGGAATGTAGATTGGCTTTGAGTAAACATATTGTGATGAAAAGTTTCATCCTGGTTCTTACAGATTATTTTTCATAACATTTTATTTTTATCAATTTATTTTCGAAGATTAACAAAATGATTTTTTTTAATGACATATTGTTGGAAAAAAGCCACACTTTAACTGGAGATGGGCCAGCCACAAAGTGGGTTGGTAGATCAATGTTAGAACACTGTAGTGGCAAATGAGAGGTCCTAGGTTCAAATCCTAGCTAGTCCATGAATGCAAAATTCAACAATGTATTAGATCCAGACCAAGCAAGGAGCCCCAGGCACAACAACCGTGGCTTATGGGGGGTGTTGGAAAAAAACCACACCTGAACTGAAGATGGACTGACCACAAAGTGGGTCGGTAGCTCAGTGGAAGAGCACTCTAGCAGCAAATGAGAGGTCCTAGGTTCAAATCCTAGCTGGTCCATGAATGCAAAATTCAACACATATTTGGTCATGAGGTGCTTCCAACTATCATAAGCAAATTACAAGCCATTGTTTATATCATGTCATTATTAGTGTTTATATCAAAAGAATTAAAAATGAGGATAATAATGATTGGATATAAGAAAAATATATGATGACATTCCCTTGAATTTCCTATTAACACATTCATGCACCTTCTAATATTTTAAATACTAGAGAAAAACTCATTACATCTGAGAACAATAAATAGAGGATGTTCTGACCTCTAAATGGTGGAACCACACATTGAATCTTCTTGAGCTATTGTGCCATCAACTATACATAATTTCTTCTTCTTTTCCAAACATGTATTCCACTAATGTTGCTATCTCAGACTTTCCAACTACTAGTGTTAACACCGCAAACCCCTCTAACAACAACTGCAACCTCCTTTATGGCTTCCTGTCAACCACACATCCCTGTTTAAGTGCAAGGAGGGCATGTACATATAACGACCAAAATGTTTAAGTGAATGAAACTCAAATAAGGGTGGGGGAAGATTATGTGGAGTTTTAAACCCTTAGAAATGTAGTGGCGACCTCTATAAGAGAATCCACCTTATTCCCACACACCATAAACATGCATCATCGAGAAATTGATGTCTGCTTATAACAACCTTTTTTATTTTAAATAATTAAATTTAAGTTTTTTAATTTCTAATTTTGTGAAATTAAATATTTAATTATTTTTTGTATAACCATCAAAGTTATGGAAAATACTAAAATAACTCAAAATATGAATTATGGCCCCACCATTAATACCTCAAATGCATAAAATATCAATCTATATATAAGTTGGCACTCTCCCAAGATGGAAATGTGGAGTACTTTCAGAATGTTGAATATGCACACATGAAAAGTATCATTGTACTCATCTTGATTCTAAGAAATCTCTACCACTATCAAAATACCTTTCCATTAATGTTGACACTCTTCAAAAAAATTGAAGTTTTCAAAGATGTTGGAATGGATCAAGAAATGGATATTATATGATGTATTAGGATTCAACTATATGGAGTTTCAATTAAATTATAATTAATCCATATTTGATGAGTAGTGGTTCACAAGAATTCATTTCTCATGACCTTTAAATGGTTTGGTGTCTATATTTTTTCTTGAACTCTTTATATATAAATAATTAAATAAGAATTACAAATGTTTTAAGGCTATTTTGTTGAGAGATGTAACTACAATGATAACAAGGGAGTTGTAATAGAGTGAATACATAACAAAATCCCTTAACATAGTTTTGATGGTCATTTACGTGTCAAAATTTTAACACTAAATTTGACTACCAGTTACACATCAAATCTTCCTTAGCCCAATTATACTTTAATCATAGGGGAAATGTGGGTTACCTGCAAAAAGAATGAATTAAACCATTAATGTATAAAACACTAAAAATCCATCTAAAATTAGTCATATAAACCCATATTCAATGAAATTTAGCTAACAGTGTCAAAAAGATTCAATAAAAAGCATGAAAACACATAAGTCAAAGAAATCGAATCAAAAGTTCATGCAAACCTTCAATCCCATTAGGGGATTATGCTCCAAATGAATGTGGATTTCTTTATTAAGCATAACCCATGTTGCAAAAGCTTGATGATTTATGAACGATTTGATTCACAATTAATTTCTTAAAAGATGGATGATTTGTTCAATGATCAAGATTGTGCATGATTTTTGATGGAAAATTGACTTGTCTTATAGATTTGAAAATATTTGATGTTCAATGGAAATTGAATCTAAGGATTGATGAATGAGAGGAAATCAAGGAGATCAAGGAAGATCAATGGATTAAATTTCTTGAGAGCCCAAAATATCCCTATTTTCATGAAAAAATGGTTAAAGATATTTGGGAGGGAAAATTTCTAGAGTCAAATTTGAATTTGAATTATGGGATATTATTTTTTGAGGGAAAATATATTTTGAAAAAGAATGTTCTCTTTTGAAAAAGTAATATTCTTTGTGCAAGTTGGAAGAAATTATGAAATTGTGAGGATGAGAAGAAATTAGGATTTTTAATTAAATAATTAAAAATTATTTAATCAAGTGGGATTGAGGAAAATTAGATTTAATCAAAATAAAAATTATTTAATTAGGATATGAATTAGTATGAAAATGATGTTCAATTAATAAAATAACCTTAATTATTTAATTAATAGAGTAATAAAGTGAATTTAATAAAATAATTGGAAATTATTTAATTAAATAGAGGAATTGGGTGATAATGAGAAAAATGATGTAAATAAGTGAAATCAAGATGTATGATATGTTTAGGACAATTTTGGGTGTCTACAACTTTAAATTTTATAATATTGATTACATAATATACAAATATAGTATTTAAATATATAGAATAATTTTCTATTAGGTTTGTTCATCTAATGGTGGCCCCAACAAGGATTTTCACACCATAGACCAAGTTCAAATTCCACGAGGTAGGGGCTCCTTTGTTGTGACCATCACGACACCTAGTAGAGGGGAGCATGCTTATGGAAATGCGTGTAATCTCTCATTTTTATGGCCATTTCAATTTATCTTTGGAAACTCCAACTTTCTAAAAGAGCACAAATCTTTTTAGGATGAAATGTTGACAATTGCAATGAGTTTAAGAAATTAGGATAATTCCAATTGTACTTTTGGATGCAATTTCAACATTCTGGGACCTCTCCAAAAGTAACCTTTCTACTTTATGCCTCAATTTTTTCTCAAAATAATGTGTTTCCAACCTTGGGTTGGACCAACAAATGGAATGGATATTCAACAATAATTTGACAGTTTTGTAGCACTCAAAGTAAGATTTCCAACGAGTATAATATTGAATATATTTAATTCAATGATTATATTTATTTTCTAATTTCTAGTGAAGATAGTTTTTTTTAGCAATTGTGAAGGTCTTTGTTCCACACATGAAAAATAGTAAATTAGATAATAAAAAAAAATGAAAAATATATGTGCACTAGGTATAGATGTTTTTATTTCAAAAGAATACTTTAAATAAATACAAAAAATAATTATGTGTTATCGAAATAACCTATGTTTCAATTATAATTAATCTTTCAAAAAAATATCATGCAACAAAAAATTATGAACAGAGCCACCACAATGAAAAAAGCCAAAGATGATAAAAAAGGTTTGTTGAAGCTGATGGTGAAAGAGAGCAAAGGGAAGAATATTGTGGGGAAAGATTCTAAAGGTGACATGGTCATGGAGACCATGGTCATGATTGGAGGGGAGACTAGACCATCCGAAGGTTTGGGAGATTGGCAAAAAACAACAAAAATAGGTAGATTATTGAGGACTCAAGGAGAAGTAGATGAACAACAAGGATTATAAGGAAGAGCAAACTGAGGAGGAAGAGGAAGAAAATGTGAAAGGGCCCCATTCTACCCCGGACAACAACAAAATCTTGAAGAGACTTTGGCCTTTTAGTCTTCACACTCTTTGGTTGCTGAGCATGGGGAGGTCCAGAGGACCATAGATGATGGTGAGTAGCTTTGTGTGCTGAAAAAGAAGATGGACACACTTGACAAAAGATTCAGAGGCCTAACCCGCTTCACAATGAAGCTGTGTCATTTTGTGACTAGCACCCTGTCCACGGTGATGAAAGAGGAGTTGAAGGGCAATAATGCCTAGGAGAATCAAGATTGGGTTGAGGATGACACTGTGAACCTCTTGTTTAAAAATTGGGACAATGCCAGTTAGTTGTTGCCTGGGCCTATGTTTTGTGTCTTTTTTGCCTGTCTGTGGTCATTGTGTTGTTATTGTATTGTTTTTGTTATTTTTTCGACTTTCAATTAGTTTTATGGACTTGATCTTTTTTGGCCCTTGAGGCTCGTTGTGTAGGGTACAACACCCTGTAAATGCTGCTTGCTTTTTCAAAAACAAAATATTATGAAAAATATATGTGCACTAGACATCAATATTACGAATCTATATTTAAAAATTTATAATTTCATATTTTCTAAAAATATAAAGTTATGTTTTATAAAAGTAACGTCACTTTTTAAAAGTATTGTTAACTACAAAAAAAAATTATTAAAAGCTATGTAAGAAAAGAAATATTTTTAAATATATATATATATATATTTAAAAATAATCCACTAACAAAATATCAACAATCACTAGTTCACGTTACCTTCAAATTCCTAATAGTTTGGTTGATATATGTGTTAGAAAGTGAAAATTCAATTTTCAATGTCCTACTTTGACCAAAAAATGGGACACACTATTGTGGGATTTCTCGATGTTATACTCTTATATAAAGACATTCATTTTATATCTCATCTTTCAAACATTCTCTCTCCTTAAAGCATTCCAAGACATATATCATTCTCATTTAAGGAATGGAAGACTTCAATTGGTGCAATAAAAAAGAATACAAATAAACATAATCACCCTAAGAGCATATGCATAATATCATTTATATACATTTCCATAGGTGAACTTCAAAGAACATGTCCCCTTTTGACACAACAAAAAAAAGAAGACATTTCTAAATATTGTCAACCTTAAATAGTAAAAAGACAAAAGAAGTAGAGGCAAATTATGTAAGATAGAACATAAAGATATACAAATCATAGATTTTTGGATCATTTCTCCAAATACAGGACATTTTTGCAAGTGTAAATTTGACCTAAATCTATAGACACAATTTTTTATAACAAATATAATATATAATTTTAAATATAACTATATAATATTTTTAATCTACAATACATTTATTAATATAAATTCTAGATATATTATATCTTCCATTAAATATTCTAATTATGAGACAAGTCACAAA
>CM021101.1:61968484-62052679 GCA_007115665.2 Sequoiadendron giganteum | reverse complement strand
CAAGAATATGTAATTCTTGATGTAATAAATATATGGTGTGTCCCCTATGTGCATAGAGTTGAGCTTATATATGTAATCAACCACAATAGATCCTTTTAGTTGTCATCTTTCACATATTATAAATTTTAAATCACACATGCATTTACTCATTTGGTTTGGAGATTCAAGTTTGTCACATTTACAAGACAAAAGAACCAATATGTAGTGAGGTTAACCCTCAATCACACCGTTGCACATAAAAATCCCATTGTACTATCTCTAAGTGTTGGTAGTTCTTTCAAATCTACATTTCTCATTTCTTTAGTAATACATTATGTTAAAAACAACCATTCAACTAAACTTTTTTTAGAGCTTTATACATTGATGTCTAGTTTTCTTTCAAGTATAAAGTGTAGTCTTACACAAATAAATTATTAGGAGGTAATAATTAGTATTTCAATCTCATGCATGTCTTCCTTTTCTACTCAAAGGAAGTTTAAGGTCTTGATGGTGATAAATCAACACATCAAAGCTCAAACATGTTATTAAGGTTTTTAGTGCATTGGGAATGGTTTTCTTTAAGACCACTTATGGTCATTCATATCTTTTTAATTATACTATAATATAACCTTAGAGAACAACCAATTTGGTGTAGCAAAGAAAAATGAGAAAGTACTCATTCTCATGAATTGGCCCATGTTACCATTTATCTAATCATAAGTTGCGATTCCTATTATCTTGAGTTGACTTCCTCTATGGCTTAGGTGTGGTCTATCTTTAGGCTTTAGGGTGTAATTCCTTTTTAGAGCTAATAAGTGGTACTATTACTAAGGAAGCATTGAGGGTTTTCATTATTTGAGTATGCTGGCAATATCATGTTGAATTGCTAGTTACAACAAAGATGATTTTCTCTTCCCAAATAAAAGGTAGTGAATTTAGTTTCAATCAAACATATTTAAATACCTAAACTAAAAATTCGAATATGGAAGGATGAATATTTTCATGAGATTTTTTAGACATTGGAGAACCAAATTTTCATGTGAGAAAGCAACAAACAACTTTGAGAGCTAAAAGTACAAGTTAGCTCAACCTTCTTCTCATGAGCATGAGGTTGGTCCATATGGTAATGATAAGTTGTTTGAAGTTTTAAGAAACTAATGTACTTTAGATGACTTGATTGATAAATTTGGTCTAGAATACTATAAAAACTAAGGGGAAAGTGATTAGGTACAGTTATGCGAGTATGTGGATATGTGTAGCTAAATTGAATGTGACTCATTTCACTAATTATAAGCTTCTTCAATGTGTTTGTGTCAATGCCTTTAGTCAATATGAGATACCAAATCATTATTTAGTACACCTTAGAGAATTTATGGAACAAAGGTACACAAAAGGGTCAAACCTTTCAATGGTGACATCAAATCCATAATTGAGACTACCATCATGCAATTATAGAGTGGGTATTGGTTTATAAATAGGAAAGTTGGTATTAAGAACATTACTAATTATATAATTATGCCTAATTTTGTTGTTCCTAAGATCAAAGATCATTATATTACATCAAAGGATGGCTAAGAAAAGATGAGTACGCATGTAAAATCCTATAGTACAAAAGAATATTTTTCTAAGAACCAAGAAAACTAAAATACCTACAAGTGTAATGAAGTCCCAAAGAAAAGAAAGTGAGCCCAAAATCACGTGGGGTAAAGGAGACATCTTGTAAAAGAAAACAAGCTATCAGTTGTAGCTATCCTAATGCAAATAAAAAATATTTTTAGATGGATGGTCAAGTTGTGTAACTAATCCCAATCCACACCTTTTCCTAATGACACTCTTATTGATATAGATTTAGCTCCAAATGTGTTGTCTTATATTATTTCCCTACAGTTATTGATCAACCTATTAATTCTTCTATTGATCCTAAACTTGATGTCAATGCCCAAGAAAAAACTTAAATATATCTAAGAACATTATTAGTAGAAAGAAAAATAAATGTTCTAAATTGTGCTAAACTGTAGAAATTATGGATGTGGGTAAAGGTTATGGAATTTCAGCGTGATGAATTTGTTTAAATTTTTTCAAACCTGTTCAACAAATCCATTTTATTCATGCTCTACAGCCATGGCTTTCATGAGATGGTATCTTTGGAGATGTTCCATCAAACAGTTCATGTGCTTTGTCTAGTATTCAACATTTTGCATACATTTTTACCAGAACATTTCCAACCATAATTTTTGATTAATATACCTCTTCCCTTTCACTTTGATGAGTGGGTATACGCTGATATGAAGCTCCTTTACTCACATGAGCTGTGAGGATGCTGGTGTAGGGTGTGGAAATTATCTTTATACTCGCCAGATGTATTTGGATGAAACATTTTAAAAGCTCCTACACATAATTGTCCTATCTTGTTTATGCTTTCACATTTTTCATACATGATTGTCAGAGTAGCTACGATCACATCGCCGGACCACGTGAGGAAACCCGTATTTTCTTATGCTACAATAGCTATTTTCCATGACATGCAACCAAACACTTTACTGGCATGGCCAAAAATTTTGCAACGTAGAAACTTCAGTAGTGCTATGCGTGGGTGGCTGGGAGAAATAGTTTAAAATTAAGCGGGAACAATTTGAACACTAACAGAAATGGCGAATGGAAAATGGGACAGCCTAAGTGGGCCCCACACCAACACACCTAAGCGGTCAACGATTAGAGTGTGCTGGTTAAACCCAGCCTACAGACTTAAGACTAATGCTAAATTTCCTTTGACAATTCCAAAGCTTAAGGCATAGTCCCCTCCCATACAATATTGAAATACAATGAAAATGAATGTGACGCTTGTCTACATTACTATTATTAATCAATAGATAAGGAAAATAACTCGGTAGTTTTGGAGATTCTTCTTTTCTTAAAAAAAATTGTCATCTTAGTTAAAATTAAACAAATATTACACACCACCCCACCAAATCTTTCTAGCTGGTTTTTTTGGGTTAATTTTTGATTAATAATTTGAGCGAGAGAGCAAGAGAGTTTGTTTTGGTTTGATGTATGTTTTTCTCTTACATCATTTTTCATTTCAAAATGGGATTCAATTACTTTATTTATTAGAGAAGTTTGGACAGTTTCATTTTCATGGTGGTTAAGAAGTTTTATAACGGTGTTTAAGATTTTTATAATAGTGTTTTAAGTATTTTTTTCAATCATTACTATTGGAGTGGTGGGGATTGGAGTGAGCAATGGCATTACTTCTAAAGAAACTTGACAAGTTTGTTTTCAAGATGTCTTGTGAGATATGAATCTTAAACCATTCTTAAATGTTATTTTTTTTGATTCAAATTTTGATAATGTCTATAAGTAGTTAGAGAAATCTATTGTTATTGGTTATTTTGTAGGCTTTTTTTTATTAAAGTATGCTATTCGGTTGGATAAATATTGTTTGGATTCCCCATGGGATCAAATTAGATGTTATCCAAAATTCAATCAAAGCCTTTGTCGCTTCCACTTTGTGGAAGCTATCCATGCATACACAACCCTTTGATATGGCCTTTGTTATGTATACAAATCGGTTTAGTTTTTCTCCTTAGATTAGATATTTTGTTGTATGTAACCACACTCTCTTAAAATGTAGGTATATGGATTGAATTTTTTTTTTGTTGTTGGCCTTTTAAAAACCATATCACCTCCTCCCTTGGGAGGTGTTGAGGGTGGTTTTAATCACTTCCAATGTGCTAAGCAATAAGGGTTTATTGCTTCTCTTGAAGATTAGGGAAACTACTCCAAGCTTTTGTTGGTGTTTTATAAATATCTAATCTGATCTCACATATAATCTATGGACTTGCCAATTCAAATAGTCAATTATATGGAGGGATTGGCCAATGAACAGGTGAAAGTTTGCTAAAATTTTCCTCTACACTTTGGGCTCTACAAAACTTGGGAGGGTGATCCCTTTCCTCTTCCCATGAAGTTGGTCAATATTGAGGCCTTGGAAGTTGCTTTTAATTTTTCATACTCCTCCTTTAGTTTCTTCCCATCAATCGACTCTTTGGCATCATGGTTCAAATTGAAAACTTCAATAATGGTTGCCTGAGTAAGATCAATCATATTTACACCAGAATGTGTCCTTATGACCTAAACAATAGGGTCATAATTAGTTGTTATGGATTTTAGGAGATGAATACCGAGGTAGACATTTGGAACAATGAGTTTTCCCATGTCTAGCCTCCATCCATCATATGTGGGGACACTGGTATATCTTTTCCCAAAACAATATCTTAATAAAATCCATCTAGTGACTGGCAGTGTAGCATCCTTAATGGCATGTTTTCGGTCAACAATGTCATCCTCTGTTCTAGGACCTTGGAATATTGTTTGAACATCATATTTGTTACTTGTTGAATTGGGTAATTGGTCTAATATGTCTTGGGAAAGGGCTCATTTTTTGGATTCAGAATCAGAGGATTAGGCTTTTGCGGGTGCCATTGCAATGAAAGATGATGCAAACTAGGGTTTTCCTAGGCACAACTAAGATTCAAGACAAATGCAAGAAAATAAGGTGAATTCAAAATAATTGAGAAACAATCGATGAATGTCAAACCTTAAAAGATGCCCTAGATTGCAACTGGAAACACAAAACTAGTAATTGCATACAATTTCACTAGAAATTTAGCACAAAAAGAAGCAATTTCAGTTACATGTGTCTAAAACTTGAAAACCTTAATTCTAGATGCAAAGAGCTCAAGAAATGCTACAACAGATCTCCAGATGTTTTAAAATGATTTTGTGAATCAAATTATTCTTTCAGTCTTGCTTTTATGATGAGAAAAACCCTTTAATTTGGTAGGAGAACATCACATCCACCATTATTGTTCACTCGCATGAACCAAGACAACTCTCTCTGCTCAATTTACAATTTTGAATTACATCCGTTGATCCTGTGATGAATTGGCTTGATGGATGGCTCAGATGGAGTCACACAAGTTTGAAAATTTGACTTCCTTTGACTTCGACATCCAACCAATATGATTTTTGCATGTGGAATCCCTTCCTTGCTATCAATATGAGCTCCACCAGGCCTTAGAAGTTTGAGAGTCTCCACATGTCACTAGCCTTCTATCTTGCATGGGTTTCCTAGGACAGTGATCAATGACTATGGGATGACAGGAAATGACCCAAATCAAACCCGTACACTCCAACTTGTGCATCATTTAACGTTTGAGACATTTTCCCATACATAGGAAATTTTTCAATGTGTGCTTATCATTCTACTAGATGAATGGTCGAGATTAAAACATCTTGATTAACTTTTAATCACATGAGCCACAAGTCTCTTTAGTAGCTCAACTTTTAATATACCCTTTTGGTTGCCAAAATAATTAACAGAATATTTCACCCCACTAATACTCTTTTGAACGGTTTAGATGAAACCACGTGGCAACCAGTCATTGTCCCCCATGGTATCAACATCTTCAGTTAGATTCTTTGTGGGTTGGAGAGGAACAGTTGAGATTAACTTAGTAAAATTCATACGAGTCATTGGATCTTAAGCCCATCACCATTCTTTCCTTAGAAGATGTCGAGGCCCACCAAAGAAATGGAACACATGGCACATGCCCTCTATCCCTCGCAGTATTTTCTGAGATTATTTTAATGGCACGAGCTTGCAGGCAACGATCAAGATTAAATCTATGGAGCCAAGCTTATTCGTTAAGCACCTTTCAATGCACGTGCTTTAAGTTACAACATAAAAGGGGACATCCCTAGGTCGACGCATAATAGAATGAATTAATATTTCAAACCCTAAGTCTAAAGTATAGATAAATCTATTAAAAACGTTTCTCCACCCAGACTTAGAACATTAGGGAAAAATTAAAAAGTGCATGTGACTAAATATTTTGCTAGGAAGAAGGGGCCAACTTACCAACGATGTCAAAGACTTAAGTTATAACTTAAGCGATTTAGGAAAAATTTAATGCATGTCAATGAATTGTAATTAAAATAAAGTTAGGTCCTTTGCATAATTAAAGTTTTAGCCCTAAGATTGAACCCTAGTAGATGGAAAATGAAACCCTGACCCTCAGAGAACCAATGGGAAACCCGAATTTTGAAATGTGACCATAGAACCAATAAATTTTTTCAAAGTCCTATTAGTGGCTCTAGTCGGGGACGTTTGTTCAACATGAAAAAAGTGATATCTCAAAATTTCTTGGTTGAGGATACCACACAAAACATAGATAAAACCTTAAAAACTAGAGGATGCTCATAAACGGTGAAAAAAAAACCTATTTACAAACCTATACATAGAAATACAATGTACATGGAGAATAACATAACTCAGGTGAAGTATGGCTTCAAGAATTGTCCATGTATTGAAAATTCAAGAAGTTTGCCAATCAAATTTTGTAAGTAATAGGAATCCTCGCCATCTTTGTTGTTGATCAGATATGGTCCTAGTGAAAGGGCATCGAATTTGTCATGCTTCCCTTTCTCCCATGATCTTTCATTCCACAACAACGCCATATCACCAACTTTAAATTTACTAGATGATGACTTTTTATCATGCAAGATATTTACTTGCAGCTACATCTTCATGTTCTTTTGTTGAGCTACTCTTCTTGTTTCATCAAGTTCTCCCAAAGCATTTATCCTTATTTGCATTTCATTTCGGATATCATCCTCATAATCTTGTATGAATTTGTACATTTCTAGTATATTGTTAGTAGGCATTCTAGCCTCAAGCCCATAAACTAATTCATATGGTGACTGCCCTATTGCCTTCTTTATGGTTACTCTATCAACCCATAAAGCTTGCTTTAACTTGGAGTCGCAAGCCATTTTGTTCTTCTCTCACCTTTTGATGATCTTTATCAAAAAATTTCTACTAGACTCATCTTGTCCATTTCCTTGTGGATGATAAGGGGGTGAATATGAGAGTGAGATCCAATAGTTTTTGCAGAAGTTGACAAATTATTCTGACGTAAAACACATGGCATTATCAATTACCAGCTTCTTAGGTATTCCAAACCTAGCCAGAATGTTGTTCATTGAAAATTTAGCAACCACTTTACTAGTAGCCCTCTTTGTAGGAATGGCCTCTATACATTTTGTAAAGTAGTTTGTGTTTACTAGTATCCATGAGTGACCACCACTTGACTTCTCTACAATCTTTCCAATGAATTCAATTGCCCATTGTTGGAATGGTGCTTGCACTAAAACTAGCCTAAGAGGTAAGTTTCCAAAAATATTTGGCTTACCAACAAACCTTTGGTATGCATCACATGTCCTTACCAATCTCTATGCATCTTCGAAAAATGTTGGCCACTAGAACCCTACCCTCAAAATTTTATGAGCAATTGTTTTGGCCATATAATGACCACCACATACACCATTATGCATCTCATACAAAATTTCTTAGGCTTGTTTCCCATTTAGACATTTCAACAATACTCCATCCATATTATTTCACTATAGCTCATTATCAATGATTACATATTTGATGGCCTAGAACTTTAGTGTTCTTTTTTCATTATCTATCATCCCCTTAGGGCATGAAAATTTTTGCACATAATGCACAATATGCCTATACCATCCTAAAGTTTGTATATCACAAATATGCTATACATCAACATCAACATTGTTTATCTAATTGGCTTCTGAATTTGACTCGACCATTAGTTTTTCCAATCCTTGTCCTCACACAAGATTTGTAATCTCAATGTTAATATTGAACTCCTAGGTTCGATTAATCCATCTACACCTTCTGCCAGTGACCTCTTTTTGAGTAAAAATATCTTTAACATCGACTGAAGGTACACATGCAACAATTATTGTACCAAACAGATAGGTTCTAAATTTTTTAATTGCCTTCACTAAAGCATAAGCCTACTTTTGAATCATATCATATTTCAACTCTACAACTTGCAATGATTTACTAAAAAAGGCAATTGGATCGTCATATCCCTCATCATTCTTCTACAACAACACTACAACAATAGTGTGAAAGGAAGCAAAAGAAAATAGTTGGAAAGGCTTGGAGAAGTTAGGAGACTTTAAAATTGGTGCCCTTAATATCCCTTTTTATGCTCAAAAAAGAATTAGATGGCTCTTTACTCCATGCTATCTTCTCATCCATTTTTAAATTTTTTGGAATAGGTCTAGTGATCTCTACAAAGTTTGTTACAAATCTTCTTAAAAAATTTACTTGACCAAAGAAAGATTGCATACCCTTCACACTTTTAGGTTGATGAATTTTGTTAGTTGTACCCACTCTCTCTAGATCAATCCTCACTCCTTCTTTGGACACTATATGTCCCAATGACTTGCCTTCAGTAAACCCTAAGGAACACTTCTTAGGATTGAGGGATATCCCATACTCCAAATCTTTGATGAAAATCTTCTTTAAATGCATGCAATGTTCTTCATATTTTTTTAGAGTAAGTAGTTAAATCATCTTGATAGACTACCATGAAGATGTCTATGAAATTAGAGAAAGCTACATTCATAGCTCTCTGAAAAGTGGCACCGACATTTGTTAAGCCAAAAGGAATTCTAACATACACATAGGTGCCCCAAGGAGTTGTAAACGCATTCTTGTACTGCTCAGAATCCTTAAAATTTACGTGGTTGTATCCTGAAAAACCATCCATCATTGACAATTGTTCACAACTAGTCACCTTTTGTAACATGGCTTCCATATTTGGCAATGGATAGTTTTTCTTTAATGATGACACATTGAGATTTTTGAAGTCAACACACAATCTAATGTCACCATTCTTCTTTCTCACAAGCACAAGATTGGACACTCATGATGAATGCATTATAGGATTGATGATACATGCATCTCTTAGCTTCATCAGCTCTTGTTGCATTTTAGGTGCCATGGTAGGGTTAATAGGCATTTGTTTTTAGTAAAGGGCTTGGCATCTTATTTGAAAGGAATTACATGTTGAAATAACTCCTCTTTGTAGGCCTTTAGGTCATCATATGAACAAGCAAAAACATGCCTATACTTTCCAAGTAAAGAAATCAACATTACTTTGACTTGGGGTTTCATCCTTTTTCCCACATCCATCTTTTTAAAAGTATTTTTAGTACCCAAATTAACTTCCTCTAGATCCTCTTGGTGTGTGGATGCTTGTTTGGCATTTCTTTTGTCAGGGCCATCAAAAACCCTTTCTAAGGCTACAAGACCCTTTGGGATCTTGTTAGTCTTGAGTTGAATTATTTCATTATGAAATACTATTTCCTTTCCATTTGCCACCTCAAAAAATTCTCCAAAGTCAATCTCTTGAAGTTATCATATTGATCTATACATTTAAAAAAAATTAGTATGTTTTTATCATCATTAAAGACTTTCCAGCTTTGTATGTTATCAAGAATTTATGGTCTTGTCTACACCTCAACTTTGGAGATTCTTGCAAAGGTTATGTCATTTGGTCTACTCAAGACCAGTTGACCAATAAATTTGCCACTTGATTCTTAGTTCTCTCTAACCAGTCAACATTGAAATCATCAAAATGCTCAATTGAATCCCAAACAACATTCCTATATTGTTTCAACCTTTTTTTCTTAGATGCAAATTTAGACCTGACTTGGGAAACAACCAATTCTGAGTCACCAATGACTCTCAACTTCTTGATTCCATGCTTCTTAGCTAACTTCAATCCTAGAAATAATTCTTCATACTCTACCACATCATTTTTACATACAAATAATAGAGAAAATGAAAATTTAAATGTCTTGCCACTAGGAGAAATAAGTATCACTCTTGCACATAATCCTTCTTTTGAACAAGTACCATCAAAATATACACTTCATAATTTATCATTATTTTCTTGTTACAAAACCTCCTTTTTCAAAGGTGTAGTTTGCTTGTCTTCTTCCTCTTCCTATAACTCTTCAATCCTAAAATTCTCTATACCAATATCCACAAAATGAATCATATCTTCTTGAGGAAGGTGTTCTATCATATGTGGAGCTCTTGACTCCCTGATGAGTTTGATATCCTTGCCATCAATGGGAAAGTTGCATATTAAATGTCACATTAAATAATCCCTCCCATGGATGCACTCCACTTCCTTGATAGTAACATCCCATAATTGGGTGGAATGTCCACCATTGTGATACTCATAGTGAATTCTTTATCAGGGAATGCAACTAGTTTAGATGGAATATCTTTGATAACTCGAATAATAGGCACCTCTCTAGAGTCCATGGCATAAAACTTTCCATATGCATTGTTAATTTTCAATCTCGTTTCTTTCATTATTTCTACTAGCATAATATTTGATGAAGCCCCTAAATCAATCATGCAATTCTTCACCAATTTTCCATCAATAATAAGAGTTACCTAAAAAGGATCTACCTAGTTTGGACAAGCTATTATGGTAGGACCTAGGTAGATTTGAGGGATATCATTTATCACCCCTTCCATTTCCTCACTATTTATTTCAATTCCACTCACTTTAGGATGAGTAGACACCTTTTTTTCATTGCAGGTTGTAGTCACACCATTGATAAGGGCGACCGCCTTTTGTTTGTGTTTATCAATTCTCATCATCTCAAGCAAAGGGACCATGACTTTAACTTGCGATAGTAGCTAAAAAATATCAACAAAATTATACTTAGGAAAATCACTAGATGATATACCTTGTTCACTAGCCCTATCCTTTTGTTCACAATTATTCTTAATCCTTTTGAGGTCGTCCTTCTTTCCTTATTCGACTTTCTACTTCTGATCCTTTATTTTTACAATTGAAGATACAACACCATGATCGACCTTTGTTGCCTCAGTCTTCTTGGCCCAAATTTTATTTCCTTTATTTTCCTTAACCTTGGGTTCATCTACTTTGACATCTATTTTAGTTCCCTTCTTTTTTGCACTTTTCTCTTTGATGAAGACACTACCAGCCTTACCCTGATCATCATTTTACAATTTTTTTCCTCAAATGGTAAGTAGTTTTGACTTGTGTAATAATGGAAATTGTCAGTCTTTCAATATCCTCATCTGATGGTCTTCTCAAAAACATATTTAACTCATCTATCTCTGAAGTACAAACATTATGATCATTATCATTCTCTTCATCAAAAAAACTTGTTGGTGATAGGAATTTGACTTTTTTCTCTAATTATCCACATATACTTCATGTGATTACTCATCAGAGGAACATTCTTCACTAGAAAAATGTGATTTTCTCATGAGCACATTTATTTCTTCATCATTTCCATGAGGTGTGTCATAGCCATAAGGTGCATTTTTCTCTTCTTCCAAACATTTTTCTACTACACATTGACTTACAGAAGAATGTGGTAGCTAACAAGCGATTCACCATGGGGCTTCATTAAGAAAATTAGTAGAATACTTTTTTAATTGGTTTGGCGGAACTTTATCTTGTGTGTACTTTTGGTTGTTTAAGATTGGATTTCCATTGTGCCAATTGGTGGTGTATGGTTGATCATGTAACCTAGGCAGTCTTTAATTTCTTTAAAAATTGGTCTTGTCATTTCCCAACCCTTTTCTTGCTTGGTAAACCTATAGTTCAAATCCTTCACTAAATTCATGATCTTATCCAATTTTTCTTCAGTAGAAGATCCATTTTCTACTAATCCTTTATCCTATTTTGGATTCTTCAAGATATTAACATCATCTCTTCTCCCTACCATGTTTGAAGCTCTTCTATTAGTCTCAATATACAATGCAATTTTGAAAGCATCCCTCAAATTTTGAGGTTCCTTGTCACTTAAGTGATAACTCATCTTTGAGTCAAAAGCATTACAATAATTAACTAAGCATAATTAATCATTTGGAATCAAACCAGTAGGTAGCCTATACATTAATTTTTGAAATCTGGTGTTGAAATTGGAAACCATTTCATTTGATCCTTTAGAGATGTTAAATTCATTCAGCATGAACCTTGGATTAGTATTATCACCAAAATGCTCCCTAAATACTCTTTGGAATTCCTCCCTGACCCAATGATTTCCATTGGAAAGCTTCTATACTAATCTCTAGCATCTTCAGTGAGTGATTGCATAAAAAATTTCATCATTACATCATCACTCTCCACCTCAAAATCATCCATCATATTGTTAAATGACCTTAGGTGGTCTTCTCCACTTATAGCATTGTTTCCAAAGAATCTCACAGACACATTTCTTATGCCATCTGGGAGAAGATTAGGACAACCAGTTATCCCAAGAAAACATAATTGTATATATCTTTCTAGTTGCATATATTTTCTAGTGAATTGATCTCCCTGACCACCTTGACCACTAGCATTCTAATTTATAGATTGGGTAATCTTTCCTCCACCTCTACCTCCACTAGGAGTACTCCATCTAGACTGAGTGTTTTGTGGTTGGGAAGTAGGAATTGAGTGAGTAGATGTAGAAGGAATGTTCATACCAATAGTTTGTGATGTAGAATGAGGTGGATTTTGAGAACTAGAAGGTTGGGAATCCGGAATTAACAACTTTAGGAAATCAAATTTCCTTTCCATTTTTGCATTTGCAGCAAGAATTTGTATCTTGTCCAATTCCTTTTGCAACTACTCATTTTCTAATTACAATTTTATAATTTTAGGGTCAAGGATTGTACTTGTAGGGATAGTACTAGATGAAACATTAGTACTTTCAGTTATGGTTGTTCCTTGAGGTTGACCTATAGGTCTGTTTCCAGTATCTATAGGATGAGATTTCTTGCTTGTATTGGAAGGTTTAGAAATTGTGGTGGTTACAATGGAACTTGTGTCTATGCTTGCAGAAATCATTCGAACAAGGATATTCACATTGAGATGATCCATATTTGGAGTCATGACAGGCTAATAGGTTGTAGTAGGAATGGGCTCTTCATCAACCATTTGTATCATTCTCTCCACCCTTCTCTTTAGCTGATCTCTTTCATACATGGCAACCCTTAGTTTTTCCTCCTTTTTTTTTTTTTGACTCTTAAGCTTGTCAATCCTTAAGGATTCCTCTTAAAGTGATGTCATATCCTTAATTATATCCTCAA
This sequence comes from Sequoiadendron giganteum, assembly GCA_007115665.2. NCBI lineage: Eukaryota > Viridiplantae > Streptophyta > Pinopsida > Cupressales > Cupressaceae > Sequoiadendron > Sequoiadendron giganteum. The sequence goes on along the minus strand of CM021101.1, from coordinate 62,039,691 downwards.
CATCTTCTAGAGTAACATTTGATTCAGATCGCTTAGAGTATAATTTGTGAGGTTGAACACTTTCCTTTGTGTGAAAGGTCTAGGAGTTCTATGTCTAGATCTTCCTCTTGGGTTAAAATCACGATCATGTAAATAGTAGTAGCCCTAGGATTTTCCCTTCTAGCTACCAATTTAGGATCAAATTGCCTATCCCAAAAGTTCCAAGGCTCTAATTATTTTGATACCTTAGGACTAGGACTTGGCTAACTTTTAACTTAGTAAGCTAATTAGTGGTAGTAGCCTCTTTTGTAACAAGGTCTTATTCATTTTTAGGGGCATACCATATTCATATAGATTACTTTGAGAAACTTCATTTAAATTTTTAGAAGTATTTACAAAAGGATTAATAGACTTAATTGTGTCTACATTCTTTGTTTTCCATGATGTCCTTTTGTTGCGTTGTAATTCTCCTTCCAACATTTGTTACAGATTCTTCTTCATATTACTCTTGGTTCCTCTCATGTGTTCAAATTCCTCTTACAAATCTCTCTCTCTCTCTCTCCTTTCTTTGAAATTAAAAATGCACTGGCATACGATACCTCAATGTTGCCACCCACTCAATGGGATTTGAAAATATATGATAATAAATCTTGAGAGAGTTTGCAAATACTGAGATAAATTGAAGACAACCCAATAGGAAAAAGAATGAAACCAAGAACCTTCACTCACAAAATGCAAATGTGACCTATGATGAGAATTTTATAATATTTTTTTCTTCACACTGCAAAGAACAATAAACTTTAATGATTTTGATTGTGTATGATCTGTCCAAATAAAGATGTTAGACTAGCTTTGTCCCTAGCACAGTCTTCAATCTGCTAGTATTTTTAAATACCCAGCCTGATCTCACATATAATCTATGGACCTACCTATTCCAATGGCCAATTATATGGAGGGATTAGCCAACAAACATGTGAAAGTTTTCTAAAATTTCCCTTTTCACTTTGGGCTAGATGCAAAACTCGAGAGGGTGATCCCTATAATGTATCTTTAGATACTATTATGCCAAATTATCTCACATTGTTACTTTAACAAATATATTCTCCTAAGTGTTGTTTAATAGATGAAAACCTTAAAGATTTGGAAAGTCTTACAACATTTATCAATCTAAAACATGAGAATATGGTAGAACATTACTCAAAACATACATTCTAATAGAAATTAAAGATTTAATTTGATTTTGAATGTAGTTATTGTGAAAGACTAGAAGTTGTAACATAAACACAACTTGTGTATTAGTGCCTTGTCCAAGGGTATGAAATGCTAAAAATTGTAATTGAAAACCTATAATAGCATTCTATCTATCATAACAAAGCTATTAAATGATGCATTACACAATTTAACTCATAAATCTAAACTAATAATACTTAATTATCCTTGCATACATTCAGATAAACCCTCATTCATGCTAAAGAAAATTTAACTCATTCCTTGAACAATTGCATTAACAATGAATAAACATTCAGAGGAAAGACAACGAAGATGAATTGAATGATCTTTGATTCATTTCATTCATAATTCATATAAATTATACAATGGATAAAATTGGCTTTAGAAATATACCATTTGAATTTAGAAATTATATTACTGTTAAACAACATTAACAATCAAAGACTGAAAACTTCAAAACCTAGAAAATACTTAGAAAAAATTGGATTTGTGCTCTGCATTACAATAGCTCCTCAAAATAAATCAACAAGCCATATAAATGGCCTTGAATTCCCTTTTATAAAATAAGGGAGCAATAAGCTTTGTGCCATTACACATGTCACATTCTCATTTGACATACACATACCTTTCAAAATTACAATAGTAACTACGCCCTCATGGAGAGAATATTATGAGTGCAAGGCAGTTATAAAATTTGTTACATCCATGATGCTTTCCAAAAATATCTCAGATGGTTAATAGATACCTTCTCCACTTCAATTATTTATTCTTCTTGTTGTGGACCCAAGAAAGCTAAACTAGTAGGCAAATACAAAATCCTAGTGTACAAGATGACAAAAATCCTTGTTGACACCCTTTGACAACCTTGAATACCATTACATATGCCTAAATAGACCAAAATTGATGCCACCTCACCATTGGAGAAGATAAAATATTAGGGATATTGTAGTACTTGTTGTCCCATGTTGAATAGTCCTCGTCTATAGGCCAATTGAAGGCCATGAATTCATATAATTTTGTCCTATAGGGACCATAATTTACCATTATTTGATTGGCATCTTTATCAAACTCATCCAGAAATATACTAGTGTCTGACAACTTATTCATACTATCCTTCAACATGGCCATCTTAACATCTCCTTCCTCACAAATTAGAATGGCCTCTACAATAATGACTACATCCATATGAGCTCTTCATTTCTCACAAGTCTTGATACCTCCTTCACTATTGAGAATTTCTGGTAGGAGGCCAAGATCACTTTCATCAAACTTCTCGAGTAGTGCTCTGATCCTTTTATCCAATGGATCCATCAATACTTGATATTTAATAATCTCCTTCACTACTTTATAGGTTGGAACTATTTGTAGTGGCTAATTTTGGTCATGGGTTGATCCAATAACCATATTCTTCAACACACTCAACCTTGGCACCCATGTCTGTATTAATAGGAGAGAAATTTCTTTATCGTTTTCAAACATACTTATTGATTGGAACATCAAAGAATAACTAGAGTGAACACCTCTCACTCTTTTTATTTCCTTAGAAAAATAATGTTCCAAAACATTTGAAACAATAAAAATGTTATTTTCATTATATAGTCCAAACCATTCTTCAAATTCCTCCATTTGTTTAATCAATTAATTTTTTCCCAATTTCTTCTTTGGAGGGGTTGCAGCTGATGTCCTTGGGTCAAGATATGCAATAGGTACATTTTTTGGATTATATACTACCATTTCCATACAATTTGGAGGAGAACGGACACGAGGTGATGATTATACTGGAGAGGCTGGTGGAGATGGATCTTGCACCCATGTCACTAGTGGTGCTGAAATTAATGATGGACTGGATTGCAATTATTGTAATTGTTCCTTTAGCAATGCATTCTCTAGTTGTAGCTTTGTAATATTTTTTTCATCTTTATTGTAAATAACCACCAAGTCATTATACTCCTTATTATTTACCCCAAATTTCTCTTGCAAATATTCAATAGTAGCCTTGGTGATTTGGGCTAGATTCACAACTAGTGTGGCTACCTCAACAACTAAAGTATCAAATACTCTCTTGATTATCAATCCACCTCTAAGGTTTTCTACTAGTTTTGCTACTTTTGGCTTATCAAGTGTTTGGGGCCAGTTCCCAAATAACCAATGTGTCCCATTATGGATTGAATTCTGACCCATGTAGAGTGATTGTTACCTCTTCCTTAGTGGAAAAAATTAGAGTAATTGGGTTCCCTACTTTGAGTTTCAATTCAACTACACTAAAACTTAGGAAATTTAACAAAAGTAACTATCATCTATCAAATTTCCAATGCTAGTTTTATTTTTTTAGGTTGGGCATGGGAATTTGCAACAGTAATTTATTGAAAACTACAAGAAACACAACATCAACAAAATTTTATTTCTCCAGTCACTTGGCGAAGTTGTCAGTGAATGTTGACACTACTTCATTTATTGTTTCCATGATAGGTCCTTTGTGGTACTAGAGTTTTATCCTATGATCAAATGTTGATTTCTCCATCCACTGTTGTAAATATTTGAAGGCGACCAAATCCTCCTGAAGGGACTATATTTTTCCTTCGTATTCATTATCTTATCAATCCCTTCTTGTGCAACCTACCCTTGCATCTGATTTTACAATATTTTGATCATCTTGTTGGTATATCTCGCAAACACAGGTGTTTCCCAAAACATGTATAGTCTAAGTCCTCAATATGCTAGTGAATGTTGTCCATTTCTTTCTCAACTTGAATTTTTTCTTTATTCAACTTTGTCTTGCATTTATTCAAAATTTTCACGTAGAACTCAATGCTCTTACTCATTAGGGAGCTTATTCTAGTCTTCTTCTATTATGATAGGCTTTAGTAGTTCCTCCATTGACATTTCTTTTATTTTATGCAAAATTAGGATGTAATCCTCCCAAATCAATAATTTTTCATCAATGGTTACCTTAATTTGTTGAGTTGTGTTGTATTCATCACTAATTAAGTGATGATACTTTATTAGTTCCTTTAGCACTTCATCAGCTAAAGTCAAAAAAATAGTTTTCCATTGTTGCACTATTGGAATCCATTTGTCTGGTTCAAAATGTCTAACCTCACCTTTTAGGGCAACTTGCAATCAAGACTTGCGAGATGCAATATCGACTTGTCGAATTAAATTATTTATACACATTATCAACTGGGCCACCTAATATTTAGCTCCTCCTTAGTATAGTTTTATTTCTTCATTCTCTTCAAAATTGCATAGACAAACATTTGGAGAGACTATTTCTCCCCCTCTCTAGTCTGAACTCCCAGATCAACTTGTTTGATTTGATAGTCCTTTGGCCTTATTTCAGATTCTAACTTATTAACTAGTGGAATGACCATATTTGTTGTTATGTTTCCTTGCTCATCCAATGTAATTGTTGATATTCTCTAAGCTCTATTTCTTATGTGAACTAGAGATTGGAAAGCTTCCAAAAAAATTCTCAAACTTTGACTTGACTTAATTTCCATAAATGTTTATTGCCTCCTCTAAATAGGGTGATTAAGCCATATGGGAACAACAACATACATTTCTCTATGGGGAGAAGAGAGGATTTTAGTGTTGTAGGAGCCTTTTGCATCATTTTGCTTCTCAAATTCTCTTTGTTCAATTTTTTCTCTAGCCTATTCTTCTTCCTAGATATTCTCTATGAATTTCCTCTTCTCAATGAGGTTGTTCCTCATGAGTCTCTTTTGTTTGATCCACTTCTTGCTCAATATTATCTTCTGGTACATTTTCCTCAGTAGGCATCTCTTCGGTACAAAATTATTCATCATGAACTTGCTCAATAAAAACTTCCTCAAAATTAAGCTTGTTGATGGTGTTTTCTGCACAACAACTCAAATAGAATGTAATATCCTGTCTCTCTTGAAAGGTAAATCTCTATCAGAAATCCTCAAGAGATAGCCCCAAGGTATCTAATGTCAAGTCTTGAAAATGCAAAAACAACTCAGAGATAATGTGAAAATGTTGGTAATCACAAAGGGACCTTAAAAAAAATGATGGAACTTTAACCTTATCAGATCTTGCAAATGTAATGATACTTGAAATCCTAAATCTAAACCATATTTTAAACCAAATGACAAAAGATAATGGTTCATAGGGGTTCTAAAACCAAAATTACTCCTGAGCTCAACAATCCAAATGACAAAACACTCAAAATGGACCAATCCCTCAATACTAATTCCCGCTTAACCCATATCTAATCTACAATCTCACAAAAATAATGCAATCTTCTAAGGATTTAAAGATTTTCAGATCATGAGACATTCACTCAAATCAACCCTATTTTGAAATTAAAATGAATAAATACCCACAATTGAACTTAGCACATAAATTTAATGTCTGGGCTAACTTTACACAACAACTTACAATTAGCAAACTGCTAAAAGTATGGACCAGGGATTGCTCAAACACTTCAAGAATTAAATCACAAACACCACTGCATCAAACCTAGCTCTAAGTCCAACTTATATTAATTATCTCAAAGCTGTCTCAAAAGATGGAATAACAAGAACCATGCAATATAAATCAACACAAGAAAGAGCACCAAAGAACAATGTCTTTACTTATATTAAATCACCCAATGTTGCAAAAATTCTAGTATTCAATATTACAACACTTGCCCTCAGAAAATAGTAACTCCTAGCTCTATCTCTTGCAACTATCACTTAGCTTTCTCTAATTTATAACCCTTACAAATGAGGAAAACTTCCCAATTTATAGAAATTTCTATCCCTAGGTCGACCCAATTAGGGTTACAAAAAAGGGCAGCCAGAATAGGTCAGCCTAGAGAGTTCTTTTAATAAAATAACATTTCATGCATTTAATATTTGGAACTTCTTCCAGGTTGGCCTAGATTCTCCAATAACATCATTATGTGGCACAAAATTCAAGGTCGCTTATCTTGGCTGGCTGCGGTCACATGTATGTCATAGAAAATTAGGTAACCATTTGTTAATTATTCTCCTTCTCCCCTTTCTATTCGACTCCCAGTTTATTAAATAACTCCTTTGATTTCTCGAATATTTCTCTCATATCCTCTGGATCTAGAACTGGAATAAAATTCACCCTAGTTTTATGATTTTTAAATTCGTCCAAATATTGTGGCATAACTTTATTCCATTCTACTTGCAATTCATGATACTTATCCAATTTTGAAATGTAAATGGCCGCATCCTCTAGATTCTCCTTAACAATTGGAGCACTATTAGGTGGACAATAAATTCCATGCCACCAACCCTAAAATCTACTAATATTCATATTCTTTTATCCAAACTTCTTTCTGCCAATGAATATCTCCAAGAAAGTGATGTAGTTTTCATAATTTTACTTTATTTTCCCTTGAAGCTTCGTTGTTTTCTTCAATGCCCTAGTGAGAAGTTACTTCCTATAGTTCCAGACTTCTACCCATGCCTTTATCTTTCCAATCTCATCCTGAGATAAGATGTTCTACCTGGCCATTTCTTCCTTTGATACCTACAGAATCTTCTTTAGCTCGCTGACAGTGGAATCATCAATTTTATTGCAGTATGCAACAAACTAAGAGGTGTGCTCAAGAAAGTTAGAGGCACTGGTATATATCTTTAGGATCTGTTCAATTGCCTCATCCCCTCTACTAGTTACATCCATCAACCAACTATGTGTATAGTGCAAAAAATATTTTAATCTTTCAATCTCATTAACCGCCTCTTTAGGCAAAAATCCCTCACCACCCACAGTTTGTAGGGGCCTCATCAAATGTTGCACCTAATTATATACATCATTCAATTTCTTTTGCAATTTCTCCTTTTCATCTATTTCTTTATCTAATCTTCTCAGGATGGCCTGTGAGGACTCTTGGAATTCTTCCTTCTACCAATCCTTAGTCACATGCCCCAGGTTGATTGTTTGCACCTTATAATCTAAAGACCTGACTTCATCCTTAAACTTATCTGATTGAGTGACAACCACATGAACTGCCATGCTACTGAATTCATCTCTTGTAATTCTAGAAATAGTTTTGGCTCTTTTCCTCTGCTTGGGTTGCCCAAATTGTTCAAGTAGATTATCCCAATTTGGGGTTTCCTCTTGTACAATGATTAGTTTTTTACTAAGTCTCCTTTCTAGCCATTCAGTAGCTATAGATGTTTCAGTTGTGACCCCTCTATCAGGACTATAAACCACATTTACTTCAATATTCTGCTCAACTCCTGGTAAATTTCCCTGTCCTCCTTTGTCTTGATTAGGACTATCAACCTTATCCTCATCCTTATCAACTTCTTTCTTAGGATTATTCTATGGCTCATCATCTATTACCCTTTCAGGAGACTTAGTCACTTTATCTTGGATAACCTCTCATTATACATTCTTACTTTTAGCACTGTAGGTTGATTGCTTTATTTCTTCGACAAAGTTTCTCCACTCTCCACTCTCCACTCTCAGGGGTGGAGATGTTGTCATCTTCATCATCCAGCTACCTAGGGTTATTTGATATGTTTCCTTCCTTTAGAAGTGCCTCCTATGAGATTTTTACATCTTGATGTGAAGGTGGAGAAGAACTAGGGGAATTATTTCCTATAAATTCTCTCTTCTCAACATCATTTGTAGGTGTCACTTCATCATGCAACTCCTCTTCTACTATCTTCACTTCCTCTACTTGAGTAGCTTTCTACTTGGGATAATTTCTCCTTACATAGAATTGGGGCTTTTCCCCTAAACTCTCCAACTCTATTACCTTTGAAATAGAAGGGGCATCTTTGAAAACTTCATTCTTCATAGCTTTTGCAGCCTTCTATCTTTCAATAATTATTCTTCTCTTCCTCACTGGTTGGGAGGTCTCTCCTTCAACATTTTCCTTTGCTTGAGGAACCCTTTTTCCTTGAACCTGGCTCCTTGTTGTTCTCTTAATATACACTGTTTCCTAAAGAGCCTCCTCATCATGGGGTTCAATGGCTTCATCTTGGTTTTAGCTCCAACTTCCTCTTCATCATGGGACTCCATGTCTCCCATCAGATCATAAGTGAGTTCAACACCATCAGCTTCTAGTTCCAATACCCGATGTTTAACCCATAACCTAGAATATTTTTTGACAGGTTTTGTGAGTTGATTTAAATCAGTTACCTCCTCCTCAGACCAATTAATTGGAGGTAAAGGCTTATTATTAAATGGTTCATAATCATGATGCTGAAGGAGATCTGCTTCATCATCTTCCACCTGGTCTAGCACTTCTATAACTCTGTACAATCTAATTAACCCCAAAGGAAACCTAGAGTATCTTCTTCTAATGGCTTCCCACTCATCTATACATTTGGCCTAGTAATCTGCAATATGATCATTGTGCCTAAAAGTTCTATTTGCTTGCTTGACAACCTTTCCATAAGCATCAAAATTTCCTCTATTAGTGTGGAAATATATTTCAAATTGCATCATATCCTTCTCAGAATTTTGGGCACTCTGAATGGAAGGGAAATCCTCCAATACTCCTACTCTCAATGGGAATTCTGATCCCAACCCTTTCTTCTTTATGTTACCTCCCTGTAAAATTTCCTCAAAGCCAACCATCTATTTTGTCAGTTCCAATAGTATGAGCTTGTTTGTGGGATACTGAGGTACTCTGAGAGGAACAACTGGTGATCCCTACACTCGGATGTATGTAAACATTTGGAACTAAATGAGCCATTGGCCATAGTTCTTTATCAAATCCATTTCATCTACAGAGATTCACATGTGAAGGGAATCCCACAACAATCTACGAATGTACATGAAGAAAGCATCATTAGCCCTACTGTAGCTTAATGTTTTATATTACAATTGAGGATATACCTCCCATATCCTATCTTTCCCCAAGATTCCTTTACAGTTGAGACCTTTGTATTTAGTCTTATGTGCCATCATATACACCAAATATGAAGTCATGGTGAACTTGTTGGTCTCCTGCAAACCCCTCAATTGGGCATCTATATTGTTGTTGATGATCCTGGCCCAATGGTAGTGCTTTTTGGCTACAATCTAAGTAATAGGGTGGAACATCCAAGGTTAAAATATATGTTCCTCCTCCATTCCCATGACTCTACCTAGGAGAGTTATGATGTCACTATATTCTTGTTTAAAGTTACTCCTATGTAGTTGCTTGGGAAATTTTAAATAGTGTGGTTTTGGCTTTAGAATCCAAGCATTGTTCATTATCTCTAGGGATCTATTAGGGTCTTCCTCATAGAATTTAGTGAATTCTCCAATGTTTATCTCTTCAATTAACTTGTGATGGGAGGCGATGTTGAAGACCTCTGCAATTGATTCCTCTATCATATTTTCCATCACTCTACCCTGAGGCCCAATGATGATCCTTGTTCTAGGATCATAATGCTTAGCACACTCAAAAACCAACTCTGGACATAGTTATGCAGGTGGGAATCGTGTTGCTTTTGCTAGTCCTATGTGGGTGATCTTTTGAGAAAGCTTAGTAGGTGCCTTTCCAAACATCCCCTGATGGAAATCATCATAGTCAATGTGGTCTATATTAGTATATGTGATCCTCGACTATGCAGAGGCAATATTTGTCTCGGGCCAGATGCCCTTAAAATCATACTTCATTCTCTCTTGCCTCTTTTTGAATTCTTCCTGTGCTAAAAGAACCTTGGTTTTGGTGGTCTTATCTGGACTTTCCTCTACCTACAACTATTAACACAGAACCATAATTACCAGAAAGAAAGCACTATCATAACACATTGTAGTCTTAATCAAATAAGTCGTCTTAAAATGATCATTAAAGCACATAAAACTAGTAAAAATAATCAAGATGATCATTTATCGATCATGACATTGAATTTGAGCTCAAAATAGAAATTTGAAGAATATGAGCCTGCTCATATTTTCTGACCAGATTATGGTTTGGTCAATTTGACTTAGCTCAGATTTACCAAAGTTAATCAAATGGATGCAAACAACTTAATTTAGCCTTATGAATTGAATTCCATGAGATATAAAACATTAAATCATCGATGCACAGGTTCATTCAGGCATGAAATTGAACACGAATCTTCAAATGTGAGTATTAAGTATAAAATTTGGAGGAGATCGAAGATTCTAGTTAGCCTCAAATTATCCAAAATTCAGAAAATCTAGGGTAGATCGGAATTACTGCATGAAGACAAAAACCAACATTCTTTAAGTTCATCATTTTAAAAACATAGGACCATTAGCTAATTAGGGCAACCTCGGATTATTTGAGCGAATTAAGGCTCGGGTAATTTGAGCCAACTCAAATTTTTTGAGATTCTACCAGGGCATCGAGAAATGTTAAGCTTCAAAATATTTTGAGTTAAAATCATGAAATTCCACTAATATTGATTGTTAAAATAGTTTGATGTCAACCCTCAAAAAATTACACATGATGCCTTAACCATTTGGATTTGAATCTTTCAAAACCCAAAGTCATGGTTAGAGGAATCTTTAAACTAGTGTTTGAACTGATAGAATATCACAAGAAGACTTAATTCCCATCGGTTTCACACTCCAACCTCGCAAGTAAACACCAATAAGCTCCCACCAAGGAAAAAATACATAACGAGAAACCCTACCATGTTCATTGGGATGTGCCCTAACAAAAATCTAGCAAACTTACTACGCATCGATAAACCCTAAATCCCTTAACAAAGTGTGAAATCCTAATGCCCCCCAAATCGAAGAAATAATTCAACCAAAGATATGATCTACGAAAGCAACGCCAAGGATGTAAACAATCGAAACATACCTTCCAACGCACGAAAAAATAGAGGGAACACACCAGATAGGTCGATGAGGAGGCAATGAAATTCGAGGATGACCTCAATCCATGCAAGAAATATCAACAAAGCCAAATTTTAAAGCGCAATGAAGAATATCTGATTGCTCTCCAACTCTAATCGAATACAAATGGGAAAAAAGGAGGGCCAAATTGAATATAATATCGAATTAGAGAAATAAATGACCCCCCTAATTAATGCTTGACAAGATGTTGAAGCTCTCAGAAATATGATACTAGGGAAGATTTCGGATAATCCGAGATATCCTAGATTATTCGGTAGGATTAAGGTTCAGATAATCCGAGCCTGCTTGGATTTTTTGAAAATCTCCCATACTTAACCAATTTTGTCTAATTTTGACACATTTTGACCTGAAGGACACTCCTAAGGGTTAGACCATGACTCAAAGTTGCAAGAGGGCATCTCAAATGCAAGTTTGTCAATGTGCACATGGGTGAATCAAGACCCAAACCAAGGGATTGATCCCTTAAGGGAAAGAAGTCACAACCCTAAAAAAATAAAACACAAGAGTGCAATATAAGAAAAAGGAGGGTCCTTGCTTTCAACGGGGTGTGTGTGTGAAATATGCACAAAAAATGATGAATCCTACTGGGAAAAGGCTCCAGAGCATTTTAATGACAAGCTGGAATCAAGAACCCAAAATCTCTGGTTTCAATCCTTGCATCAGGTCACCTATAAACAGAGCTTCAAATTCCATAGAAAATTAGACATTTCCTTTATCGAAGTCAGAGTGTGTGCTGATGTATTCATTTCCTTTCCTCAATCACAACAAGAACCACACTTATTCTAATCAAGCTACATGAGGATTCTAACTGCAAGAAATGAAGCTCACACTCAGGGCTAAAAGCCATAGTGGTACTGAAGTAGAAATAATATTTTTCACTTGACCAGACTTTATAAGGAACTGTTAACAACCTTGGAGTTCCTTTACGATATATGTATAAATGTGAGACTCAAGCACATTCCAGATTTATCTTAATCCATGACTTCATCTACTCCAAGCATTAACACATGTGACACCAAATAAAGGAATTCTACCAATTGACCATGGAAAGATGATTAGAGTTTGTAAGAAATATTCAGAATAGTCCCAAGTGATATAATTATTGTTTTGTAGGTGCATCAAACCCATAAGAAAATAGGAGAACCCAAAAGCAAAGAAAAATGGAAAGAAAACCTACACTAGCCAAAAGCAAAACAAAACAAGAAAAGGAACCTAATCTAACCACCTACAAAGAAATATTTGTGAAAAAATTAGGATTGGAAGTAATGCTTCAAATACTGCCCATTAATAGGCAACGAGATATCCTCTCCAGTAAGAGTTTTCAAGCGAAAAACATTATCTCCTAGTATCTCCAAAATTTGGTAAGGGCCAAGCTAAAGTTTATCAAATTTTCCATGCTCCCCTTTTCGATCATGTGCTTTATCCCAATAAAGAACTAAGTCAAATGTTCTAAAGGCTTTCACCTTCACTCTTCTATCAAACCATCTCTTAAGTACACCTTGATGTTTAGCAAATTTTTCTAAGGCTTCATCTCTTTTCTTTTCAAGGTACAAAAGTTTAGCTAGACGAGCTTCACGTTTATCCCCTTCATCATAGTAGTCATTAATGAATTGCAAAGTGGGGATCTTCAATTGAATAGGAAATACTGGCTCCAAACCATATACAAGGTGGTAGGGAGAGGTCCCTAGAGAGGCCTTATGTCTAGTGTGATTTTCCGAAAGAGAAAATCTAAGTTGGGTATGCCAATCTTTGGGATTCCTCTCTAACAACTTATGAATGACTGTTAAAAGGTTCTTATTTGAAGACTCGACCTAACCATTACCTTACAGATAGTAATTTGATGCAAACTTAACAATAATTTCATGATAAAAATCCCAGCTAGAAAACTTTAATGATACAAATGTAGGACCGTTATCACAGACTAAAGCAAATGGGAAACCAAAGTAATTGATAAGAATTGATTTGAGGAAATTTATTACCACTTCAAAAGTACATTATTTGCATGCAAGAACTTTAGTCCATCTATTAAAGTAATCTGTGACAGTGAAAATATACATGTGGCCTATAGAAGAGGGTGAATTGATTGGACCGATGAAGTCCAACCCCCACTATGCAAACGGTTTTACCTCTATAACAGGTTGAAGTAGAAGAGCTGCATACTTCTCCCTAATTTATGCAGTCTGACACACATGGAAAGACCTCATGTGGTTGTGTACATCTTTAAACAATGTGGGCCAGTAATAGCCCACCCTCAAAATCTGATTTGTATTAGATGGTGCAGATCCATGGCCTGTGCCATATCTGTCATGGAATTCTGCTATCACCCTTTCACCTTCTTCTTTTCCTAAGCATCAGAGGTAGATGCCCTCATGATTATTCTTATATAAAACAACACCTTTCAACATGAAGTTTTCACTCTTCAAACATAGCACCCTCTATTGCATTGCATTAAGATGGTCAGGGCATTGCTGATTCAAAATATAATAGATGATATCATCATACCATTCACCAAGGGAAAAATCTCAGAGATGATAGTGTTGAGTTCTGAGATTAAGATTTGTCTCTACCATTGTCTTAGTTAATCCTTATCCTCTCACCAATTTCATGGGTTTAATTTCAATTTCATATTCCCGTAACATGGTCACCCACTTCGCTCTATGCTCTCCCAATTCATTTTGCATCAACAAAAGTTTTACTGTAGGATCAGACACTATTGCAAAGACCTTATTCCTCAAAATATAATGCCTGAATTTATTTATAGTTCCAACTAAGGAATATGCCTGCTTTTCCATACTTTAGTACCTTAATTCTACATCTTTTGGAGGAACACTCATGAATGTTGTGGGGTGCTCATTCCCTTGATCAGAATTTTGTGTTTACATGCCAACACAAGAATGATCGAAGGTGAATTAATGTATATAGAAGGGCTTGGTATAATCAAGACTCGCCAATACTGGAGCTTCAGCTATTGCCCTCTTAAATTTTTCAAATTCCTTATTTTCCTCTGCACTCCATTCAATCTTTACCTCTTGCTTTAGCATTGCATTTAAGGGTTTTACTATCTTTACAAATCCAGTTATAAATTTCCTGACAAATTTGATTTTACCAAAGAATGATTTCATTTCTTTCTTTCCTAAAGGTGGTTGGATCTTAAGTATGGCTTCCACTCATTCGGGATCAATGGCAATACTCTTTTCCAAAATGACATGTCCTAACATTTTTCCCTCTGTAACTCTGAAGATGCACTTATTTGGATTAAGTGAGATACCAAATTCCCTACATCTTTGAAACACTCTGCAAAAATCTGCAATATGATCTCCTCATTTATCGGAAAAGATTGTTAAATCATCCATGTAGATAATTATGCACTTACCAATGATATCCTTGAAGGTGATATCCATAACCCTTTGGAAATTTTCTCCATCATTGATCAGCCTGAAAGGCATTCTCCTGTAAGAAAAAGTACCCCACTTTGTGGTGAAGGTAGTTTTGTGCCTATCCTCATACTACACCATAACCTAATTATATCCAGAGTATCCATCTAGGAAGGACATCATTTGAGAACCATTGACAATCTACAACACTTCATCTAGTGATGGGATTGGATAATTGTCCTTTTTTCGATGCACGATTGAGGTTTCTAAAATCAACACAAAGCCTGATCTCTCCATTATTCTTTCTTGCTCACACCAAATTTGCAACCCAGGTTGAATGTCTAACTGGAAATATGATACAAGTAGCTAGCAATTTTTGTACCATTTTGAATAACAGGCTCCAACAGGGCGTTGATTGGTCTTTTCCTTTGTCTAAAAGGTCTTGCCCCTAGTTTGAGAGGAATAGTATGTGTAATAATTGATGTATCTTATGTATTCAAATTTTCATAACTCCAAGCTATTACATCTTGATATGTATACAATGCATCAAAAATTCCTTTCTTTTCCTCTAGAGTACACACCTTGCCAATAAAGACATTCTTAACATTATCAGGCGTTTCCATATTGTATGTATCACACTGGCTATTGATTGAATCTTTCTTAGATTCCTAATCCTAATCCCATATCATATCAAGATCAAATAATATTTCTATTTGCACCATTCCTCTTGGGATAGTGTTGGTATTCAGATTAATGACCTCTTCTAGGTCCATCTTTGCTTCTTGAGGCTCGATTTCATTAATTATTTGGGAAGTAAACACATCAGAGCTTGTGATAAAATATAAAATATGCTTATCATCTTTGAATACCTAAAAATTAATCACATTTTTAGGTAATGAAGGTACTGGAGTGAGTTCCACAGTGAACTTCAATCCAAAAAGTGATAGAGGTTGCAAGGTATTGGATGCCTGAGAAAAAGAATCTGCAGCTTGGTTTTTGCTATGGGGTATCAATTGAATACTAAAGGTGTCAAATCCCTCAATAAGGTCCCATACTGTATGCCTATAATGTTTCATCCTTATATCATGACATGAATATTGCTTTTGAACCTGCCTGACCACCAATTTTGAGTCCTCAAACACTTGCAAAATCTTAACTTTCTTTCTTAATGCCATAAGTAATCCATGAATCAAAGCCTCATATTCAACTATGTTATTAGTACAATGAAATTGAAGTCTATGAGCAGCAAATAATGTCTTACCTTGAGGGCTGATCAGTTCAAATCTAGCTCCAACACCTTACTTTGATTTAGATCCATCATTTATCTAAGTGTCCAACAAATAGTAGCTACAAATCCTCTTGATTTATCTATGGTGTTGCGACTACTGGAGGGCTCTTCAAAAGTCATTAGGCTTTTCCCTTTGGGATCATCTTGGGTACTTTGCACATTAATTCTAACAATTATTGTGGGATGAATGCACCTCTATATCTATTTTACTATTGTTTGGCATAGGCAACATTCTAATTCTGAGTGAGCAACATTGTGAACTCTACACCAACTTGGAAGTAGGAGATCTTCAAAATTCATGTCTTTGCCCAAGTGAATTTGATTCTCAATACATTTCTAGATGAATTCTTGAAATTTGTCTAACAAGCAGAGTTGACTATCTTCTAGATCTTCACTTTCTTGTAGTAATTCCACCAATTCCCCTATACTATTGGATTTAGATGTGAGTTCAACTGGTGTAGTATGCAACATAAATATTTCCTCTATATCTGATTCCATAACCGAGGTTACTAGTACATAATTGACCATGCTCATTTCTGATACCAATATTTCATTTTAAGTATTCTGATATTTGGTGATTATGTACTTCATCATAGGCTCCCTTTCAATCTTGATTTGGTTGGATACTCATTTCCAAGGGATCCATATGTGAGAATGATTAGTTGATGTATATCCATTTAGTGCTTTGGTGAAATCTCTACCTTAGATCAGACCATAAGTATTAGGAATTTATGCTACCTAAATGTTGATAAGTTGTTGAATCCTGGGATCTAATGCAATTTGCATGGGAATCATTTTTAATTTCCCTACTACATTCACCTTGGTTTGTTCCAAATATGTGACCTTCTTTTCAGAAATTGTAGGAGTGATACCTAAGGCTCTACAGATAGAAAAATGAATAATGTTCATGGAAACCCTTGAATCTAACAAGCAGTTGTGTAAATTATTCCCAAAGATGTAGATAGAAATAAGAAAAGGAGAAGTTTCTATCTTGCTTTGAAAAAAACTTAACTGAGTATCAACTTGTGCAACTTGAATCTTATCCTTTTCTTTACCTTTATCCTTGTTCTGTGCTTGGAATTTGCATTGATCCTTTAGTGCTTGTGAACTAGGAGTTTTCCTGACTACTTCACTTGCTTCCCTAACATAAGGAACCATATTTGATTTAAAAGTTCCTATGATTGAATTTCTAATTGCAGGAACCCTCATTAGCTCAAAAGTAGAAAGACTTACCTTTAGCTTCTTGAGTTCTTCAGTCACATACTCACCCATTTTCTCTACATCCATATCAACAAGAGAGTCCTTGGGGTGGCCCACCAAAATCTCTTTGCCTTTGTCCAAGTTCTTTCCTTTAGTAGAACTAGATTGTCCTCCTTTTGAAATGTATTGTGTAGGTATGTGAGGATAGGATGGATTATTGCTGGCATTTGGATCTGGAGGAGTGGTGAAATTATTTGGAGGGATGGATGTAGTGAATGGGCCTCCAACTCGTGGATCTCTATTTGGTATGTTCCTCAGGTCATATTTCTTTGTTGGTTGTTGGAACATTTGAACCTCCTCACACCAACCTCCTCCTCATCCAGGGGCCATTATCATTTTCATCACTTTCATTAAATAAATGTGAAATTTATTCTCCATTGCACACCTACCCTGCCTCATCCTCCTCCTCTCTTGACTCTTCTTCTGGTCCATTCTCTTTACTTTGTGAGAAAGGAGAACGATTCAACATGAGCATTGGGGAGTCGTAGGGAGTGGATGCTACTAGCTCCTAATTGTTGGAATTTTTCTCCTCCTCATACTGAAAGATAGATGCAATAGTTTGGAACTCAAGGCAGTTGAACTCAGAATGTTGACTTGTCTTATGGAGTCTACACCATCTAGATAAAGCGGTGTCAACTAGATATACACCACTTGGAGTCTTCTCTTGATTGGATAATTGATCTAATGGGGTAGGGACACCTCCATTTTTTGGCCTCGTATTCCATATTCTACCCTGCCTAGGTGGTTGTCTTTTGTCAAATGCTTTCCCACCTATCTATCCTCTATCAAAATTATGACTAAAAGATCACCCTCTGTTAAATTTTTGTCCATTTCCTTGTGCAACGTCTCGAATCTCCCTATTATAATTTGATTGCATATTCCTTTGAGTAGCCTAGAGTTGAATATTCTAATTCCTTAGGTATGTTACCTCCATGTTCAACTTCTTCAATTATTCTGCCAGCTCGTCTATCCTTTCTTTATCAAGGTTTCTATAAGGCAGTGGAATCACACTATTCTAAGAGTATCCCGATGCTCCTCCCAAACCAATGGATTGGTTTAATACTTCAGATTTATGGAAATAGGTGGGAAAACTAGCCTATTGTTGTGGGTGAAGGGGATTATTGGCACTTTTTTGGGCATAAATAATCATTGGAGGTGCTTGATTCATTGAGGGACTTGGATGTGGGACCAAAGGAAATTATGGTATTGGGTTCATAATAGGTGCTTGGTTAGTCAACGCTTGATTTTGTGCTTGGACCTGCCCTGGGTGACCAACTAGCCCCAAATATAGCAAAGGTCTTAACAAATGTTGTTTCAAATAAGTACAAACTTTGACTACCTCTGTATAAGCATCTAGCACGGTAATAGGGGGGTTTTGTCTCCACTTAAGAAAGGTAGTTATGAGGCTATCACAAGCTTCATAGTAAACATTTAGAGTTGTAGCATTGTTAACAACATATGGTGCTTGCAACATAGTATATGCATGATGAAACCTATTATTAAATGACCATATGGGCTCACTAATCTCCCTCTTTACCTTGGTAAACTATAAATACAACTCATTCGAACTGATAGGAATTTTTACTTTTTGCAGAAATGCATTCTCAAGTTCAATCCAATTTTGAATTGACCCAATAGGTAAATGATTATACCAATAAAAGGCATCCTCTCCTAATGAATATGGGAAAATACTACATGCAACATCCTTGTGATTGATCCCTCTATCCCTAAGACAAGTCTGAAAAAATCTTGATGTGTTCCTTTGCAGTCCTATTAGGGTCATTAATATGAAACTTGGAGAAAAAATGCTTAGGATTCTTTGGCATGACATTATATTGATTAAAGGTTAAGGGTGATGGGTTATTTGCCAAGAAAGCCATTGGTGGAGGTGGAGGTGGTAATGTTTGATTGATGACGAGTTGGGGTTGTTGAATGGGAATGGCCTCAGAATCAGGTGATGATGAACTAGATGAGGATGAGGATGAGGATGATGGAGAGGATGGAGAAGGTTGAGCAGATGATGACTCTCCCCTTTTTCTGGTCCTTCTTGACCTAGTAGGGACTGGTAACTCCTAAAAATATTCCTCTCTTGGTGTAGATTTAGTTCTTCTTTAAAACCTCTGACGAGAAATTGCAGATAAAAAGTGATACAACTTGCTTATTCAAGCCCTCCTTCTAGTGCCAATCTATTGATGGTGTTTTCTGCACAACAAAAACTCAGACAAAATTTAATATCCTATCTCTCTTCAAAGCTAAATCTCTATCAGGAAGCCTCAAGAGATAACCCCAAGGTCTCTAATGTAAGGTCTTGATAATGCAAAAACAACTCAAAGATAATGTGAAAATGCTGGTAATGACAAAGGGACATTACAAAAAAAATGCTAGAACTTTAAACTTATCAGATCTTGCAAATGCAATGATACTTGACATCCTAAATCTAAACCAGATTTTAAAAGAAATAGTAAAACATAAGGGTTCAAAGGGGTTCTAAAACCAAAATTACTCTTGAGACGAACAATACAAATGAAAAAACACTCAAAATGGACCAATCCCTCAAAACTAATTCCTACTTAACCTAGATCTAATCTAAAATCTCATAGAAATAGTGCAATCTTCTAAGGATTTAAATATTTTCAGATCATGAGGCATTCACTCAAATCAACCCTATTTTTCAGTTGAAATGAATAAATACCCACAATTGAACTTAGCACATAAATTTAAGGTCTAGGCTAACTTAACACAAAAACTTACAATCAACAAGCTGCTAAAAGTATGGACCAGGGATTGCTCAAACACTTCAATTATTAAATCACAAACACCACTGCATCAAACCTAGCTCTAAGTCCAACTTATATTTAATGATCTCAAAGAAATCTCAAAAGATGGAATAATAGGAACCATGAAAGATAAATCAACACAAGAAAGAGCACCAAATAAAAATGCATTTACCTATATTGAATCACCCAATGTTGCAACAATTCCAGTATTATGTATTACAACACTTGCCCTTAGAAAACACTAACTCCTAGCTCTAGATATTGCAACTATCACTTACCTTTCTCTAATTTCTAACCCTTACAAATAAGGAAAATTTCCCAATTTATAGAAATTTCCATCCCTAGGTCGACCCAATTAGGGTTACAAAAAGGGTGGCCAGAATAGGTTGGCCTAGAGAGTTATTTTAATAAAATAACATTTCATGCATTTAATATTTGGAACTTCTTATAGGTCGGCCTAGATTCTCCAATAGCATCATTATGCAACGCAAAATTCAAGGTCACTTATCCTGGCTGGTTGGGGTCACATGTTTGGCACATAAAAATAGGTAACTGTTTATTGATTATAATCCTTATCCCCTTCCTGTTCGGCTCCCAGTTTATTAAATAACTCCTTTGATTTCTCCAATATTTCTCTCATATCCTCTGGATCTAGAATTGGAATAAATTTCACCTTAGTTTTATGATTTTTAAATTCCTCTAGATATTGTGGCATAAATTTATTCCATTCTACTTGAAATTCATGATACTTATCCAGGTTTGAAATGTAAATGGCTGCATCCTCCATATTCTCCTTAACAATTGGAGCACTATCAAATGGAGAATAAACTTCATGCCACCATCCCTACAATCTGCTAGTATTCATATTCCTTTGTCCAAACTTCTTTCTGCCATTGAATATCTCCAAGAAAGTGATGCAATTATCATAAATTTCCTTCATTTTCCTTTGAAGCTTCGTTATTTTCTTCAATTCCCTAGTGAGAAGTTCCTTCCTGTAGTTCCAGGCTTCTACCTACTCCTTTATCCTACTAATCTCATCCCAGGAGAAGATGTCCCATCTAGCCATTTTTTACTTTGATACCTGCAAAATCTTCTTCAGCTCGCTGATAGTGGACTTATAAGTTTTATTGCAGTCTATAGCAAACTAAGAGGTGTGCTCAAGAAAGTCAAAGGCATTAGTATATATCTTTATGATCTATTCAATTGCCTCATCCCATCTGCTACTTACATCCATCAACCAACTATGTCTATAGTGCACCAAAAAAAAAAAATTCAATCTGATTG
This sequence comes from Sequoiadendron giganteum, assembly GCA_007115665.2. NCBI lineage: Eukaryota > Viridiplantae > Streptophyta > Pinopsida > Cupressales > Cupressaceae > Sequoiadendron > Sequoiadendron giganteum. Next base: position 62,018,683 of record CM021101.1, on the reverse strand, counting down.
ACCGCCTCTTTAGGCAACAATCCCTTAGGAATAACTCCCTCACCACCCACAGCTTGCAGGGGCCTCGTCAATTTTTGTACATACTTATATACATAATTCAATTTCTTTTTCAATTTCTCCTTTTCCTCTGTTTCTTTATCTAATCTTATCAGGATAGCCTAAGAGGACTCGTAGAATACTTCTTTCTCCCGATCCTTGGTCACAAGCCCCAGGTTGATTGTTTGCACAAACCCAACTTCATCCTTAAACTTATATGATGGAGTGACAACCACATGAAATACCTTGTTATTGAATTCATCTCTTGTAATTTTGGAAATAGTTTTGGCTCTTTTCCTCTACTTGGATTGCCCAAATTGTTCAAGTAGCTTATCCCAACTTGGGGTTTCCTCCTGCACAATGATTGGCTTTTTTACAAAGTCTCCTTTCCAGCCATTCAAGAGCTATAGATGTTTCATTTTCCACCTCTCTATTTGGACTATCAACCACATTTACTTCAATATTCTTCTCAACTCCCGATAAATTCCCCTGTCCTCCTTTGTCTTGATTAGGACTATCAACCATATCCTCCTCATCAAATTATTTCTCAGGATTATTATGTGGCTCATACACTATTACCCTTTCAAGAGACTTTGTCACTTCATATTGGATAACCTCTGATTTTACATTTTTACTTTCAGAATCGGAGGTTGGTTGCTTCATTTCTTCAACAAAGTTTCTCCACTCTCCATTGTCAGGGCTAGAGATTTCATCTTCCTCATCCAACTGCCTTGGGTTATTTGATATGTTTCCTTCCTCTGGAAGTACCTCCTCCGATATTTGTATATCTTGATGTGAATGTGGAGAAGAACTAGGTGAACTATTTCTTGTAGCTGCTCTCTTCTTAGCATCATCCATAGGTGTCTCTTCATCATGCAACTCCTCTTCTATTATCTTCACTTCCTCTACTTGAGAAAATTGGTACTTGGGAGAATTTCTCCTTAAATAGAATTGGGGATTTTCCCTTGAAATCTCCAACTCTATTACATTTGTAGCAGAAGGGGCATCTGTGGAAACTTCATTCTTCATAGATTTTGTAGCTTTCTGTCTTTCAATAATTATTCTTCTCTTCCTCACTGGTTGTGAGGTTTATCCTTCCACATTTTCCTTAGCTTGAGGAACCCTTTTGTTTGTACCTAGCTCCTTGTTCTTCTCTTAATAGACACTATTTCCTAAAGAGCCTCCTCATCATGGGGTTCAATGGATTCATCTTGTTTGTTAACTCCAACTTCCTCTTCATCATGGGACTCCATATCTCCCATCAGATCATAAGTGAGTTTAACACCATTATCTTCTAGTTCCAATACCTAATGTTTAACCCACAACCTAGAATATTTTTTAACAGGTTCTGTGACTCGATTTAAATCAGTTACCTCCTCCTTAGACCAATTAATTGGAGGTAAAGGCTTGTTATTATATGGTTCATAATCATGATGTTGAAGAAGATCTGCTTCATCATCTTCCACTTGGTTTGGCACTTCTATAACTGTACAATCTGATTAACCTCAAAGGCAGGCTAAAGAATCTTCTTCTAATGACTTCCCACTCATCTCTATAATTGGCCCAATAATATTCAATATGATCCTTGTGCCTAAAATTTCTATTTGCTTGCATGACAACCTTTCCATAAGGATAAAAATTTCCTCTATTGGTGTGGGAATACAATTCAAATTGTGTCATGTCCTCAGAATGTTAGGAACTTTGAATGAAAGGGAAAGCTTCCAATACTCCTACTCTCAATGGGAATTCTTATCCCAACCCTTTCTTCTTTATGTTACCTCTCTATAAAATTTCCTCAAAGCCAACCATCTATTTTGTTAGTTCCGATAGGATGAGCTTGTTTTTGGGATACCGAAGTAGTATGAGAGGAACAACTTGTGATACCTGTACTCAGATGCATGTAAACCTTTGAAACTAAATGAACCATTGGCCATATATCTTTATCAAATCCATTGCATTTGTAGATATTCTCATGTGAAGGGCATCTTGCAACAATCTAGGAATGTACATGAATAAAGCATCATTAGACCTCCTATAGTTTGATATTTTATATTGCAATTGAGGATATACCTCCCATATCTTGTCTTTCCCCATGGCTCCTTTACAAATGAGACCTTTGTATTTATTCTTATGTGCTAGCATATACACCAAATATGAAGTCATGGTGAACTTGTTGATCTCCTTCACACCCCTCAATTGGGCATCTATATTTTTGCTTATGATCCTGGCCCAATCTTAGTGCTTATTGGCTACAATCTGAGTAATAGGGTGGAACATCCAAGGTTGGAAGATATGTGTCTCCTCCACTCCCATGACTCTACCCAGGAGAGTTATCATGTCACTGTATTCCTATTTAAAGTCATTCTTGCGTAGCTATTTGGCCAATTTTGAATAGTGTGGTCTTGGCTTTAGAATCCAAGCATTGTTCATTATATCCAGGGCTCTATAAGGGTCTTCCTCATAGAATTTAGTGAATTATCCAATGTTTATCTCTTTAACTAACTTGTGATGGGAGGCGATGTTGAAGACCTCTACAATTGATTCCTATATCAAATTTTCCATCACTCTACCCTGAGGCCCAATGATGATCCTTGTTCTAGGATCATAACACTTAGCACACTCCAAAACCATCTCTGGACATAGTTATGTGGGTGGGAATCCTTCTATTTGTGCGAGTCCTATGTGGGTGATCTTTTGAGAAAGCTCAGTAGGTGCCTTTCCAAACATCCCCTGATGGAAATCATCATAGTCAATGTGGTCTATATTAGTATCTGTGATCCTTGACCATGCAAAGGCAATCTTTCTCTCAGGCCAGATGCCCTTAAAATCATACTTCATTCTCTCTGGCCTCTTTCTGACTTTTTCCTATGCTAAAACAACCTTGGTTTTAGCGGTCTTATCTAGAATTTCCTCTGCTTACATCTGTTAACACAAAACCATAATTACCAAAAAGAAAGCACTATCATAACACATTGCAGTCTTAATCAAATAAGTCCTCCTGAAATGATCATTGAAGCACATAAAACTAGTAAAAATAATCAAGATGATCATTTATCAATATTCACATTGAATTTGAGCTCAAAACAAAAAAATTTGAGGAATCCGAGCCTGCTCGAATTTTTCAACCAGATTATGGTTTGGTCAATCTAACTTAGCTCAGATTTACCGAAGTTAGTCAAATGGATGCAAACAACTTAATTGCGCTTTATGAATTGAATTCCATGAGATATACAACATTAAATCATCGATTCACAAGTTCATTTGGGCATCAAATTCAATACGAATCTTCAAATGTGAGTATTAAGCATAAAATTTGGTGGAGATCAAAGATTCCAATGAACCTCGAATTACTCAAAATTAAAAAAATATAGGGTAGCTCAGAATTACTGCATGAAGAACAAAAAAAATTCCTTTAGTTCATCATTTTTAATGCATAGGACCATCAGCTAATCAGGGGGACCTTGGATTATCTGAGCGGATTAAGGCTCAAGTAATCTGAGCCAACTCAAATTTTTTGAGATTTTGCCAAGGCACCGAGAAACATTAAATTTCAAAATATTTTTAGTTAAAATGATGAAATTCCACCAATATTGATTGTTAAAAAAATTTCATGCCAACCCTCATGAAATTACACACGATGCCTTAACCATTTGGATCTAAATCTTTCAAAACCCCTAATCATGGTCAGAGGAATATTTAAACTAGGGTTTGAACTAACGGAATATCACTCCAACCTCACGGGTAAACACCAATAAGCTCCCCCCAAGGAAAAATTATAGAATGAGAAACACTACCATGTTCACTTGGACGTGCCCTAGCAAAATCTAGCAGAATTACTATGCACGGATAAACCCTAAAACCCTCAACAAAGTGTGAAATCCCAACACCCTTTGAATCGAAGAAAGAATTAAACCAAAGATATGATCTACAAAAGAAACACCAAGGATGGAAATGATCGAAACATACTTTCCAACACACAAAAATAAGAGGGAACACACCAGATAGGTCAATGAGGAGGCAATGAAATTTGAGGATGACCTCAATCCAAGCAAGAAATCTCAACAAACCTAAATTCTAAAGCGCAGTGAAGAATATTAGATTTCTTTCCAACTCTAATCAAATGCAAATGTGCAAAAAGGATGACCAAATTGGATATAATACCGAAGTAGAGAAATGAATGGCCCCCATAATTAATGCGTGAAAAGATGCCGAAGCTCTCAAAAATACGATGCCAAGGCAGATTTTGGATAATCCGAGATACCCCGAATTATTCGAGCGAATTAAGGCTTGAATAATCTGAGCCTACTCAAATTTTTTGAAAATCTTCGATACTTAACCAATTTCACTTGATTTTCACACATTTTGACCTAAAGGGCATTCCTAAGGGTCAGACCATGACTTAAAGTTGCAAGAGGGCATCTCAAATGCAAGTTTGTCAATGTGCACATGGGTGAATCAAGACCCAGACCGAGGGAATCATCCCTTAAGGGGATGAAGTCACAACCCTACAAAAAGAAAATACAAAAGAAAAAAAAGAAAAAGGAGGGTCCCTGCTTTCAATAGGGCATGTGTGCAAAATATACACAACAAAGCTCCTCAACATGAACCTCTTCAAGATTAACCTATGCTGACACTTTTTCCCTAGGAGGTTCTTTCTCTACCTCTCTCTCTCTCTCTTCAAGCATTGTTTCCTCTTCTACATGCAGTTTATCTTCAAGAAGAGGAGGAGGAGATGGAGTTTTATATTTTGGAGGAGATGGAGGTGAAGGAAATGAAGATTCATGAGGAAGAGTGGAGGAGTAATTTCATTTGGCTTCCCTCTGGACAAACCTCTCTCTAATTTTTTCTATGGTTATTTTATTTTTTACCAAAGTCTCTCCCTCCTCAAGTTCTTCCTCACTGTCACCAATAGTTATTGGTTCTTTCTCCTTTCTCTTCTTTCTTTCTCCCTTAGGAAGTGGCTTCTTTGCAATTTCCTTGGCAGGGGCATTAGTAGCAACAAATGATCCTTTTCCTATTTTATCCTTTTTAGTTGCCTTTGTAGGCTCTAGTAGTCTCATCAATGGAAAAGGATTTCACAACCATCTGAGGTAGCGAGTTATGAAATCTTGTGCTCTTATCTTTATATCATCAATTTCATCCACAAAGCAACCTTCATTGAATATTGGCTTGTTATATACTTGTTGGTGGTAGATAAGATCCATAACCTTCCCATATTCTTTCAATTATTTTGAAATATGGGCCTCTGTACAAATTTTTATCATTTTTACTATCAAATAACAATAGTATTTCATCTACACTTCAAATTATTCTTCATAGTTGGCCCAATGATATTCAATCTTACGTTCATGAATAAAGAATGAACCTATCACCTTCCCAATCTTACCAATTGAGTCAAACCAATGTTGAGCATCATTATACAACACAAGGCTACGCTTTGACAGTTCCACATTAGAACTATTTTCATTTTGCATGTTTGCACATGAATACACCCCTATTTGGATGGGAAACTTGTATCCAAACTTATGTTTGCTAGCAATGAGCTGGTGGATTTTTTATACTTGCCTGCATGCTTTGAAAAAAATCATGTCTTTTTTGAGGGGTATTTTGGAAGCTTATATGGAATCTTGTGGAAGAATGCCACCCTAATGTATGTGAAATTCTTGAACTGGATATACCAGTTCCCTCATATTATTAATGCTTTCATGGCGTCATTGGAAATTCATTTGTTGAAGCCTCCCTCCAATCCTCTAATCACAACATAAATAAAGTTGTCATTGAAAATGTAGAAATGTGTATAGCTATCCTCCAAATTCAATTGAGGATAATTCTCATAGATAGTAACTTCTTCAAGCTCAAAAGAACCCACTTTGTCCAATCCTAGGAAGGAAGCTTGAGAAGATAACAAATAAACCAAGTAGGAGGTCATGTCTAGAACATTAATATTGTGAGAATAGTGCTCAACTGATCATGAATAGTGTCACTTATAAGGGTTTCTCAGTCAATTTTATTCTTTGTGGCATCATTGATGGTTAAGATGAATTTTACCATTCATGGATAGAAATCCCTAGCATGGGGATATCCAAAATCTCTACTCAATAGGACAATCAAGTCCTTGATATCTTCCTTGAAATCACTCTGATATTGCACCTTAGCCATATTTAGGGCTAATTTTTTGGGAGTTGCCAACATATTATTGTTAATGCAATTCAAGTTATTGGCTTCATGATCATCAAAGTATTTAACTGTCTGCTTCATATCCACTACCTCATATTGGGGTTGAGAAAGAATTCTGAAATTTTTCTCAATCATGTTGAGAGTTACATTAAGGACAACTTGTCCGGATGACCCCATCACCTTTCTAGTTCTATGGTTGTAGTAGTGAGCACATGTAAGGGCCAACTCTGGATTTTGTTCATGGTTACAAGGAACTTAGTTGCTTGTATCAATCCTAAATTGATCGGTGTTGTTGCAACACATGTTCTGGTTTCTTCATTATTGATCCTTGATTTGAATATTTCCATTTCCACATGACTAAGGTCAATATCTTCAATCTCCATGTACAAGGAGAATATCTTGGATAGTGGATGGTAACCTTTATATTGGTACTTTATTTTTATTAGATCCTTTGGTGGCATGTCTCTTGCATGTACAAATATCCTATGTTACCATTCACTTATATTAGAAGAAAACAAACCTTCAAAAACCAAGTTCTATTAGTCCAAATAAATTCCATACTTGTAAAATAATAAGTTGTTAAGAAAAAGTTAAAGACCATACAAACTATCGGGGATTGGGCCTTAGGCATACCCTTCAGCTCTTGTCAAATGGTTAAAACACCCTTGATGAGAAAATCTTGATTCAAGTTTTTGGCCTTTCAAAGGTTGGGTATCAGGGATATCTCTTACCTCTTATCCAATGGTTCAATTATCTTTTATTATCACAATTCATGTTTTTGGCCATTCAGAGACCATGTATCAGGTCTACCTCATACCTCATGTTTGAAATGTTTTGAAGGACTTAAGGAGGAAGTCCAACTACCAAAATCTGAAAGTCTTTGAAACTATCAGGGGGTTGAGAGTTAGGGATACCACCTAACTTATGTTTTAAGGTTTTAAAAATCGATGTCAGGAAGATACTGGAAAATTTTGAAAATTAGGGTTTATGGACCCCTATTTTTAGGTCAAAAACCCTAAAACTCAGAACTTTTCAGAAATGACTGATTTTTTTTTTTGATTGGCTTATTTTGCTTGAAAATTACAATGGTGAAGTCAGATTCAATAAAAATTTAGTTTAATCCTAGTGGGTAGTTTTCATTTTTTCAAGTGAAAAGTTAGTATCTCTTAGATCAACAATGGCAGATGGGTAGGTGCCAGGTATTGAAATCTAAGCTTGAAATGCTTCGATGAAGGTTTTATGGCCAGATATGTCCGAATTGATGCTTCGTCTCAGAGGGGATTTTCGTTGAGGGTAAAATGTGGAAATTTTTTAAGGATTTTTGTTGAGGTGAAAATGCAGAATTTTTTTCTCTGGAGCAAAAGTGCACTTGGAGGCCAGGGGCACCCTTGATTTTGGAGGTCTAGATCAAATTTCTGAGACTTGTCACTTCCAAGAGAGCGTCTTTGGAATCCTGTTAACTTCACGATGAGCTAGCCAGCTAGTCCAAAAGATATGTCTATTACTTGAAAATGGAGATTGAACATGAAATGAGGTAGATGAAAAATGACACATTGGAGTAAAAAGTGCACCTTTTAGCCAAGGGTGCCCATCTTTTCGAAGCACCAAATGAAGTTTTCTGATAAAATGTCGCCTAAGATGTTTGTCTCAAACTTGATCCAGTTTCGCAAAGCATCCATTAGTGGGTGAATTAGACTTTTTGAGTTGTCGGTATTAGGAGCTAAACATAGGGCTTTAGTCATGGTCAGAAATGTCCAGAAACAAAAAAAGTGCCCCTGGAGGCCACAAGTGCCCAAGGTTTTGGAGCCTCGAAATTCATCTTTTTTATCATCTCAGATACTCATCCTATTTGTGTTGGCTCCAAATTTCCATTGTGTACCTCGGCTAGGTCAAAGGACATGTCAGCAACCTGTAGTGGGAGTTTAAGTGGTTTTTAGCTAGTTTGGAAAATGGCTAAGTCTAGGAAGAAAAGCACCTTGGAGGCTAGGGGCACCCTTTTTTTTCAACTATCAAATGATTTTTTTAAGAGAAGTGCTCTCCAAGAGATCTTGTTCAAAATCCAACCAGCTCCGTAGTGAGCCTATCAGCTAGTTTTGATTTTTTGCCAAAAATTGAGAAACGTTAAGTGAAGTTAGGTTAGAAACACCTTGAAAATGATGAAAATGCATTGATTTTTTTTTTAAAGTTTGAGGTCAAAAGCGTTCTGAAGGCTAGGCATGCCCTAAATTTTGAGGCCTTAGATGGATGAATTAGGGTTCGTAAATTACAAAAGACTTTTGTTATATTTGACCATTCTCTTCAATGAAACTATTAGTCAGTCAATCTGACATTTCAATCAATCAAAATCAGTGATCGAATGTGAACTCCGAAGAGATTTTCAAATCCAAATTTTCAAGAAATTGGCTAAGTCTGGAAAGAGGCACCTAAAGTCAAAGGTTGAATTTTTGAACTCAAGAGAAGTGGCACCCTTTAAAGGTGGAGACAGTTAACTGAGATTACATCTTTAGTTTAACTCTTTTCAAGTCAACTTCTTGGTTTATTTTAGCTTGTAACTAGGTGAGTTATTTTTGCATGCACTTGTACACTGAAGTGTTTGATGTGGTGCCCTAATTAGGGCATATGTTTCATTTAGTTAAGTATTTTGATGCCCAATTACAAGATATGTGTGTGTTTTGGAGGTCCAATCAGAGGAAAAACACCATTTCCAATATTGTGCATGCATTTATGATGCCTTTAATGATAAATTATTATTTATGAAGGCTATGGTGTCCATTATTCTTCATTCTGAGTGAGATAACACACACCTTTCTTGAGAAAATAATGATCTGATGGTGCTACAGTGGTAATAATTTAGTGTTCTTTGTAGCGTCAGATCCAAAATGTTTAGAGGGAGGATATTTCAAACTTCATTTTCCATTTGCATGCAGGTTACATCGAATCTAATTCAAGCATAGGCAATTTCTGCAGAAGTAGAAAAACAAAAAAAACTTCTATCTTTTGTCTTAATTTCTTCTATTCTCGTCTTAGGTATTCTTCTCATGTTAAAGTAAATGGTGAATTTTTCAAAAATAGATCATTTGGGTTCATCTATTTCAGTGACAACAACAATACCCATGTCTTAGAATTTTTCGTGAAAATTACCCCACTGCATCCATTCTAGAACACTATTCTTTTTTCTGAAATTCTCTTTGCATGTGGGCCTAAAACTCTTTTTTTCCAAAATCTGTCGATATGGGTTGTCTTAGAATTTAGTTATGCACAAAAGCCATGTTCTAGATTTTCTCAAAAAATTGCTCCTAGTGCCCCTACAACCCCTACAAATCTCAACTAGAAACCTTTTGTATGCGGACCTAAAAATCACTTTTTCAAAGTTTTGTTGATATGGGTTGTCTTAGAATTTGTTTCTACACAAAAAACCATATCTCAGAATTTTTCAAAAAAAAATCACCTCAACTGACTATTTTTAGTTTATCCTAGAGTTTTTTTTAGCCATTTCTGAAATTTGTCCAAACATACCCAAACTTATAGTCAATAATCTAGATTTTCAGAATGTAGTTCAACCCCATAGATTATAAGGCCAAATCGATCTTTGTACATGATTTTATGAAAAATACTGATACAAAATTGGGTCATGTATTTTATGTCATCAATTTGAACTCATTGGAGGGTACCAACAACACCACAATCAGAAACCTTGATCATTTCAGGTTGCTCGCAGTGGCGTCTATTCCCATTACAGTCTTTGATCTTGAGTTTGTAATTGTTTGCATTAAGCATTATGAATCGTCTACCCGATAAATCAGGTCGGCCGATGGGAGGGTCATTTGTTGCCTCAAGACGAGGGACGTAGAGGAATTTTTTTCTATCCCTCCATGCTTAGATATTTTTTTTGTATCCATTCTAGATTGCAAGAAGATATGGGAAGAGGACAGGGATGGATTGTAGAAGAAATTTTCTCAACAATGGTTGAAGACTCAAAAAACCAACATGCCAAAGAAAGTTGGGCGTGGTAAGTTTAAGGATGAGATTTCCATCTTAATAACTTTTCTTAACCAGGTATCAGGTCAGGAAGAAGCACATATTTTTTGACCATGGATGTTCTATATCATGTGCTGGGTTATCAACAAGAAGGAAAAATTTGACTAGGCAATGTTTATCGACGAGTGTCTTCACCAGCAAATTATAGAGTTCCTCAAAATTCATGAATTTCATATGGTGATTTTTCTAGTTTACTTGGTTTCATTTCAAGGCAACTTTAAACCTTTGAAGAACAATGGGACTCTTGGTGTTCAAAACATTCATGAATACTACTCACAGTTGGAGTTTTCAAAGGTTGAACAAGACTTTAAGGTAGTGAATGATCACTTTCATATGAAGACAGTTAGGGATCTAGATAACAAGATGCATATCAGAATTTCTCCAGAGGTGAAATTAGTGACGAAGATTTGGGTGGATTGGTTCATTCAATTCCCTACTTTCACATATATCCAAGTGTATGGTTACACCAGAGAGACTTTGATGCTACTAAGGTACCCGTCAGACAAAGCCATTTTCATGGAGTTTATGAGACAAGCACATGAGGTTCACTCTTTTCTTTGCAATAGGCATAAGCCAACATTCACTTTTCCATTCGGATTGGGTATTTACAAGTGTAAGGCTACTGTAGATTGCAAGTTAATGACAAACGAGCTTGAGAAACTTCAGCTCAAGTGTTTTCCATAGAGGCATACTTATGATACTTTGGGTCATTATTCAACACGTTTTGAGCGAATCAATTCACATAAGGCAGTGCTTGAGGAATTCTATGTCAACTACGAGGATGATTTTGAGGTGCATCAATGTCATTACTGCAAGCTTACTCTCCCACAACTTGCTGATTTCCTGTTAGAAGATGTGGAGGGTTTGTCCAATGATGACAAATAGGTACTACTCAATTCATTTGTTAAGGACCAAGTTTCTCACCAACCACTTTACCAACCTAATTGGTATTCCAAGGAGAATAATACAATCAAGGACTTGTAAAAATCAGTTATAAAGATGAATATTTACTTCTTGGATAACAAGCAGAAGTGAAGGACAGTTCCAACTATAGAGCCACCAATAGGGTTTTCTTCACTACCTTCAACTTCTAGGTCAAGGCCTTGAGTTAAAGTTAGTGGAAACTTGAAGGGGAAAATCATCACAAAGTGGAACGAGGTTGAGAAAATGACTGAAGTCCCAGTGGAACCAGTGGTGTAGGATGAGGTTGATTCATCATCTCCAGGTCCACCATTTTCTCTATAGTCATCTCCTATCGACATTGATTCAGAGTCTGAGTCTACAGTTCATGAGACTTTTATTCTAATTGATTTTCCAATGATTGAAACATCAGGATCAAAATTCTCCTTGAGAAGGCAACATTGATCATTCATCCTGGCTCGAGAGGTTGTTAGGAAGAGAGAGGTGTAGGCCTTCATATCATATTGACTTGTCTAAGTTTGGCGATCCTTATTAGGATAGGTCAAGCAAGAGAGGCAAGAAGTAGGTGAACATTGAGAAGACTCCTGAAGTAGAGATCATCATTAATGTTGCTACACCTCCAGAAGGAAAGAACCTAGATGAAGTTGAAGTTGGTGATTTTTCCTTCGTCAAAGAAAATCTAGAAAAGAGCACTCGACACGTGGATGTGAGCCTTTTCAAGATCGTCATGAGAAATCTAGAGGTGTGAGTCATGAAGGATAAAGAATATAAGGAGGCCCTCAAGGTTGAGAATAGGTAGCTCTGACAATACATCTCAGATCTACTTCATGGAAATGCAAGAGAGGCACCTTTACTCCTACAACTTTGATAGGCAACCATAAATCAATAGAGACTTGGTCATTTGGTCAATCGAGGAAAGCTTTTGGATAATTGGATTGAAGACTTCATTGTTGCAGGTCAAAACCTCCTTATAGAGATATATCAGTTGAGGTTTAATGCACATGAAATTCATCAAAATATTTAGTAGCTTGATATATTCATAACATAACACAAGACAAAAGACTTGATATTCATATCTTAGCTGGCAGTTGCTCATGATGCCATGGAAACAAAAGAAGATCAGAAGAAGGTTTTCACTTGGAGAGAACAACATTTGTTCAAAGTGGAAATGCATGATAGGATCTCAGCAAAGATGGTCATTCTTCAGGAGAAGGTTGTTATAACTCTTAGACTTATCAACGATTTCATGACTCATATCCCATGCCATTATCAGTGTGAGGATGATACATACACTGAGCTAGAGGTAGTTTATGCTGAGTTTGAGAATTGGGTTCATGATAACCTAGGTGGAGAGCCTGAGAAGTCCAAGTTGGATGAATTCTCAGTGATGACTACCAGTTTCAACAAGAAGACTTCAAAATTTAGATACAGTTAGAGGGCGATTAGTGATGGAGGAAAATAGGTGGACAGGTAGTTCATCATCGTGGATAGCGTCAAAGTTCCAAAGGATGATATGATCAAAAATTTATTGGAAGAGGTGATAAACAGAGAAGGCTTGTAGAAGACAACCAATTAGGATATGTAGTTATTTACGAGGATGAGTCAGAAGCAGTAGTTAACTCAATGTCATTTCTTGAGTTCTTATTGTTGATCTGATGCACACCTATCCCATTCTTGGAGATACATTTGCAAGAGGATGGACTTTTAGTTAGGACTAGTTGACTGATGGTAGTTATCAATTAACTCTCTTTCAATAAGGACGCACATGTTGCACATGTCCATTTAGTCTTGTTTGTATCAGTTAACTGATGGTAGCTTTCCAATTAATTGTATAGTTTCATTTATTTATACTTAGAGAATCAAATCTCACATGCTTGCAAGATTGTAGTTGACTCAAGGTGATTTTAGGGTTCCCTACACCTTTGATGTCTATAAATAAGAGCTTTCAGCTCATTTGAAAATTCATTTTGCACACAATAGAAATATATGTTGAGCCACCTTTCCTGAAATATTGTTATAATAAATAGTTGAGCCACCTTGCCTGAATGTTATTATTATGGTGTTTGTTCATCTTAGTTAAATGGGGTTGCTAGTTTGATTGTGTATTGTATGTGTCTCACCAATGCAATGAAATTTTTATCCTAGTTTGCTTACCTTGTGTTGTGTTACTAACTATTATCTCGATCTACACCACAGACAGGGGTCCCTCCTCCTTGGAAATTTAGTGAGAATAATTATCATCTATGTTTCATTACCAATAAGCTAGTTGCATATCTACACCTCGAATAGGGGTTCCTCCTCAGAAATTTAGTGATTAAACTTATCGTTTGATGTTGTGCCTAAAGAAAATTCATAGTAGCCTACGCCTTAGATAGGGGTTCCTCCTCCTTGGAAATCCTGCTATAGATTTTATCGTACAATCACATTCGTGCTCCTAATTCCTCAAGCTCTATTTTTCTTGAGGGAATATGATATATTAGAAGCACTTATTTTTAGTTGTAGTTAAGATTTGTAAAACAAGAGAAAATGCTTAGCTGCAATGTTCTTGGTTTCCTTAACCTTGTGCCTCCTCCAGTTGAATAAAAAAGATAGGATTTAGAATCATTTACTTTTTCACACATATCAGCAAAAAAGGGAGCTTCCCATCCTAATTTGAAGAGCATTCATTAAGCACTCTACATAGTTGTTTTTACCAACTCACACTCTACATGTGCTAATTATTACACCAACATGTTTTGCATTAGGCTAGGATTTTTGGAGTTATTTCTTTTCTATTTTCAGTGTGTGGCTAGAGAAGATCAACCCTTGAAACTACTAGTTTATTTGCTTGTAGGATGTTGATTCAAGACTCTTTTTAAGACTACTAATTCATGCTTTTGCAAGGTTTTTGTACTTTCATTTTTTGTTAAAATAGGAACATTGCAATTTGGGTTTAGGAATAAATTAGTGTCTCTTGTTATATTAGGAACATTTCATTTTGGGATAAAAATGAACTAGTGTCTTTTGTGTTTGGTGTGCTTGCACACCTCTTTGTTGTAGAACCCAATAAGGTGTAGTGATATTATCCTCTCCCCTCACCACTTTGTGGATCTTGGGTTTAAGATAAATCACTCCATCTTATCTTTTTTCTTTTGTAGAAGGCTTGCCCTCTGAGAAGTAATCACTGCAAGCGAAATGACCCAAAGCAGTTTTTTCCTTGAGCCATAATATATAATGGATAAGGCCAAAGCCAAGTCTTAACTGGTGTCAAACTTTACCAGATAGTGCCAATCCAAAAGGGGAAGTACTCAAGTTTATGTGTGGTATTCTAGTATACCCACGGGGTTTTTTAAAGCCTTAAGTGGCTTGATGTACACTCACAAGGCATTCATCCCCCAAGTTGTGACTATACAACTTCTTTAGTGACCCCCATTTTGATTGAGATTATTTGGTGGCATTCTCAGTGCAAGGGATGCACATCACGCCCTTAATTTACTCACCATGAGGCTCCCTTGAGATGAGAAAAAAATTATTGACTTAGCATAAGCTACTTGTATCTTTTTAGGGAGAGGGTGATTGGGTCATCCTTCCAGTCTTAGAGGCCCCCTACCTGTTCTATCTCACAAAGAAAAGATTTTACACACCTATTAAGGTGTCCCTACACTTGAGTTGAAGGAGATTCCAAGTTGTGGGTATGAGAGTGCTTCCATTAGCCATTAACCTTAGGGATAGGAAGTGCTTTACTATTTTTAATTTTTGTTTATACTAGTAAAAATTGGGGTGGATAACCCTCGAACATACACATTCACATGAAATTTTGTCAAGTCAACAACCAAAAATTTATTTTCATAGTGTTTTTTGTGTTTTCAATCACATTTCAAAAACACTCCAAAATGAAAACTATTCAAAAACATCAAATTTGCAACAAACAAACTATGCATCACAAATATCACAAAGTGAACCGTAAATGTTGAATAGTGAACCACCACTATGAATCAAAATTGTGAAACCTTGCACCACATTTGTGAGATAGTGAGCCGCAACTATTGGAAAATATAATTTGGGAAAATCCTTGTCCAATATTAGTCTCAGACATATTTTAACAGTGACCTTACTCTCTAATTATAGACTTGTTGTCTATTTCATCACTTTCATGTAGGTTGCATTGCATTGGCTTAGGAAAATTGCATTACCCACCATGCATTGCTTGCCTAACATTTGGTCATTCTAAGTCATTTGCACCTCTTAGATTATAGATTAGGAAGCCTACCATGTCCTTGATTTTTCAATTATTGCATGCTTAGATTGTCTCTCAACTTATCTTTTTTTATCAATTAATCGCCATCATCATTGGGTCTCAAAATTATGTCTTAGTTTAGAATCACCTTGTCAAAACATCATCCTCTCCACATCTTGTCCTTTTGAGGTCATAACAATCTAGTTTGTTACATTGGACTACCATGTCTTGGTTAGCATCCTTTTTCTTAGGTCCAAAGGCGCATCCCTTTAGTTTTGTTTGGCATACCTTAATCCTAGTTTCATATCAAAAATTTGGTCATAATCATCTCATATCCTTTGGTCATAAGGTCATTATCATCATTTCATTTTAAACCTTTAGTCTTAGGTGCATTAACATTTGGCATCCTTATATCTTCAAAAAGCCACAAAAATATAGCTTAGTCTCACATCTCACCTTGCATTATTAATCCTTAGGTTGCAATTATTATATGGTTCAAACAAGGTCACGAAGGAAATGAATGGAAATGGATTCTTTAAGTGATCCTCTCTTCAACCCCACAAGTGAAATGAACCTTTGGTCAAATTAAAATCCACCTCAAACACCACAAAGGGAAAACTCAAATCCATTTTCTAATCTCATGTTAACTGATGTCAACAAACATTTGACCCTCATAGAAATTGAACATGCTACCCAAGACCCAAGAATTATATGTATTGTGGATGAGCTTGTTAGTATAGACCCTAAAACATTCTTTGGTAAGTGTTAGAAATAATTTTTTAGGTTCTACACCTCATTATCAGCAAGGTTACCCAAACCCTTTGCAACAAAATGTCAATCCAAATCACACATTGGTGCCAAACTCATCATACAATTCTCTTAACACCAATATTGATCCCCTTGTGCAAGGAAAACCCAACATGACATCATCCCCCATGGACACCTTAATGCAAAAAATGAAAACATTACAAAATAAAATGGAAAACATACAATTGGGGACAACTAAGAAGACATATTCTATGGAGGCATTGTGTCCTTACCCTTTCGACAAAAATCTATACATGCCACCTTTCCCCTCACATCTCACTACACCAAACTTTAAAAATTAAAAAGGGAAAGGGGATCTAGTGGAACATATACAAGAATTTAACATGACATGTATGGACATTGCTTATGATCCAACTTATTTTATGAGACTATTTCCATGAAGCCTTTCAGGGCTGACTCTAGAATGGTCTGCGCACCTTCCTCCTGAGATACAAACATGGGGTGAATTGTCTAATAGATTCATTAACCACTTTTACTACAACATAGAAAGTGGCACAAACCTAGCAACATTGTGCACCATCAAAAAAAAGGAAGGAGAGTCACTCACATCATTTTAGCAAAGATGGCGCAACATGGCTAACATATGTCCCTGCCGTATACCTGAGAAATAATTGGTCATCATTTTGATAGAAAGCCTAAACATTGAATTGATGATTCAAATTAAAATTAAATGTTTCACTACCTTTGAAGATGTCATTGAAAAAGGGGTGTTTATTGAGAAATATCTTGTGGAAAAATAACTACTTAAAATCTTCAAAGAAAGCTCAAATGCTTTTAGTGACAAAGAAAAATTTTGGTCTCGAAATAATAATTTCACCAATGATGTGTTCATGGATGCTAAAGTGGTAAATCAAAGTCACCCACCCTACATCTTAAAGGTCCGTCTACATCAAACACACCAAAACCCAACCATGACTAGGCATTGAACATTGTCTAAAATAATCAACAATGCAAAGGACCTCCACACACTAAAAGAACATATACACCCTTAGTGGAACCCCTTGAGTCAGTTTTAAAGAAACTTTTATAATCAAACATCATTCAACTTCCTAAAATTAAAAAATCTGAATTGATATTGGTTAAACCAAATTGGTGGAATGAAAATGATTTTTTTGTATGGAAAAGGAAACAATACATCATCATGTTGGACACTCAAAAACCTAATTCAAGATCTTATTGAACAAGGAGATATATCAGTGGATAATTCATAAGGTAAAACCAATGCTAATCACACCATATTCAAAAATCCCTTAGAATACCATGGATAAGGGAAGGTATCTAGTTCAAGAAATAATAACAATGTTATTTATACCCATGTTGCACATGACTATACCATCAATCACATTCAAGCCCTTGATAATCATGTTGCTACCATTACCATGAATAAAATTTTAGAATGTTTCATTTCCACTCGAAGAGCTAAGGTGACCCTGCAAGGGGTTGCCTCTAATCCACAACTGTAAAGTCAATGTGGCCTCTTGGATCATCTAGAAAAGATTCCCACATATATATCCATTCTTGATTTTCTTCACATTTCCCCAAAGCATAGGACCATTATGGACAAATCCTTACAAGATACATCGGTACCATTTGACCTAAATGCCAACCAATTTTAGGCCATGGTTGGATACCTAGCTACACCTCACCATGCCACCTTCTCTGAACAATATATTTATGCACAAAAACCAAATCATAATGATACCCTACACCTCGAAGTCTACATTAATAAACATAAAATCATATGAGTCCTAGTAAATAATGGAGTAGGTCTAAACATATGCACCCTAAAATTGGTTACAACATTGGGAATCTTTGAGGCTTGCATAGATCGATCTAAGATATTTTTTATCAAGGCTTATGATGATGTTGAACAATTGTCTAAAGGTTTAATCACACTTCTTGTGAGGGTTGGCCTCGCTATTCTGAACACAATTTTCTATGTATTGGATCTGGACTTGCCCTATAATATTCTCCTAGGTCATCCATAGATTCATGTCATGAGAGTTGTACCTTCCACATACCACCATTGCCTAAATTTTCCCTATAATGGCCTTGAAATTACCATACCAGGTGATCTAGGCCCTTTTTAGTATTGCAACAATCTAAGAGGAACCATCAAGCATCGAGTGTCCATTAACCGAGAAGCTTTATCTTCTGCCTCATCAAACTACATTGATCCATCTTTTCTCATCAAATAATTCACTCCATTCACCTCATCTTCCAAACCCAAAGTCCAAATCCATGACAAGGGATGTGGGGAATACAATATGAAAAGATTATTTTGTGTTGGAATGTTGCCTAAATCACCAAAGTCTTATGGGAAACCTCATCCTATTCATCTTAACATCATTATCCACAAACCTATTACCACCTTCATCAAGTGGGGGGAATTAAGAAAAGATCCCATAGGCGAGGATATCTCTACATGGATTTACAGAGATGAAAAAGACATTGAACCTAAGCAGTTACCAATTGAGCAATATACCAAAGGTTTCCAAATGATGAAGCAAAAAGGATACGATGGATATAGTGGTCTTAGCCTAAACAAATATGGAATGGTGGAGCTGATATTGCCTCCTCATTGTCCAAAGAACATTAGGCTAGGGAATGTACTATCAAAAGTGAGTATTCATGGTACTAAGTTTCCTTCGAGTGAGAAAATTAATGTTTCAAATGAAATCGAGACATCTAAGGAGGACTATGTCAAAATCAATTCTAATGAGTGAGAATGGGATTCCTACACATCCAATGAATATGACCTATCTAAGACCTTTCAATAGTTTGAATTATCCTCCCTAACCAATATCATGGACATGAATATCTGGATTAATTCCTTTTGGGATCTTGACTATACACATGTCTTCACGATATCTGCCTACTCATTGTCCCCTGAAGAGTAATGATGGTTTACCCCTTGTTTACCCAAAACTAATAGATTGGGACCAACAAGTACCACCGAGTTTAGACACATTTGAGAATGACAAAGGAATTTTTGAGTTCATGGGACTTCATGAAGAAATACCAAGTGGGGATCATAAAGTTGGATTCATCATAGAGCTTGATAATGCAACATACTTTGGAGAGTCTACTCCTCCCTCTAGTCGCAAAGTGAGAAAAATAATAAAAATAAAAGTAAAAAGAATAGGTCTCTAGGTGAAAACTTAAAGAAACCTTTAGACCATGAAAAAGTAAAAATAAAGGATGTATCTATAGGTGAAACCTCTTCAAAGCACCTAAGTATGGAGGGTTGGATAGTCTCCCCAATGAACAAGAGATATCACCATTTGTAGTCAAAGAGTCAGAAGAATTTTCAATCTTGGGATAGAGGACAATCCTAGAATCATTCAATTTGCAACATCTTTGACCACTGAAGAAAACCCAGAGTTTACTACATTATTTTTGGAAAGACCAGTTAATTTTGTGTGGTCATATGATGATATGCTTGGGTTAGACTGAAAACTTGTTCTACATCATCTACTACTGATTCCAAATGTTAAACCAGTCAAGTACAAATTAAGGAAAATGCACTCACAGATTGCACTCCTAATAAAGGTTGAGATGAAGAAGCTTCTAGATGTTGGTTTTATTCATCCCATAGATTATGTAGAATGGATATGTAATATTTTTCTTTTCAGTAAACCAACTAGTGGTATCAAAGTGTGCATGGATTTTAGAGATCTAAATAAGGCTTTTCCTAAAGATGATTTCCCATTGCCTAATATTAACATCATAGTCAACCTCACGGCGGGATATGAGATGTTATCACTTATGGATGGTTTTTTATTATAAAATCATATCATAATTTCCCCTAAAGATAAACACAAAAAACCTTTCACTTGTGTTTGCGGTACCTTTTTTGGAATGCTATACATTTTAGTGTCAAGAATGTTGGGGTAACATATCAAAGATCTATGACAACCATTTTTCATGACTATATGTATGTACTTATGAAAGATTATGTTGATGAATTACTAGAAAAATCCTCAGTAAGAGGTGGTCATCTAATAGTGTTACACAATATTTTTGGAAGGCTAGAAGAATATAAGGTCACACTAAATCTAAAGAAGTGTGTGTTTGGGGTCCAATCAGGAAAAATATTGGGATATATAGTTTCTCATAGAGGAATTGAGGTTGATCCTACAAAGGTAAAATAAATCATAGATATGCCCCCACCTACCAAAATTAGTCAGTTGAGAACTCTACAAGGAATATTACAGTCAATGAGAAGGCTCATTGCCTAGTTAGTAGATAAGACTCACCCATTTTAACACTTGCTATGCAAAGGAGTTCCCTTCATATGGACTAAACATTGTCAAGAGACATTTCAAAAAATAAAGGATTATTTATTGACCCCTCTAGTTCTCATGCCTCCTATTGATGAAAGACACTTAATATATACATATTAGCTACCACATCAATGTTGGGGGTAGTATTAATGAAAAATGATGATAATGGAAAAGAGAGAGCTATCTACTATATCAGTTGTACTCTTGTAAGATATGAGCTTAACTATAGTCCTAATGAAAGAGAATTCCTTGCAGTTTTTTTCACTCCCCAAAATATTAGACATTATATGTTGAACCATAAAAAAAAATTGATAGCCAAGATTGATCCTCTAAAATATCTATTGAGCAAAGCAACTTTGACAGGTCAACTAGAAAAGTTGGTCATAATTTTGAGTGAGTATGAAATAGAATATGTTGATCATAAGGCAGTAAAAGGACAATTGATAGCTGACTAGCTTGTAAATGCATCAATTATAGCAGATCATCCTTTGGTGTCTTAATTTCTTGATGAGTCCATCTTCATGATCAATACTCCTACAACATGGAGATTGTACTTTGATGGGTCTTATAAAAATCATGGTTCAAGGACTGGAATTCTTTTTATCACACCTCAAGGGGACTCCATTCCTAATTCATATAGAATAGCATTCCCATGCACACATAATATGGTTGAGTATGAAGCATTGTTGAAAGGACTTTGCATGGCAATAAAATGGAAAATCAAGGATCTTCAAGTCTATGGTGATTCCCAGTTGGTTATCCGTTAAGTTAATGATGACTATGATACAAAAGATGAGAAGCTTACCCCTTACAAGCACATGGTAGATATTTTTAAGTTGTACTTCAAAAAAAAATTCTTTTGATAAAATTTTGAGGTTTCACAACAAAGCAACTGACACAATGGAAACCATTGGATCTCTCTTGGATATTCCTAACAATGCCTTACAGTATGAGTTCTTGGTGGAACAATTGTTGATCCCTGCATTTGAGGTCTCTGAATCAAAACTTGTGTGTGAACTTGTTGGTCTTGAATCTCCTTGGTACACAGATTTCTATAACTACTTGCATGACCAAATTATCCCTTCTAACTTGTCCACAAACCAATGCAAGTCCTTTATTCAAAAAGCCTCCAAATATGTCATCATTAGTGATACCCTTTACCATCGTAGACTAGATAGAACCCTTCTCAGATGTATCGACTCATATGAAGCAAAAACAACCTTATCAGAGGTACATAATGATATATGCAGGGCTCACTCTACTGGTTCTACTCTAGCTAAGAAGCTTATACAAAGAAGATACTATTGTCTTGCAATGGAACGTGATGCCTATTAATTTATGAAGAAGTGCCATCAATATCAAATACATGGAGATATTGTACACACACCTGCTCAAGAGATTCATCCACTTACATCACCTTGGCCATTCTCTTAATAGGGGTTTGACCTCGTGGGAAAGATTCACCCTACTTCTGCTAAAGGTCATAAGTTTATCCTTGTTGCAATTGAATACTTTATCAAATGGATTGAATCCATTCTAATGACCTACATTACTAGAAATAAAATATCTAAGTTCATATATAGCTATATCATATGCCAATTTGGTGTTCTCCAATCCATCATCATGAATAATGGTCATCCATTCAAGAATCAAGAGGTTTGTAAGTAATGCGAGAAGTTCCATATCCAACATCATTTTGCCACTGCATACTACTCCCAAGGCAATGGTCAAGTTGAGGAATCTAATAAGACTATCCTTAAAATCTTAAAGAAGACTGCCAATAATGTTGGTCATGAATAGCATGTCCAACTCAATCCTGCATTATGGGCCTATCATACTAGCAACCACACACCCATAGAAGCTACTCCATATTCCCTTGTCTTTGGATATAAAGCCATTCTTCCCATTGAGATCGAGTTACCATCCTTGAGGGTGTCTATGCAATAGTTTATTGATGAAGAAGAGTACCATATAGCCCGTTTACATGAGATTGAGTTATTGGATCAAAAGAGACAAGATTCCTTAACCCATTTACAGGAATATCACAATTGTCTTCGACACAACTATAATAACAAAGTTCGAGATAGATACCTTGACATTGGTGACTTGGTTCTAAAAGAGAATCCTAAAAAATGGATGGATCAAGAAAATCTTAAAAAGTTTGAACCTAATTGGTTGGGTCCCTACATAATTACAATAGCATATGGGTTTGGTTCTTATCAATTGTCTACTCCTGAAGGTGAACCACTACCTGATCCTATCAACAACATGAATCTTCATCAATATTGCATATAACTTCTAGAGAATCCCATTAAAATGTCAAAAAATACAAAAAATCATCACCCTGATGAAAACCTATAAAACAAGTGTCTTGGTGACAACAAAAAAAATGAAAAAAATAGTAAAGATAAATATTTTTTCCAATAGTGAAAACCACTTCAGTGGTGCTTTGGATAAGTACCATGGTGAAAACCTGGCAAACAGGTGCCGTGTGTAATCAGTATTTTCTCTATTGTCTACCATCATTCTATCTAGTTTTTCACCTCCATCCACCCATCCATCGCTTATCATAATAAATCTTTTCCATCCTTCTCATGCCCTAAGAACCATTGAAATTCAACATCCTTCACCTTCCATAACCATCCTTGGCCTTCATCAATCCCTTCACCCATAATAAGTTAGTCCTATACCTGATTTGGGGAAATTCATCGACCTACGTCTTTATGGGATCCAACACATGGTACCAACTTCTTTTTAAAACATAAAAAATCCAAAAAAATCATAAAACATAAAAAATCCATAAAAATTCATAAAACATCAAAACTCCAAAAATAGAGTCAGAGTCTATGTTAGCCCAAGTCCAGTTGAACTATGTTGTTTCTACACATTGCTACATAGGCAAGGCCATCTTACAATGAGCCCTTGAGGCACTAGGTCAGTCCCTTAGGGTTTTGTTGAGTCAAGTCAACAACGATTCATTTTTGGTATAAGTCAATCGAACTATGATGTCTCTATATGTATAACATAGGCCTCTATATGTATAACATAGGCAAGGCCATCTTTCAATGAGCCCTCGAGGCACTAGGTTAGTCCTTTAGGGATTTTTCGGGTCTATCTTGGTCTATTTTCATTGGTCCTATAATAAGTTGTCCCATGCTAAGATCAACACTTTGGACACAAGAAAAAATATATCTAAATCAAATTTTGAATCAACAGATCAACCATCCAATTGGTCATCAATCCAAACCAATCAATTTCCTAATTATCAATACTTGTCAGGTCAATGGTCTTATCATTTTTTCTTATTCAGGATGCATCCTTCTTGAATTTGAACATTTTCATTTATCAAAATTATCACTTACCTTACACGAGATATGTCTTTCCTAAAACTAGGCATGGTCAATCAATCGGTCAATTTGGTCAATTAATCAATCAATATTGTCAATTGGTCAATCCTACCAGTCAATCAAATTGGTCAATCAATTTGGTCAAATAATCAATCGATCGATCAACCTTATCAATCAGTCAACCTTGTCACTTAATCAAGTTGGTCAATCAATAAGTCAAACTTATCATTCAATTGGTCAATCAACCTCATCAATCCTATTAACAAATAAATTTTGGAAAATGATCTAAATGGCTATCGACATTGTTGGTCTAGTTGGTCTTATCTTTTTGGTTGGTTTTTGGTCATGTTACTAGCAACCTTGAGGATGTCCCAAGAAGGATTTACAAAAGTGATGATGGATCATGACCTCTTTTCCTTTTGATTGTTGCTTGTGATTTTGCTTGATAAAAATACTAGGGTAGTTTGGTCTTTAGTATGAGTCAAGGTATTCCTTTTCTATTGAGTGTCCATTTTTTGCAAAGGGATAATATTGCACACCTTGGTCTATGTCATACTATGGTGTTTCATGTCCATTTTCTATAATTTTGCCGCCTACTGATGATAAACATGCAAGTTGGCATGTATTAAGAAATATTATTAATTCCTTTTCATTCGACTAAATTCATGCTTGTTGGCATATGGCTTCTAGTGTTGTCATTCATGGAAACCTAAGTCATTTATTCAGTCCATAGTCTAGTATTGGTCCATACTGATAGACAAAATGAAGAGCTATCTATTACCAGAAGTAAGAGTGAAGAACAGGGTATCCAGTTTTAGTCAAATCTGTCAATCTGTATACTTCACCGAATTATCATTTTTGGTTGTGGATCTTAGAGAAAGGTATTTTGATGTTCGTAATATCTTATCCAAAGTGTGCATTTACTGGTGTATGATTTAGGAGATTTGGTGAATTGATTTTTTGGTTATCAGTGCTAAACGACCGACTTGGTGGATATAGCCATTGCAAATGTTTAAGGTGTAATTGTTTAAATGTTTTTATGCTTGAACATGTTTACGTAGGTTCCTACCTAATATGCTATGATCGACTATGGATGGTGCACATCAAGAATTAGTTGTGGATTTAGCTGACGATTGAAAAGTACTTTATGTTTTATAAAATATGACATATGAATGACCAAATCTTTGGTAGCAGATATATAAGAGATCGATTGTATCATTTTGGATATGGAATGTGTGAGATGTGAAGTGTGCTCTAGTGTGTGATGCAAAGTTCAGAAGGATAGTTATGTGAATTCATCTACGAATGGATTTGTGATGCGAAGAGAAGAGAAGAGTATAGAAAAGTGTAGAATCAGATAAAGGGTCCAAAATCTGGTCTATGAGCTTAACTAGAACTGTAACAAGGCATGAGTATATGACATTAATTTTGTTCAATCCTTTAGATGGTCTTAATCTAAATATTTTGTAAGGCAGTGAGCTCTAGGCAATGAGCCTGAATGCAAGTGCATTCCTTTTTGTAAAACTTATATTTGAGTACTCAAATTGTGGATTGACCTCCACCGTGGTTTTTCCCCTAACACGGTTTCCATGTAAAAATCCTTGTGTCATGGTGTATTTAATGATTAATTTGTGTGTTTTCATCTTTCCTTTGGTTTAATTTTGAAATGGTTTAAATATCAGATTAATAAAGTTTAGATTTGTAGAACATTGATTCACCCCCCCTCTTAGTCTTCCCTTGAGTCCAACAATTGGTATAAAAGCCTAGTTCCTCAGAATAAGTTTAGCAACTTGAGGTGGATCTTGGAATGTAATGGACCCTAGTATTCTTGAACAAAAACTTGTGGTAGCACTTTATGATCTTGATCAGTCTAAAGCAAAAGTCGGGGAATTGAGAGCAAATCTTGAAGATATTTTGAAATTCATTCAGACATTGAAGGATCATATTGTTAAGTCTAGGGAGAAGAGAAAGGATCTATATGATTAGATTGAGAAAAAAAAGAGTATAAGCATGGATGATGTTCACCTAAATCAAAACTTGAAGGAAATAATTGAAGAATGTCAAAATCTTGCTAGAGACAATGTCGCCCTAAAACATGAGATGGAATCTATGGTGATGAAGCTGACTAAGGAGATTGAAGAAATAAAGAAGAAATGAGGAAAACCTTGCTCAGTCCTTAAAAGAAAAATTTGATGAATTTAGAAGAGTAAATGGAGAGTTCATTCAGTTGGAAAGTGAGCTACAACAATCCAGAAACAATGAAGAAGAACTTGAAAAGCAGATTATTATTCTCAGAGATGAACTTACTACTACAAATGAATACAAGTAAAATAGTTAAGCTTGATGAGATGACTCAAGGACATAATAACAGAAATGACAAGCGAGGCCTTGGATATGAGAAAGGATAATGCACCAAATCTGGACAAAGAAATTTCAGGCAATAAAATCTGATGAACAAAGAAAAAAGGCATTCAATAAGACAACCTAATGCTCAAAATTTTAATGGATACTATTTTGATTCCACTAAATTTGGTCACATGGCAGCTCAATGTAGAGGTAAAATGAAATCAAGAGATTCATCATTTTATGTCACTGTTTCAATTGCAAAAAGTTTGGTCATAAATCAATTGAACACAACAATGTGTCAAACTACTCTATCAGTGGAAGGAATGTTGAATGTTATACTTGTGGAAGATTTGGGCATATTTCTAACCAATGTAGATCAAGAAGAAATCAATGGAATTATTTTTTGGACAAGGAAATAGTGTGTCCTACAATTGCAACAAATATGGTCACATTGCAAGATTCTACAAAAACAAAAATGTGGATAGAAGAGGTCTGGTATACAAAGGCAGAACTGCACAAAAAGATGATAAAGAAAAAGGAAAATTGATTGCAGATGAAATAAGAGATTAGATGAAAAAGACATTGGTAATAATATCAAGTCTGATGTAGTAAATAGTTTTGTACCGGAACCTGCTTTCGGTAATTCCTTTGGAAATTGATTTCAGGCCATTGGCCTAAGGGGAGTTTTTCAAGAAAATATTTTTCCCCTGTCTGTAACTGGTATCAAAATGTAGAAGATTGTAAAAAATGTGTATTAATGATCTACAAAGGCTTTGGAAAACACTCACAAGGAAACTCAAAGATATCATAGGTCCACAGAAGAATTTTTCTCTCGTTGTTTGAGAAAACAAGGCATCTAGAATGCCTACCTGGCAAAAGCATGTATTGCACCAAAATTTAGGTGTGCGAAGTTATAAAGAGTAGTTGAAACCCTCATTTGTCACCCTTCACTGAAGAAGAGAAGAAGGAAAGATATTAGTAGCAGAATTTTGAAGGAGTGGAGATAATTCGATGGAGAATCTCTAAACTCGTCAGGTATTTCAATTGCTTTTGGAATTTTCATCTAATTTGGTGTGTGAAACATAAAAACGAAAGGAAAAATGGAAAAAATCAAAGGGACAATCAATTTAGATGAATACAAAAGTGAGAAGATTAGAGCCGTAAGAAAAATTTTATCACCCGATGAATTGAAATGGTTGAGAGAAGCAAAACACAAGAATTTGGACATTTGGAATGAGTTTCCCTATTTTGAGAACACAAAAATCATTAAGTTCATTTTGAGAAGATTGAATGATGACACTCTGATTCTAGACAAACCCTACATCATTTTTAAGGAATTAATTGGAAATTTAACTGGATTATGCAAAGTTGGGGATATACCGAAAAATAAATCCATCTAGAATAAAGAAGTCAAAACCCTAACCAGATTTATTAGAGATTAAAGGGCATTGGTAATCTCGACAATCAAAAAATCTATGAAAAGATACATTGTGCATGACATATCCTACAAAATTTTCTTTAGAAACATAGAAGGTTCTACTTCGACAGGTGTAGTCTACATATCACACAAAATGATAATGGAAGATCAAGACTTTGACCTTTGCAGATTGTTGAAAGATCAACTGATGGGGAATGTGCAATTAATGAAGATAACATATTACCCTTTTAGGTTTGGTACTCTGGTCATATGTCTAGTAGTGTATTTTCTGAATTGCTTACCGATGAACAACAATGTGATATGGAAAGTAAATGAACCAGTGTACAAACAAATATAGACACACTCTAAGAGTTTGGCTAATTGTGATCAAGAATTAGGAGATTTATTTAAGATTTTTCTAGGAAAGTTTGGCTTATTTGGTATTTCTTCCGGTAAAATCACTTGAAGTTGGGTCCTCTTCTTGTGAGATGGAGAGAAAGAAGAAAAGAGAAAAGGAAATTGTTGTTTGTACTCCTCTGAAATGCAAGATTCCAAAAAATTGAAGGAAAAGGAAAGGAACAAGAAATCATGGATATACCAGATGAGGCATCTAACAAAGAAATTGAGGACACATAGGGAAAAGAACCAAAATCAACCAAACTAGAACAAGAAAAGGAAAAGATAGAAGCAAGTGAAGAAGAAGATGACTTGACAAAATAGAAGCTATTGCAACTTATTCATAAGGAAGGTGGAATGTAGAAAATTACCAAATTATGGTCTATCAGACCCTCATATGATCAAGATATGATTTTAAGTGTACTAAATGCTCATATTGTGCAAAACCAGATCAAATTGGAGAGTTTGCAGAATATTTTACGTGAAGAAATTATTGAATGCATTAAGGAAACTTTGGACTCTGAACCTCAAAACAAAGAAGAAGGAGAAGTAATATTATATTTGAAGGAGTAGTTTAGGCTTTCACTTACCAAGCTAAAAAATAAAATGAATGAGCCGAGGCAATGCATAAGTGCAAAAAATAACATCTATAACTATTGCATCCATTGGCCTCATGCAATTGGTAAATACAAAGAAAAATTGGAAAAAATTGAAACCTAATTAAATGGGATTGGAAAAAGCTTTGATATGTTTCAGGATCAGGATGGCACAATCAAAAAAATAATTTCAAGAGTTATAGTCTGAGCATACAATAGTTCAAGTCACTAAAAACAAACTTGTGGACACTTTTTGGAAAGTAAAAGACCTAACTGAATGCAGACTCGAACAGATGATTGAGATATCGAGGAAAGGAGAGAAATTAGAGGATGCGATCACAATTTTAGAATCCATCATTGAGATTTTCAACAAGAAATCTAAGAATAACAACATGATCATAATCATTGGGATTACATTAGAAGCTTGGAAGAAATTTTTTTCGGAGATGAAAGAAAATCACAAGATAATCTTCTAACTCAAGTAGTAGTTGTTCTTTTCTTCAAAAATTTTAAACAATTTTGAAGTTTTGGTTATGTTTCAAATGGGGAAATTGAATACATGTTTGTCATTAATTTCAAAGGGGGAGAGAGAGCAGTGAAAAATGCCTCATCAATCTTAGGGGGAGCTATGTTTTGAAATTTTGAAGCTCGGCAGTGTACTCATGTTGGTTTTGACACTTAGTCATTTTTCACTAAGTGTTGCCATCAATGCCAAAGGGGGAGATTGTTGGAATATGGCTTCTAGTGTTTTCATTTATGGAACCTAAGTCATTTATCTGGTCCATATTCTAGTATTGGTCCATACCGACAAACAAAATGAAGAGCTAGCTATTACCGAAAGTAAGAGTGAAGAATAGGGTATTCAGTTTCAGTTAAATCTGTTGACCTGTATACTTCACTGGATTATCATTTTTGGTTGTGGATTTGAGAGAAAGGTATTTTTATGTTTGTATTATCTTAACCAAAGTGTGCATTTACTAGTGTTCAATTTAGGAGATTTAGTGTATTAATTTTTTGGTTATCAGTGCTAAACAACCAACTTGGTGGATATAGTCATTGTGGATGTTTAAGGTGTAATTGGTTGAATGTTTTGTGCTCAAACATGTTTAATTAGGTCCCTACTATGCTATGACCGACTGTGGATGGTGCAAATAAATAATTAGTTGTGGATTTAGCTGACGATTGAAAAGTACTTTATGTTTTATAAAAGTTGGCATATCAATGACCAAATCTTTGGTAGTGGATATATATAAGAGATCGGTTGTATCATTTTGTATATGGAATTTGTGAGATGAGAATTTTAGAAGGATAGTGATTCAAATTCATTTGTGAATGGTTTTGTGATGTGAAGAGCAGAGCAAAGCAGAGTAGAGTAGAGTAGAGAAGAGTAGAGCGAAGTGTAAAATCAGACAAAAGGTCCAAAATCTAGTCTATGAACTTAACCAGAACTATAACTAGGCATGATTAGATTCCATTACTTCAGTTCAATCCTTCAAATAGTCTTAATCTGAATACTTTGTAAGACAATGAGCCTTCCTATTTTGAGCAGTGAGCCTGAATGCAAGCGCATTTCTTTTTGTAAAACCTATATTTGAGTAATCAAATTATGGATTGACCTCCACCATGGTTTTTCCCCTAACACAGTTTCCACATAAAAATCCTTGTGTTATGGTGTTGTAAATGATTACTTTATGTTTTTGCATCTTTCCTTTGGTTTAATGTTGAAATGGTTTAAATATTAGATTAATAAAGTTCGGATTTTTAGAACACTGATTCACCCCCCCTCTCAATGTTCCCTTTAGTCCAATAGTGCTGATATCTATCTACTCCACGCTAAAATCCATCTTCTCCATGCTTCCATCATTCCACAATCATCTTGATAGTATCTTGTGACACACAAAAATATCATGCATACATAATCATGTTAGAACCATCATAAGCATCATCATAAGAATGTTAGGTCATGCGACTTGCATTAGAAAATATAAAAACATAGATAGCAACATCATATATACATGCATAGATGCATCCATATAAGTATTACATTTCATAATCGCATAATATCATCTTGCATTCATCAAACACTAGCATACATCTCATTCCATACATTTTATCGCATATCACCACATTTACATATCAAAAAGGAGATGATACATAATCATCACATTTCATATACATTACCCATAATCCACATCCACTTTCCATCGCATTATATTGTATTTTCATACATACTACATATCCATATTTCATTATTTCATAATCATGAAGCATGCATAACATAAAGCATACATCACATGTGCATCCACATAACCATCATAATCATATAAAACCATCCTGCATATAGAAAGCATAGCCATAAGGATAAACTCATGTGTATCCATCAATACATCACAAGATAGATAATCATACATAGGCATAAACCATACATCATCCATAATGCATCATAATATATAGAATCATCTCATAATCATATAAGTACATGACATCAGAATAACATAATCTATCACATAGAAAGATGAATAATAAATGATACATTAGATAGTCACTTCCAAAATCATGCATCTTGCATATATATCAAAAAATCAAGTGTCATAGTAGAATGTCAGGATGATCTAAAAAATGGAGCTCATAGGCTCAATCAAAATATACATATATATTAGTGTCTAAAGCATAATAAAAAAAGAACCAGTCGGTGCTCCCCATATCTCCTGATAGAGACGGTCTTGAGGGAGATTGTCTATCCTTTGGATGGTGGGATCCTGAGGCCCTATCCCCTAATGGTCATTGATATGGTGAATGTAGTGGCTATGAAACACCCCCATTGCTCTATGATAATCTTGAATGAGACCTATCTCGGATCTACTCATGGTCACTGAAAAGTTGGGCTCTCTTTGCTAAGGGGGCATCTCTCTCTCATATAGATCTTTGTAGTATTGCTCAGCTTAGATAGCCATCCTAAGATCTCATGCAAAATCCATCGATGGGCCACTACACTTACTGATAAATTCAATGGAACCCTACTCAGCCTGGTGTTCCCTGATAATGACCATGTCTCTCTTGGCCCTCGACAATTGGACCTCTACTTGTTTAGCCTGTAGTTGCACCTATAGCTCTGCAATATGGGAATCCAGTAGCCTATCCTCCACTTCCACCTCCATCACCTCAATGATGGGTATCTCCTCTAGCCCCTCCTCCATCAAAAATATTTCTCTCTCCTCCTCCTCCTCTTGACCTACCAGCTCCTCATCTTGAGCGAACTCCTCTACCTCGAAATCTATACCAATGTCAATCTCTGAATGCTTTTCCACCTATCTCTCTTATTGGTGAGGAGATACATTTTATTTCCCTACAACCTTTACCACTACTAATCTCACCTCACCCTCCTAACAAGGGGCCTACACTACATGTATGCCTCTATCTCACCTCAGGGTATGTGCAAGATTATCATGGAAAAAATAGGCCCTTAAATGGTGATGAAAATTCAGAAAATCAGAGTTAGGCAACCTGACGTAAAAATTTGAATAATTTATCTATATTATTTCAAAAATATGTAAGAATATAATTTGTAGAAAATTGAATGTAGTTTCTAAACTACTAGGTTTATTTTACTTTTTTTTAAATCTATTTGGTGAAAATTTGAAATTTCAATGTAGTAGTACTTAAATTTTAGGGGAAAAATAAGAAGTAGGTGTTAGTCTAACCACCCTAACCACAATAAAATGATAATATATTTTTACAATATTTAATATATAAGTAGAGGAATCATGTCCTGATGTGATGCATATTTTTTTGTAATTTGTTTCCAAGTAAATAATTAATTATGAATTTTTTATTACAACTTTTTAAAAAATATAAAAAATCTTATGTCTGGCCACCTTAACTTTGTCAAAACTTCATGAAATTCAATTTTTATTTTTTTAATCCTATAGTATGTGAAGCATAGAATGTGACACATGTTTCAGATTCAAAAAATGTGATACCATTTGAAAGTTATAAATGTTTTTCAATCAGCCTATGAATCAGGACTTTAGTTGTAATTCAAATAGAAAATTAATAGTAATTATTTAGTAAATTCAAAGTAAAGCATAATTTATATTGGTGGAAAGTTGAGAATCTCCTTTAAAAACCCTTTTCGTTTCATCAACTTTGGGTAAAAAAAAAGTTGTCTGCCACATGGGCCATCATATCACTTACATATCGCCACTTTTTGGCCCATCATGATCCTGCACATACCCCTTAGTGGATGAGGTGTACTGGGTGGTCGTAATTCTCTACCTCTTCCTCATTCATCGATGCCTCATCTATCCCCTTTTCCTCCTCCCCCTCACCTCCCCAACCTCCATCCTCTCCTTAACCTCATCCTCGAAGCCCTCTCCTCAACCCCCTCATACACCTCTCTATTGGTATTAGTTGATCAGTATTTGTAAGTGGTATGGTCTTATGGTTGTCCCACCATGAATCAAACTCTAGTGTGGTACCTGCATCTTCTACCTCCAACCTAGCTCCTCACTACATTGGTTGTTGTAAGCTATGTATATCCTACTCTACCGTAGTGATGAGAATTATCACCCCCATGGTTGGATCTCTTTTCTCGACTGAGAAAACTCTATAGTGCTCACTAGTAACCCTTGTTACTCACCGAACTATCAACAAACTCGCTGTAGAAAATATCTCTTTATAATGTTTTGGCTCTATATATTCCAACCAATCAAGTATCGATTCTGGTAGAAATAGGGAAAATGATCATCATCATCCACAAACAAGGTCCCATCCCTGTATGGTCTCTAGGTGAATGAATTTAATATGTCTATGGTATGCCTCCAATATCAAACATCACCAACATGTGTTTGCATCATCGTGCCTCCATAAATGAAAACATAGGGAAACCTTGCTCCTAGATACCTTTGGATGGGTGGTCAAAATACTGCAATATGATCCTAGGCCTAGACCATCAAGAGAGTAGTCCCACAAATAATGCTTTGAAAACCCTAATCCACCATGCCATGAAGCTAAAAGTATAACATAGCTAGCATGCATAATGCTTAAGCATGCATCACACCTTGGTGCAGATGCATGGAAATGGGTAGCAATTTTGTGGACACCCTCAAAAAAAATAATTGAAAACCATAACGCGAGCATGTTATAACGTGAGCACATTATGACGCGCTCGCGTTATGCCTTCCATTAAACCTAGGCAAGGTCCTGACGGCTACAACTACAAAGACATAACATGAACGTGTTATAACACGCTCGTGTTATTGACTGTTAAAAGCAAAAAAAAAAAAATGCAAATCTCTCATTTGCATTTCGACTAGTTTTTTTGTTCACCCGCGGCCAAAAACCCCAAAATACCGTGCTCGCGTTCGAGGAGAAGAATTTCTTCACCAAGAATCCAAATTTCTTCGCAACGATGGTGCCACGACGACAAGGAGTTGTAAGAGGTAAGGATTCTATGCTTTTTGTTTTGAATTTGTTAGTTTTAGGTTGAATTTGTTAGTTTTCGGTTGAATTTGATATCTATTTGTTTGAATTTTTAGGAGATGCAAATCAACCTGCAAACCCTCAAAATCCTCAATAGGAGGACCAACCAAATCCTCAAGATCAAAATTAACCACAACATCAACCTCCTCAACTAATCACTCAACTCCCTCCTGGCACTCAACAAAATTTAATGAGTGAAATTGAGAACAACAAAAAACAAATTGAGGATCTGATCAATAGGTTGAGTGATCCAAATGGTTCAACCACAAAAATAATGACCCTAGCAAATTCCTTAAAAGATATATTAACAAATGTATATTCAATTAGCAAACAAATAACTGGACGGGAAGATAGGAGGCAGGCGGCTAGGGAGTATTATGCAAATAAATTATCATACAAGGATGTGAAAGATTTAAAAATAACAAAAGTTGATTTGTGCTCATTATTCACCGACCCATGCACAAATCAAAATCTTACCCTCAATGAGAAGAGGTTTCCTATCCATTGGTGCCACCACCAACAAATGAAGGAGCGGTTTTATGATAGGTGGTACATGGTCTTCGATTACCCACCATGCAACAATTGTCAGGTCCCGCAATATTTCCTTAGGAAACTATACAATGAGTTCATATTGAACAAAATCCCAAATTATTTTGATGAGAGATTTCCATGGGAGAGGTGGGGGGTCAGCTCAGGATAGACCTAGTGCACAACTGGATCCTACGAAGCAAGGTAGATGAGCTCTCGCTAGGCCACCTCATGAGAACATTGTTATGCCTTTCGTCATGAAGGAAAGTGGTGACGTAGAGACATTGTAGGCAATCAGCACTTTGAAACAGAGTGTCATCCATCATACTAGCCCTATTCTACAACGCCATCCAGTGGAGTCTTCTAGTTATGGTTTTTGAACACATGTGTGTCAATCTTGCGGGGCTACTTGTTCACATGACCCCACCAACCCTCAGGATACCGGTACACAGGATCCGTCTGCAGCTATGGAGATGGAGAGGGCAGCTGAGATTTTCCATGAGGCATATGACATTGATAGTCAGGTAAAAGTTAGTGCATGTGTTCATTGAATTTAATTTATTAAATTTTGATTTTGAAATGCAAGATTAACTAACTTTTTTTTATGATTTTAATAAAATTATAGGGTGATAGTGTTGAGACTAGATACACCGGTCCCCCACCAACCTATTTTTGTAGTACACCTATCGCTAGGGTATGTAACTAGTAAACAATTATAAGTTTATTGCATATTAATGGCATTGTTTTATGAATGGTAATTTAATATGCAATTTTGGATGTTGAACTGACTAATATTGGAGGTTTTGATGGAACACTTCCCAGTGGCGGTGGATTTACTCAAACCTTCATGCAAGTAATAGAATAAAGAGTTTAACTAATGAATCAAGTACTTAATAGATTTGTGTAGTTTATACATGCACATCATTGATTATGTTGAATAATTTGTTGTTTCATTTTCAGTTGTTGCGAGACAATACACCTCTGAATGTGATGAGGGCAATGGATATTGGTATGACATCTGCTATACAATCCTCGATGGCTCTGATAGAAGAGGTATGAGGCAAATTAGTAAATTTTAATTTACATTTGTTGTTATAGATGTTAGTGAGAAATCAAACCACTATTGATTCAAGTAGTTTTTGTCTATTTGTATGGTTTATACAGGGCTTGAGCATGCCTGAGCATGGGCATGAGGATATTTCCCTCATGGAGAGAGATCGTGAGATGGCTGTAAGTGATTATTTTGTCAAATATATCATTTTTTATAACGTAATTTCTATATATTCATGTCTTTGCTTCTTATTGTAACAGTTAAAACTTCACCATGAACTAAACCCTAAGAGGAGTAGCAGGAGCACTCCATGAGCACAGCAAAAATGAGTGACAGACCTATCACCATCCGAGTGAAAAGGAAAGGGAAAGATTTTATTTCCTGGGCATGGAGAGCAATGACTTTTGATTCCAGAGTCCTTTATTGTATTCCTACATGGTAGTTTTGTACATATTTTTTATTGGACATATTTGACATTGTATGCCTAGATGGCATTCTCGTAAGCCTATATGGCTATTTTGTACATATATTTCATACTTATATCGACATATATTTATGTATGTCTACATGGCTATTTGGTTAATACAAATATCTTTTTTCGATGCCTATCCATACTTGCATTCTAAATTGATGGTTCAATAGATATGAGTTACGTATATTCAAGTGTATACTTTACAACTTACATGTATAATTTGTGGCTTACATGTTTTCATGCATATACGTTGTATTCGTGCATATACTTTGTTTTAATTTGTGTATACTATGTATTCGTGTGTATACTTTTTGAGGCTTACATGTTTATGAGTACTTGTAGTTCCCTTATTGACATGTACATGTTTGACTTATTCACGTGTATAATTATTAATTGGTTAGCCCTAGAATTGATCTATGTCATCCTCAATGCATGATCCTTGAGATGGAGTAAGTACACCCTCAAGGTCAAAAGGAGTTTCACATGCATTCTTCATAGGCTCATTTTGGTAGTGAAACCAAAAACCTCTTGCATCATTGAAACGAAAAAAAAATTCCTTTATAGCAAGTCTGAAGCCATTATCATTCTCCATCAGTTCTTCATGTATCCACTCCCCATTAATGGTTGTCTCATGACCTTCATGAAACCAAGCACTTATCTCATTTGTGATAGAAGAAATGTATGAAGATTTATCTTCCTCCTTATGAACCATTCATTATCATGAGAGATGGGTTCTTGTGAACCACTACTGATGAATCATGGGTCAATGAGTTTGACTTTGTAAAACTACAGATTGAATCCTGATAGCAATATCACAATATTTATATATCTAAATGTGTTATTTCCTTCAGCTAAAATTTGTGCTTATACTTATGTGATTGATGTATGTTTGTGTATGGGATCATAGTAATTTCTATTTGATGATGCTATTGTGTCTTTAAGGTTTATTTAATAAAGGGTGCATGAAACAAGTTTTAAGTCCTTACAAATCTTTGAATTTCTTAGGTTTTTCTATTTGTCAAGTTTGGGCT
The DNA here is from genome assembly GCA_007115665.2 of Sequoiadendron giganteum. Lineage (NCBI taxonomy): Eukaryota > Viridiplantae > Streptophyta > Pinopsida > Cupressales > Cupressaceae > Sequoiadendron > Sequoiadendron giganteum. Next base: position 61,981,516 of record CM021101.1, on the reverse strand, counting down.
CCGAGCCCGAGTCCAAGTCAAAAAATGGCTTGTCAAGTCTGAGGCGAGTCCTAGTCTTGTAACACTGGTGTGAACACATCAAGGAATAATGTATATGCCGATGTAGAGAGAACCCATCCTTGTTTCCAAAAAAACCATGGTATAGATATGGTTGGTTGAGATAAAACATCACTCTCTTGGATAGTTCGAACCATAATATTTCATGGCTACAAACACACCTTCATTATGTGTGTTCTTGATCATACTAAAGAAATGGTGGAACATGTTGTAGATCAAATATTGCAACCCTAAGTCCACAAGAAGGTTACTTGTCCTGATTTTCGCAAATGTCTTTAAGATGTTCATCCTTCTTGAGTAATGTGAACTATTGATGTTATCTAGATCTTTGAAACTATTTGCAATCATGTGCAATACTATAGAAGCTAGAGCTATATCTAATACTACAAATGACTAGTCAATGGAATCCTGATAGCAATATCACAATTTGACACATTGTAGAAAATACCTCCTACTTATCAATTGATGAGCTAAAGTGATGGGGAGTCTCATCCCTCAAGAGCACTCTTGCTCTTCCCAAGACCTATTCTCTGGTCTTCCTAGGGTATTCCTCTCTACCCTACTCAGGGATCACTCCTTAACCCCTCTCACCATGTAAGAATCTCCACCAATTTAGTGTTAGGCAATGTTTCTCCTAGTACAAAGTCAATTTGATGATTGATTGCCCTCTTAGGTGGTAGTGTAGCTGATGTGCCTTTAGAAATGATATCCCTGAACTAATCCAATAGTTGCTTCACCTCTGTTGTCATAGGTAGCCGACTAGGTGACTCCTCCTCCTTTGTCTTCAACATGATTGCATAGAAAAATCCTTCTTCCTCCTTCACGTCTCTTAGGAATTCCTTTCCACTCATCAAAAGTACACTAGATTTTGCCTTTTCCACTGTGCTTTCTTGGGGAAAAAACTTTGTGGTTAAGCGCTTGAGCTAGAGTATACTGGAATGGGTGACCTCCCAGGAAGGCCTAGTGCCTCACCTCTATGAGCATCACTTAGATGCAATGAGTGCTAAGTGGGCCATTCAATATCATTTCAAATTTGTTGCTTTAAGCAACTTAAGACTCCTCCAACCTAAGGGATTGATTCGGTGGAACATAGCTCAGAGTGATTCCACATGTTTCAGTGCAAAAAAGGACCATTCCTAGCATAATAATACCTATTTGGATGTGTTGGAACAGTCCACTTGGTCACACAAGTTGCAGAATGAAAGTTGCACCACTTTGCAACTTTGCACTACTTGCATTTGATGCTTTTTCCATCAAGTGAAAATCTGCCACCACTAGAAAACCACTCTGAGATACCCAAAACCGAGAGAGGTTTTTGTAGATAGGCTCAACATGATCCTATAGGATTAGATGAGAAGTTTCTAAGTGTCACGACATTTGAGTAATAGCATGCTGAAGTTTGCAACCATTTTGCACTTTGGATCCTTAAGGGATCGATTCGGTGGAACATAGCTCAGAGTGATTCCAATTGTTTCAGTGTGAAAGAGGACCATTCCTAGCATAAAAATACCTATTTAGATGTGTTGGAATAGTCCACTTGGTCAAACGAGTTGCAGAGCGAAAGTTGCACCACTTTGCAACTTTGCACAACTTGAATTTGACACGTTTTCCATCAAGTGAAAATCCACCGCCACGAGAAAACCACTCAAAGATAGCCAAAATCAAGAGATATTTTTCTAGAGGGGTCCAATGCCTTTCTGTAGGATTAGACGAGAAGTTTCTAAGTGTCATAGTATCCATGTAATAGCATGCTGAAGTTTGCAGCTATTTTGCACTTTGGACCCTTAAGGGATCGATCCGGTGGAACATAGCTCAGAGCAATTCCACGTGTTTCGGTGTGAAAGAGGACCATGCCTACCATAAAATACCTATTTGGATGTGTTGGAACATTCTGCTTGGTCAAACAAGTTGCAGAGCGAAAGTTGCACCACTTTGCAACTTTGCACAACTTGAATTTGACACCTTTTCCATCAAGTGAAAATTTGTCGCCACGAGAAAACCACTCCAAGATAGCAAAAATCGAGAGAGGTTTTTTTAGAGGGGTTAAATTTCTTTCTATAGGATTAGACAAGTAGTTTCTAAGTGTCACGGTATCCAAGTTATAGCATGCTGAAGTTTGCAGCTATTTTGCACTTTGGACCCTTAAGGGATCGATCTGGTGGAACATAGCTCGGAGCGATTCCACATGTTTCAATACAAAAGAGGACCATGCCTAGCATAAAAATACCTATTCTAACATGTTGGAATAGTCTGTTTTGTCACACACATTGTAGAGTGAAAGTTGCACCACTTTGCAACTTTGCACAACTTGAATTTGACACATTTTCCATCAAGTGAAAATCCACCGCCACGAGAAAACCACTCAAAGATAGCCAAAATCGAGAGAGGTTTTTCTAGAGGGGTCCAACGCCTTTTTGTAGGATTAGACGAGAAGTTTATAAGTGTCACGGTATCCAAGTAATAGCATGTCGAAGTTTGCAGCTATTTTGCACTTTGGACCCTTAAGGGATCGATCCGATGGAACATAGCTCATAGCGATTCCACATGTTTCGGTACAAAAGGGGACCATGCCTAGTGTAAAAGTACCTATTTGGACGTTTTGGAATAGTCCACTTTGCAACTTTGCACAACTTGAATTTGACACCTTTTCCCTCAAGTGAAAATCTGTCACCACGAGAAAACCACTCCAAGATAGCCAAAATCGAGAGAGGTTTTCTAGAGGGGCCCAATGCCTTTTTGTAGGATTAGACGAGAAGTTTCTAAGTGTCACGGTATCCAAGTAATAGCATGCTGAAGTTTGCAGCTATTTTTCACTTTGGACCCTTAAGGGATCGATCCGGTGGAACATAGCTCAAAGTGATTCTATGTGTTTCAATGCGAAAGAGGACATGCCTAGCGTAAACAAACCTATTCCGATGTGTTGGAACAATCCGCTTCGTCACACAAGTTGTAGAAAAATGTGTACAAATTGTTTACATGACCTTTATATGACCTTTTCCACATTGTTTACATTTCAAAATTCAAAGTCTGCAAATTTTCCTACTTAAGTCATTTACAGAACAAGGTGCTACTGCACCAAAAATGAACTTCAACCTTACAATATTTGAGTATATCTCATTATATAATTAAATCTTATTACAATGCCTCTAACACTTCGTCCTCTTAGATCTTTTACAATGTCACTCATACATTCAAGATTCTGTTTAAATGTCTACATCATAGGTGCTCATCATGAGGTTAACTTCAAATGAGTAACATGAGATTCCCTCGCTAAACTTCACATGCTCTCTTATAATGGCTTGAAATAAAAATTGAGATTTGTCAAAATCATCAAAATAAGTATGTTGCATTGCTTTTTTGGCTGAGATTTTCTTTGATGGATCTTAAATCAGCATTTTCTAAAACGAAAGATCAATCAACCATTAGTAGTTTACTTATAAATACACAAAGTAAAAGAGAAAAAGAAAGAGCATCTAAAATGGAAATGAAATAAAAATAGATGGAAGGCACTTACAGATGTTGCATGCAGGCATCAAAATAAGGATGTTACATTGCTTTTTTGGTTGACATTCTCTTGGATGGCTCATATATCTGCATTTTTTGCAAGGGGACACCAATCATTGTAAAAGAAGATGGTAACATTGGCATCAAACAAATTAATGTGCATACAAGAATGAAATGATAAGAACCTATGTGAATATAATTACAAATTAATCCAATGAACCATCCGGGTCTGCTCTACTTTTATTGTGTCAAGTATTTCCTCATGGTCAGACTCACGGACCTTCCATAATGTCTTGTTCAAAGGTATACCCCCATATTTGGTCAAATGAACATTGGATGCCACGACAAGGTTCGAGTAATGAAGAATCTTACGATGCATGTCAAAGTCCTGAAATAGCCAATGTTTAACACTTGAATGTGTGTACCTTCTAAGCCATGTTCTAGTAACCACAACTGAGCCTGTAGGGTATTTGATGTTTTCTCCATCTATAATTGGGGCCTCCAATTTATTTTTGGTCTCAACACAATGACACAAGTAATAGTTTGCTCCCACTTCATTGTCTTCATCTGCAATAACTGCATAAACATGCCCTGCATTGATATGTGCAAAATATCTCTTGAAATTTGTCAACATTATGAATACAGTACAAAGTAAGATCTAATGATATGGAATTTCAACAACTAAGAAAGTAGATATATCACCTCGTTGAACTAGAACTGATATGTGGTCAAAGTTGACCAATGATTCTATCTGTGTTAGTTCCAATGCCATCGGAGGGCGATATGTGTGAAGTGGGCTAAGATAACTTGTGAACCATTTGTCAACCCACTCCCCTGACTCAAAATCATTCCAGTATTGCATTGTACATGAAGATCAAAAGCATGCCATCTTTCGTGTATCGATACTCCATGAAGCTATATTTGAGCTAAGGAAAGAGTGTACTTCACTCGATCCTATTAGTGTACAACAATCTTCACATGGTGCAATTTTAGTATCATCCATCAACCAAAAAAATCTACAAACTAAAGATGTACCTTCATTACCTGGACCCATCAAAGTATTACACCACTCGACGATTGGTTTTGCATTTGTCAACTTTGCACTATCTTTATACTTTAACTCTTCTCATGCTAATGCTCTTTTCATGCATGCTCCTGCACCATCATGCTCCCCCTTTCCATGTCTAACCTCACAAAAGTTCCACATATGTTGAACACCTGTAATGACATGCATCCTGCATAACCAGTAGAACATGCATGAGTTCTTGAACTATGTTGCACAGTTATCAGACCATATTATATGTTGATCGTATTCTATGCCCCTTTGAGCCAAACCACTGTAGAACATCTGGAAGCAACCTTGCACGAACTCTAGAGAATGTGTGCGATCATCACTAATGTAAAAGTGGTACTCCCTCAATACCTTCCTTTGCTCATCTGTACTATCAGATGCATGAATGAATGCTATGTGCACAAATATCGAAATTTGTGTAGAGTTGTAATATTGTGACTGCACCTCATGTTGTGGTTGTAGAGTGTAGTTCTTTGCAAAGTTAACCACAAATACTATGCTTCCAACTGGAAAGGTGTCCTTGCATAGCTTGAACTATGTGTCCAACCATCGGGTTCTATGGGTATGCTTTGCATACTCAGACAGTCTACTGTCATGAAATGTGGTCATAAATTTGTACACTGGAATCTTCTCAATAACCAAATCACACCTTTTTGCTTGAGACCCATCTTTTGTAGCATATGCCACTGTTTTATACTTCCTGAACTCTATTAGTTTTTGTCCCACCTCATCTGTGCTTTCCATATGTTGACATACTCGCATACGCTGGAAGCCACTGCAACACTCGCATGAACCATCCAAGCATGTTGTCCTATAGAATATATGGCCATCCTCTATTTCACATAAATTTTTTGATAAGAACTCTCTTGAAGATTTTGGTGGGGCTTCTATGCCACAATCTTGCAAAACATCATTAGTATGCAAATCTAAACATATAGAATGATAAACATCATAATGGTTAGAAAATTCAATATGTAGTCTACAACAACAAGTAGTGCGTGTGTGATTTATCTTGACATAAAAATGTTTAAGTAGTTCAAAAAATCTTTGAGAAATACTAATTTGAGGATAATCATTTTCAAATTTCTGAAAAAATTGGGTTTGAGTCATATCCAAAAAATGCTTTGGATGTGGCTCATGATTCCGACTACCGATTCTCCTTCTTACCACATCCCTTTGATTTGGAGATGGCCTTGTGTTATTCTTCCAATACTCTTCAATTAGTGTTCTCAAGGCTTCGACAACTTATTTATCTTTTCGTGACAGTCTCCTCGAGAATTCCCATAATTCATTTGTATCATTGCCCTCAATTCTTTGCCACCTTTGAATGGCCCTTGATAAATTTTTTCTACTAATTCCCATTTTTTCACTAGTCATTTTAATTAGGCGAGCTCTCTTTGTTTGACAACTTACCAAAGTCGATGTAATGATATGTCGGGTGACATTACTATCCTTTGAGCATGAGGTCTTACCCACACTCTTATAAGCATCCATTAGATTCTTCACAATAGTGTCTTCACTCGATGCATTCAATGTTCTCAACCCAAGAGTCTTCATGATGTTCCTATACTTTACACCCCACATCATTTCAACAAATAGTTGACATCTTGTAGTCTCATTTAGCCTTTCAAAGAATTATTCCCAAATCTTATCAGCATATCTTCTACAAGTGCATGTTGAAATCTTACCTTCCATGTGCTGCAAAATGTCATCATCAATATTAATCAAATACTTTGGCTTTCTACGCAAAATTCTTGCTGTTGTTCTCCTAGGTACATACATCTCAACATTAGGAATTTCATAAATATTTAATTGAGGTGGGCTAGATTGCATACCTTCGATCGAGGGTGGAGAAGAAGACATACCTTGAGGTTCATATGGTAATGATGGCATACCTTCTTTGTCAATTTCGAGTGATGATGTACTCTCAACTTGAGATGTGTTGGATGGTGTCCAACAATATTCACTTGTGGTAAATGGTGTCCCTCCATATTCACTTGTAGTAGATGGTGTCCGTCCATATTCACTTGTACTAGATGGTGTCCCTCCATATTCACTTGTGCTTTATGTTGTCCCTTCATATTCACTTGTCGTAGAGGGTGTGTCTCCAACTATGGCATATGAATCTATCTTACGATGATGCTTTTTCATTCGTGCTTGTTGTGTTGCCAATTCCCATTCTCTTTTTGAAAGTTGAGGTTCCTCTACAATCAGGTTGTTTTCATCAATCATTTCCAATTTCTTCTTTTCACGATATGCCGCCACCCGAAATCTCTCCTTTTCTTTCAAGGTTTCGTTCTCTTCATCTGTTAGTTTCCTCTTTGTCTTTTTCTTTGGCATGGTGGATAATTTTATCTGTACCATGGTAATGAGAGGAATATTAGTTCCTAAAAAATGTATCCATTCAAGATAATTGAAAAATATATGTCATTGAAGGCTTCATTTAAGTAATACTTACAATCATCATGTGCAAAAGTAGGGTCTTTTATTGTTGAAAATGCCTTGGAATGAAACTAATGACAATAGGATATGTGGTTCTTAGCTCAAACAAGGACTTTTCCATGAGAATTTGAGGAACCAAGGAGTGATTTTGAAAAATTGTTGGTGCAGGAGCACGTTAAAGGTCTTTTAGAAGATCTTGGCAATTTTGGCTTGTAGGTGGTTCTAGCCAACCACCAAGGGAATAAGGACTATGATGTAAAGTACCAATAGTGTTTTTGATGTGTGAGTTAAGGAAAACTTAGGGTAGTCTAGAGCCTTGAAGTTTGGAGAAGCTTGAATGATGAAATTAGGCAAATTAGTCCATGTAGACTTGGCAATTTGTCCTAAAAGTGGGAAAAGGGCATTAATGATGATCTAAGCCCAACCCAAGGGTCCTAGAACGTGGGAGAAAGGTATATAAGGTCAGAAAAACCCTAATTGAGCATGTGGGAAAGCTATTGTATGATTTGGAGTTTTGGAAGGGGAATTTATGAGTTGTAAGAGTGCAAATTTCATTGAATTTCTATTTTTGTGCCTTCATCCAGTCAAGAATGGATTGAAAGAACCTATCTAATACTTTAAGTCTTTCAATTGTGTCACTTAATTACTATATGAAGCATTAGATTAGCCATTTAGTTTAATTGCTTTCTGTTTTGCAAGTTTTTAGAGTTTTTGGTCTCATAGCCGGTTTTGGCCAATTTTTGGAAATAATGATCCCCGCTTGAATTCTCATGGCAAGGCTACCATGGCCACTTGGAATCAAGTAGGGGACTATTTTTATAGTGTACATATGGTGTTTGGTGTCTTGATTTTCAGGGGAAATGGTGAATTCATCAAGAACTAGGCGAGTGCAAGTGCATTCTGGCTAGTGGCTTGGAGAGGACAATAGTAAAGAAAGTTACTAAATGGATTGATTTGCACCAATCAAGAGAAAAAGAGTGTGGGTACATGTATTCCAGACATTTTCATGCAAGGAGGAGAGTTGAGGAGGTCATTGAAGCCCTCAAAGTTGGAAAAAGGAGCCAGAACCCTAGAAACCCTTAAAAATAGCGGGTCTGAGGACAGTCCTATGTACGGACGTCAAAGGGACTAAACACCTAGTAAATATTGAAGCCGAGGGTACCAATAGAAATAATCTATAAAAATATTTGGGGGTTGTTAAGACCGTTTTTGAGAAAAGCCAAGAAAATGGGTTCTAGGAGGCTTAATTGGGCAAAAGGCTACAAGGCCTAAAATTGGATTTTTCAAGAAAGCAATGGGTACAAGGTAAAAGAATCCTATGAGATGGATCAGTGAGGAGTAAAATTAACAAGGGGATAGTGAGAATACCCTTTCCTAGCCCCTGGAGTGGTTAGGACACTTTGGGTCAGTGTGGAGCCCAGGGAAGCTTAGTGGTGAATTGAGAGCAATGGTGAAGAATTTGAAATTGGTGGAGAGCCTTATGAGGTGAGAGGGGTTTAGGAGGGATCCTTGAGTAGGTTAGAGAGGAATACCCTAGGAAGACCAGAGAATAGGTCTTGGGAAGAGCAAGATTGCTCTTGAAAGATAAGACTCCCCATCAATTTTTGAAGGAGTGGTCTATGTAATGAACTTTTGACCTTGTGTAGGGTATATTGAAGATGTTTGATGCTTTGGAATGGTCTGGGAAGGCCCGGGTATAGGAGTTTCTATAAACCCTCCCTCTTTGCATTGAAAAATGGGGGTTTTTGTATTGGAAGCCTAGTTGAGTGGGTAGGGTCCTAAGACCTAGAAATTATCATGTTTTGAAACCTAATTAAAGACTGTTTTTGGGTTTGGAAGTCTAGTGTGAAGATCTAAGGGTAGTTCCTTTGTAAAATTGGCCTACTTGGAGGCCTAAAATAGTGAAAAAGGTCAGTTTTCTTAATGTTGTCCCAAAGGAGTCATGTGATGGGTTAAGGTATGTCTTACAACTTGTGAATGACATAATCATCGGTTGATGTTTTGAGGAACCTAGTTGATTGTAATCAGTTATTTTCAAGATTTTCAAGGTGTTTTGAAGGTCCTTAAGGAATTGTGAACTCTTAATGCTAATTTGAGTATACGAATCAAATGTTTTATGAAGGGAAATATAGTTGAATAAGTGTGTCAAGAAAGATGTTGATTTCTTCCTTCGTACTACATCAGTTTGTGCAGAGGTATTGGAAGGTGTTTGGACCCTTCAGAGGAATGGGAGAGGCTTGGAGTTGTGTTAAAGGATGAATTTTGGTGAATGGTTCTGAATTTCTATAATTGGCAAGTGTAAATAATTGTGTATATAATTTGGTAATTTAAAATGTGCATTGACAACCTAAGGTTATAATGACAAACAAAAATGAAAGCAAGCCATAATAGAATGAAAGAAAATTTGTAAAGACTTCACATACCTTAAAAACCAGACTTTCAAATGGAGAAGTTCAACCCAATTATGTAGCCTTAGCTTCTTCTTTCTTCAAACTCCACAACAATTTGACTTGTTCAAAAGCTTGTTCCCTTCCACACTTCAATTGTATATCAGTTTTCAATGGAATTCAAACTTCAATTGATATTATATGTCTTGGGTGAACCCACATAAGTGGTGAACACTTTTGTGGAGGAAGGGAAAAGTCATTTTTTCTGTCTACACAAAGTGAAGGGGTTCGGTCGAACCAAATTGTTCATTCTAACCCCTTTGACATGTGAGCCAGAAATATTAAATTAAAGGGGTTCGAACGAACTAGGGTTCGGCCGAACCCCCTTAATAGGGATTTAAAAAAAAAAAAACCCGTCATTTTCCCGGACCCCATGAAAGTTTTTCATTATTTTAGTGTAAATATGTTTAGTCGAACCCCTTAAAGACGTTCGACTGAACCTGGGTTTAGCCGAACATCTTTTTTCCCCAATTAACTAAAAAAATTACCCAGGGTCAGCCGAACATCCTTTAAGGGGTTCAGCCGAACATCCTTTTTCCCCAATTTCCTAAAAAAAATGATTTTTTTTGTAAAAAATTGTCGTTCGAAACTCAATTTGAAAATGAAAATGTAGAAAATTTCAGAAACCCAACTAGATAATGATAGTACTCAAAATGAGCTATCCCTTGAATATAATTTTAATATGATTTTCTTTTATTATGTATTTTATTTTTTAGTTTTATTAAACATAGGTTTTTCACTGAAAATCAAAATCTCTGATTTGCACATGTGGAAAAATAGCAGATTATCAAAATAAATATTTTGAAAATATTTTGAGGCTGGTATTAATGTCCTTGATCCATTAAAAAAAATAAAATTGAATTTCGATTCATACAGAAAAAGGTATATTGTATACAATTCACCTATGTTTGAATTGCAATTGGTTTGACTTTGAAACTTGATTAAGGAAAAAATATTCAATAAAAAACTATGAGACCAAATGAAAGTGCTAGATACCATAGTTACAAATCTAAGTTCAAAAAAATTAGAATTTTATCCTTCATACAAAAAAAGTTATGTTGTATACGGTGAGCGTCACTTTTTTAAAAAATTGTTTTCTGAAAAAAACCAATTTTCATGGGAGATGGAAAAAAAAGTGCAATCTGATTCCAAAAATTTTGAAAAAAATATTTTTAGAATCTAGAGACAAAATGTGATGAGACTCTAGTTTGCATCATTCCCAAATTCCTCACGGTTTAGCTGCTACAAGAGCCCGAAAGTGAAGATTTAGTTAAAAATAATAATTGCAGTGTCAAGTTTGCCCAAAAATTGTAAACCACTATTGTGGGATCACCCTCTTTCAACGTGGAAACTATGCTATTTCATGCAAAGGTGGTAAAAATATCATGGAAAAGGTGATGGAATGTGAAAAAGATGCTTGCACACTTCACAACATCATCAAAAAGATATTTTTTATCAGAGCACGTGCAGAACCAAGGTAATATGCAAACTGTGGGCCTTCAAATCATGGGTATATAGATTTTTTTACCTTTTTAGTGGAGTACAAAATGCACACACATTATAACGTGAGCGTGTTAAGTGAAATTTGGTTTTCTTACTGTATTTTTGAGAGTATAGGAGTTTCTGAGAGAGTGGGAGGGAGAGAGGGGGAGAGTAGAAGATAGTGGAGAAGGGAAGAGTGGGAGAAATAGAGAGGGAGAGAGTGGGAGATAGAGTGGTAGGGAGAGAGGGGAGAGTGGGCGATAGAGAGGGAGTGAGAGAGGGGGAGAGTGGGAGAGAGTGGGAGAAGGGGAGTGGGAGATAGAGACCTAAACCCTAAACCCTCAACCCTTAAACCCTAATCCCTCAATCCCTATACCCTTTTAATCCCTCAGCCCTAAAACCCTAATCCCTCAACCCTTAACCCCTATACCCTCTTAATCCCTCAACCCTTTAACCCTAATCCCTCAACCCCTATACCCTCTTAATCCCTCAACCCTCGAATCCTCAACACTTCAACCCTAATCCCTCAATCCCTATACCCTCTTAATCCCTAAACCCTCAACCCTTAAACCCTAATCCCTCAACCCCTATACCCTCTTAATCACTCAACCCTAAACCCTCAACCCTTAAACCCTAATCCCTGAACCCCTATAACCTCTTAATCCCTCAACCTTAAACCCTCAACCGTTAAACCCTAATCCCTCAACCCTTATACCCTCTTAATCCCTCAACCCTTAAACCCTAATCCCTCAACCACTATACCCTCGTAATCCCTCAACCCTCAACCCCTAAACCCTAACCCCTCAACCCCTATACCCTCTTAATACCTCAACCCTCAATCTTCAACCCTTAAACCCTAATCCCTCAATCCCTATACCCTCTTAATCCCTCAACCCTCAACCCTTAAATCCTAATCCCTCAACCCTCAACCCTTAAACAATAATCCCTCAACCCCTATACCCTCTTAATTCCTCAACCCTGAACCCTGAACCCTTAAACCCTAATCCCTCAACCCTCAACCCATAAAACCTAATCCCTCAACCCCTATACCCTCTTAATCCCTCAACCCTCAACCCTCAACCCTTAAACCCTAATCCCTCAACCACTATACCCTCTTAATGCCTCAACCCTTAAACCCTAATCCCTCAACCCTTAAACCCTCAACCCCTATACCCTCTTAATCACTCAACACTCAACCCTCAACCCTTAAACCCTAATCCCTCAACCCCTATACCCTCTAAATCCCTCAACCCTTAAACCCTAATCCCTCAACCCCTATAACCCTAATCCCTCAATCCTCAACCCTTAAACCCTAATCCTTCAATCCCTATACCCTCTTAATCCCTCAACCCTTAAACCCTAATCCCTCAACCCTTAAACCCTAATCACTCAACCCCTATACCCTCTTAATCCCTCAAGCCTTAAACCCTAATCCCTCAAGCCTTAAACCCTAATCCCTCAACCCTTATACCCTCTTAATCCCTCAACCCTTAAACCCTAATCCCTACACCCTTAAACCCTAATCCCTCAACCCTCGAATCCTCAACCCTTAAACCCTAATCCCTCAATCCCTATACCATCTTAATCCCCCAACCCTCAACCCTCAACCCTCAACCCTTAAACCCTAATCCCTCAACCCTTGTACCCTCTTAATCCCTCAACCCTAAACCCTCAACCGTTAAACCCTAATCCGTCAACCCCTATACCCTCTTAATCCATCAACCCTTAAACCCTAATCCCTCAACACTTAAACCCTATTCCCTAAACCCCTATACCCTCTTAATCCCTCATCCCTTAAACCATAATCCCTCAACCCCTATACCTTCTTAATCCCTCAACACTTAAACCCTAATCCCTCAACGCTTAAACCCTAATCCCTCAATCCCTATACCCTCTTAATCCCTCAACCCTCGAATCCTCAACCCTTTAACCCTAATCCCTCAATCCCTATACCCTCTTAATCTCTCAACCCTCAACCCTTAAACCCTAATCCCTCAACCCCTATACCCTCTTAATCCCTCAACCCTC
>CM021101.1:61919043-61968384 GCA_007115665.2 Sequoiadendron giganteum | reverse complement strand
CCCTCAACCCTTAAACCCTAATCCCTCAACCCCTATACCCTCTTAATCCCTCAACCCTCAACCCTCAACCCTCAACCCTCAACCCTTGAACTTTAATCCCTCAACCCCTATACCCTCTGAATCCCTCAACCCTCAACCCTTAAACCCTAATCCCTCAACTCCTATAACCTCTACTCTATAACCTATTAATCCCTCATCCCTAAACCCTAAACCATAAACCCTCTACCCTCTACCGCCAATCCTATACCCTCTACCCTCAACCCTAATCCCGCAACCCTTAAACCCACTTAGTAAACTCTCTACCCTAATCCCTTGACCCTCTTGACCCTTAAACCCTTAAACACTCAACCCTACACCCTCGACCCTCAACCCTAACTCCTTAAACCCTAAACTGTTAAACCCTTTAGCCTCTACCCTCTAACCTCTACCATCAACCCAATACTCTCTACCCTAAACCCTAATCCCTCAACCCTTAATCTCTCAACCCCTATATCCTCTACCCTATATATTGGACCCTCAACCTTAATCCCTTGACCCTATACCTTAAACCCTCAATCTTTAACCCTCAACCCTTAAACCCTATACCCTTTACCCTATACATTAAACACTCAACCCTCAATTCTCAACGCTCAACCCTTAATCCTTAAACCCTAAACCCTCTACCCCATACATTGGACCTTGAACCTAATCCTTCAACCATATACCCTCAAAACTATACCCTAAACCCTCAACCCTCAACCAAGTAAACCCTTAACCCCAAACCTTTCAACCCTAAACACTTAAACATTAAACCTTCTACCCTATACCCTCAACCAAATATCCTCTACCATCAAACCTATTCCATCAATACTCAAACCTTAAACCCTAATACCCTAGAAACCATCAACCCTATAGGTCCTCCATCCTAGTCCCTCAACCCTATACCCTCAATCCCTATCACTTTCTCTCTATCTATACATCTCACCTCTCCCTCCTTCCCTTCCTCCCACCCTCTATAATTGTCTCTATCTACCGTCTCCCTCTTTCTGCGTACCTATCATTCAATCAATCCCTACCACCCTCTCTCACTCCCTCTCTCTCACACTCCCTCTCACTACCTATCTCTCGAGTCTCTCCCTCTCACCCCCCTCACACTCTCAAGTCTCTCCCTCTCACACTCTCAAGTCTCTCCCTTTTGCACCCTACCTACATAACCCTCTCTTTCTCTTTGTGTCTCTCTCTCTCTCCCGCTCCCTCAATTATCTCTCTCCCTCTCCATCAATTCTCTCTCTCCGACCCCCCCTCTCTCTCTCTCCCTCCCTCTATCCCTCACACCCTACCTAGCTAAGTCCTTCTCAATCCAACCCCTTCTCTCCCACTCCCTCTCTCTTAAACTCTCACTTCAACCCCCTCTCCATCTCTCTAGACTCTCTCTAAATTCTCCCTTCGTCTAAAGACATACATAAATGCATACATACAAGCATAATACATTTGTACATATAATCTTACATCCATACAAGCATACATACATACATGTACATAAAAATATATTAGCATTAAATATAAAGTAAGACATAACACGAGCGTGTTATAGGGCGCTCACGTTATGTGCTAGTAGACATGTTCCCCGCAGAAGCAAAAACCATGTGAAAAGCAATATATAATGCGAGCACGTTATAACGAGCTCGCGTTATATCTTGCTTTGGGAATTACTGAACTTTAAGCTTGGTATTGCCTTGGAATTCCAACCAAAAGGATTGGAGGGCATTCCCAACAACCAGAGATGTGTTTTTAAAAAAACCACCATATTTCTCATAATCGAGTTCGTGCTCACCGTCAAGATTGCACATGGTTCAATATCGAAAAAATTGAGCACATGGGTAATGTTCGGTTATCTCTTAGCTATTCAATGATGTAATTTTTTTCACTTTCTAAAAATGTTAAGTCTTTCATCCATAATTTATTTTATCTGTATGTCTTTTTTTTGCCAAAAAGCAGTGTTTGGTATTTTTTTCGTTATAAATTAACCATTCATCAATTTTTCAAATAAATTACATTTTTAGAAACTAGACTCCATTCTACAAAATTTAAAAATTAAAAAAACACAAATCAATTAGTTTCCAAAATTTGTAGGGGTAGCACAGCCAAAATTCCATTTTGAGGATATGTCCACTTCGCAAATTAGTAAAAAATCAAATATTCATTAAAAAATTATTAGAAAAATCGTGCATCAACTACATACTGTTAGATAACTTCTGACTATTGCGATTTTAAAAATACTAAAAAAAATTTCCCGTACGAGGGTCATACAAGAGTTGCTATGTTATATTTTTCTGACAAAAACAACACCAATTTGTGTACATCCCTCATTTGAACCCCTTAATCTCAATCATTTTTAGAATAAATTAGTAGTTTAGAAAGTAGACTCGGAGCACTTGAATCCTTCTTTTTGTTCCATCTCAAAATTTTGAGTCTAAGTATCCTCAATTTCACATCCAAGGTCAGTATTTCCTAATTTCAGAAAAAAGCTGTTCACTTAAGTCCCCTTTTTGGGAACCATCTTGGTGCACTTACCCCTTGAGTAAGCATGACAGTAAGCATCTCCCCCACTCGATCAGAAACCCATGTCCTCGTCAATTAGGGCACATGACTCCACTAATAACACTGCATAGAACAACGATGAAGAGATCATATCTCTCTACAAGAACATCCCAATATATATCGTACTCATCCACTCCTAGCTCAGTGATGTCCTCATGATCAAAAGCAACCACAATAGTACCATACCCCACTTCAGATCGTCAGACATAGACTACCCACAGACAAAAAATCTCAAAATGCACCACATATCCTCCAAAGTCATTGTAGCCTATCTTGTTGGAAAGTGGAACAAGCTAATCTCCAAGTGCCATCACTCAGCTAGTGCATTCAATAAACCCCTATTAGCTCGAATCATGAGCATGAAAGTGACATAGTATAATCCTAGGGAAGGCAGTCGATCCCTCTAGTCATCCTCTAACCGCTCGGGTAGTATAAAGGTCGAAGGCCAACTCTCTTGAGTGTAAATCAGGTCTAATGCCACTTGTGATCACAAGAAAGCATATTATGTCAATCAAAAAGCTTAAGAAAACCTATTTGACCTTGGTCATAGAGAAAATTTAACCTAAAATTGAGGCAAAAAATTAAACAGTCAAATGCATCATATTGTCTAGCATATGCATCTCAAAATTTAAATGCATCACAAAACTCGCACATGTAATTCACTTTTGCAATTGCATCGAAAAACCTATCAAATGTGGCCTTCTAGTCATCTGAATGTGTCATTAAAACCTACAATTGCATCTCAAAATTGCACATGCAGCTCAAAACCTCATATGCATCACTAAAGGCTACAGTTGCGTTGAAAATTTCATTTGTGATGAAAAATTAGTTGTGGCTATATCCTATGCATTTGCATCACACTGAGAAAATGCGGTGAACCGCATTCACTTGCAATGTGTGTGATAACAAATGCGATGAACGAGGTTTGTTGCATATGTTTGGAGGCCTAAAACTAGCAAAAATTAAAAAAATCACAAAGCAAGGTTGGAGTACTTACTGCATCCCTCGAGCCCTCTAGTCGTTTGTAGGTCCTGAACCAATTTCCACTATGTGCAACATGTGGTACTGGTGACATCTTGTCAGTAGCTTTGTAGTAAGTGTTCACTGACTCTCACTATTCACTAAAGGTTAAAATGCACAAATGACTATTTTTGGAAATCAAATCACATTTATACCTTTGTAAAATGGGATATTTACTACCCTTTTTCATTGGATGTGTCTAATGCTGAAACCAAACCCTAGTGTGAACTTCCTAGAAGCCTAAAATTAAAACATTTTGACGTCAATGCACAAAATTTGCTTGTTGGAAAACTTTTTCACATTTTTCAAAAAAAATCAAAATTTGCAAATTTTTTTTTAGAGGACATGGGTCTATCCTACCTTCGCCAGGGCATGTTGGGGCATATTTTGAATTGAATTTTCCTAATTATTCTTTGACACAACGCTCAAAATCACACTATGCCAAAGAGGGGGGAAATATAGAGACCTAAAAATGTCTTGGTCTACGAACACCACTTTTTCTGCATCATTCTCTCTTCCCTACATAATTAAATAATTTTAATTATTTAGTTATTTTCTTTAGTCGCATTCTTCTATTAGTTAAATAATTTTAGTTATTTAATTAATTCATTGTCTTTATTTTTCTTGGACTAATTAAATAAATTAAATATGTATTTAATCACGTCGCTAATATCCTATTCTTCTCTATAGTTAAATAAATTCTCATTTATTTAATTATTCACCTTTCACTATTCATCTATAGTTAAATAATTGTTTTAGTTATTTGACTATTCATGTAACCTCTTCTCTCCACTATTTAATAATTAATCTAATTTAATTATTTAATATCTCTTATTCCATTTCCTCCATATTTAATTAAATGTTTGAATAATAATCATTTTAATTAAATATCATTTTCCTTCTTTCTCCATAAATGAATAATCATTTTGATTATTTATTTCTCCATATCCTTTCACAAATTAAATAATACAATTTAATTTTCAATATTACCTCCTCAAATTAAAAATTATTATTTGATGCCTCCACTTTCCCCCACTGCTCTATGCTGCATGAAACCTCAACAATCGATCTTAGCATCTACGTGGCTTTCAATCTTGACCGTCTGTTTGAGAAGATTTTCTATAAATAAGGTTGTCTCCCTCATTGCAACCTTACAACCACTATCTTCAAAATTCTTGCTATCTTGTCATTGTCACTTGTAAATATTCAAACACTTCAAAATCTAAGGGAAATCTTGCAACTTAAGAAGAATGGAGGAGATGCAAGGAAGATGAAACAACTTCGATATGGGAAGTTTGATGTTGCTTTGATATTTTTTTGATTTCCTTTATCATCTTGTGCTTTCTTGTTTGGATTTGGGATTATTGGCTTAGATTTTAAGTAGTCATGGTTGCTATCATAGATCCTAGCCTTTTGTTTACAAATTTTAACCCTTTCTATAATAGTAAATGTAAAACATGCAATAGTGAGTATGCTATGATTTAACAACTATCACATGGCAAGGAGTAAAGTGCATGCATTTTAGTTAATTACATTAATAACATCATTTTCACGTATCAACCATTGTAAAAGATGACACTCATCAATAAGATTCACAAGAGTTCTATGAAATGCATAGTAGTTCATGTTTGTACTCTTTCCTTTTTTGTTTTCTCAAATAGGTGGCAAGTAAATCAATCCTAGACGAAGGAGTTGATCCATTTTTTATTCAATCTCTATTATAGTGTGTAAGAATGGTAACTTTTTGAGCTTAGAGGGCTTAGGTTTCTTTCTTTTTTGGGAAACTTACTAAGGTGGAGGTGTATATGAATTCAGAGGACAAGTGAATTTTAAGTTTGTGAGGGGAGATGGATTAAGAGATATGATATTTGAATGCACAAAGCTAAAGGGATTCCTAGTGGAAATACCTAAGGTTGTATTTACATTACTAGTGGGTTTCTTTTTTGTAGTAACAGTTGGATTAGTGTATATACGAATAGAGGCCATAGTTATAGAACAAGGAATTGAATTTCCACCTTAGTTTTGAGTATACCCCAAAGTTTGAGCACAACTAGCCATTGTATGGGCATGAGTATTAATGAAATGAGCTAGGCTACACAATTTTTATTCCTTGTTCATTATCAAGCATTTTCCTCATGTTATCTATGATAGGAACTACAATACCAACAATGTATTCAAAACTCACAAAGTTTTGCAATTTTTCTAAGGCTTCATCCATGTGTTTTAGGTTTTTGTTAGAAGATTAATCTTTACTTGGTAAAGGTTATTCTTTAAATGTATTTTTTATTAACTTGTAGGAATATTCCAAAAGAATCTCTACAAGTCTTTTGTCTTTTTTGTCATCTCACACATGTGTGAGGATGACTTATTTTTTAATTCTTTTATTGAGGAATATTTATAACCACCTCCTTAAGAGGTGATACTTTGCACACACATAAATGAATGGTGGCATCCATTGAGTTGAGAGTTACAATCTAACTCCTCCTTCTCACCTCTACTTATTGAGGTGCCTCTCCTCTCATTCATCAAGACTCAAGCAAGCAGGCCTAAAACTGAATCTCTCTCTCTCTTTGTATTATTCTTTAGGCATTTTGCCTCCATTCACAATATTGGGGTATTTAATTATTTTTTCCCCTTAACAAATTCTTGTGTCTCTCTTGCTTTGGTGGTGCTTAGTTTGACTACTTCAATCTATTTGGTAATCTCTTTCCTTAATTTTTTTTTTTCATTCATTAGTACTTTTCATTGCTCTTTTATATTTCCTTTCACGGTATCAAAGTTTGGTATTACTAATATTTAGTGAGATACATTGTTGAAGGTTTACCAGATTTTTTAGCACAGCATTGGGGACACTCTCAAAAAGGAGAAGAAGAAAAAGTGTCTAATCTTGGTTGTTTTTGTCTTCTAACCTATTTTTTTATTGTGTGGGAATTTGAGGTTTCTAGTTTCATATTTCAATTAATCTGTTTGCATTTAGTGTTTTTTTGTAAGAAACAAAAATACCTAATAACGGTTAGCCTATTTTTCTAAATTTCAAGCTTTCCTAACCCTCTTATGCAAGATATTTTATTTATAATATTGTTTCAAATCTGTATAATTTGCATGCATGTTTTATTTTTGCATAAATTTTTTAAAACCCTCTAATAAAGCGTTATTTTTCAAAAAAAATTAACAGTTCATTAATTCTGTAATTTTTTTTGGAATATTAAGCTAAATCTCTAAAAAAATTATCATTTTTTCCATTTTGTTTAAAAAAACAATTTTTTTTAAGAATTTAACCCTAGTTCACAAAAATCTTTTTAGGAAAAAGTTACTCTTCCTATATGCCGCTCCAACTTTTCCCTCTGTCGTTCAAACTCTGCATATTAAAAATTTTTTTATTCAAGCAAAATATTTTAGAACCCTAAATCTATCTCTTCGTCCGCCCTTAATCCTGTGCGTAGCCCACCCTTTCCGCCTCTGTCGTCCTCTGCGTGTGGCGAATGGAAAGTTCTTAAACTTTCATTTAAAAATAAATAAACCTAATTCCTTCCGCCTTGTTCGCCCGTGTTTTTTCCTTCAAATTTCCTTGCTTTCGATTTAGGTTTTTTAAAAGTCCTTTCTTTGTTTCATTTGCACAAGCTTTTCAGAAAGTTATAAAAGTTTTAAAAAAACTAAGAATCTTTCCTTTGCTTTATTTTAGAAACATATTCTTAAGTCCTTTTAAATGAGAATTTTTTTAATATAAAGTTTTAGATTCAATTTTTTAAATATTTAAGTTTAAAAATAATCTTTTTTTCTCATATTTATCTTTAATAAATGTTATATAAAGTTCTTTATTGAGTTTTTAATAAAGGTTTTAAAGATTTAAATTAATTTTCTTCTAATATTAAATTTAAAGTTTTTTAAAATATTTATAAATTTAATATTATTTATTTTTCAAAATTAATATTATTTTATTTTAATATTTGACATAATATTTATAATAATATTAATCAATTAATTTGTTATTTGTTTTTAATCAAAGTTCTTGGTATCTTGAAATTAGTCATTTAATTTCTTTCATCAAATATATATAATTTTTCGTCTTTTTAAGGAGGTTATTTCTAAAAATTAATTAAAGGGGTTTTTTTTCTTTCAAAGATTTAAATTTATTTAAAGAGAGTTATTTTTTTCCTTTTAAGTTTAATTAGTTAATTTCATTCTCAAGTATTTATTTTAATAAAGTTTTTTTTTGTGCATTTCAATATCTTTGCAATGTCTACTTTATTTCCAAAAATTAAATTAAATTCTTCTATCATTCTTGGAAGACTCATATCTCTATTATTTTTCGTTTTAAACATATTTTAGATGTTGTCACAGATCCTAAATCTAAACCAGGTTCATCTACATCCAAAGATGAAATCGAAAAATGAAATCTTAAAAATGAGGAAGCGTTTGGCCTCATAGGTATCTCCATGTCATCCGAACTTTATGTTCACATTGGTACATGCACAACTACCTATGAAGCATGAGACAAACTCAACACAATTTATGATAGAACAAATGAATCAAGAAAAAAACACATTCAAGATGAATTTGAAGATTTGAGGTATTCTGATTTTAAATCTATGGATGAATTTTTATTGAAATTTGATGCTTTAAATAGCCAATTGAATGGTTTAGGATTTAAATTAGATAATCTTATATTAATTCATCTTATTCTTAAAAGTTGTCTTCTTAGGCAATTTCCACAATTTATTACTAATATTCATGCTCAATTAGCCATTCCTTCTTTAGCTACTCAATTAACTTATGATATTTTTTGCAATTTATTAAGACAAGAAGAAGGTAAGTTGATTCAGTTTGGCAATATTAAGTCTAATGAACATGCTTTTTTGTCTAATCATAAACATAATTTTAAACCTCATTCTAAACAACAACAATATAATTCCAAACCTCATTATAATAATGGCAATGATCATAGAGAGTTTAACTCTTCTAAGAGACCACATTGCATTTATTGTAATAAGGATGGTCATTGGCAAAATACTTGTTTTAAAAAGAAAAATGAGAAAAAGCTTATGAATCAAAATAATCAATAGTTTCATAACAATGACAATCAATCTAGACATGCTTTTACATGTAGTTTTAATGTTTCCAAACCTTCTGAATGGGTTATTGATTTAGGTGCATCTCAACATGTTACTTCACATAAAAACTTTATTTTTTAAATAACTTCACAAGTACTTTATTATTGGACTTGATCAACCCAATAATAGTGTACTTGTTTTACTCAATTATATTTGGAATATGAAAAGGGGACATTCATGTAGTTATGAATACATGAATATTGTCTTAATGACTTATTTACTTAATAATCCTTCACGTCATAGTATGCAATTCTCATTATTCCATCACAATTTTTTTTAATATTATTATTTTTGAATTCAAGGTGGCTTGATTTGTGCCCCTTCATATTTAAATATATCTCTAAGATATTTCTATCACACTTTGTGATAAATTATCATTCTCTCTACCTAAGGCTTGATCTATTACAATATTTAAAACAAACCTAGTGTTTCCTTCTCATCTACAATTATGTTGTTTTGATAAAAGGGAATTTTTTTTGGTAAATTTGTCTTTTTGATGGATTTATCTCATCTATATATTTTTCAAAATTAAAGGCTCATTGAAGTTTTTTCCTTCTTGATGGATTTATTCCATCTATATATGTCCTGAAATTTAATCTCTTTATCAAGTCTCAATGGAGCCTTTACATATATGTTTAATGTGCTAGTCGCATTTGCAGTAATGTTGCATAGGGAGCCCTATCTATAATGAATCATATATTTTATCAAGTCTCATTGGAGTTTTTTCTTTGGACCCATGGAAAATATTTCCATCCACTTTGATGGTATGCACTTACTTATTTATGATGAAATTAAATCTATTTTCTTAATTGATGGGGATCAAGTTTTTGAAACTTTTATGTTTCATTATTTTATTGAAGGCATTATATTAAAAAAAACCATCTTTAGGACCAATTTTTCAAAGTCCTTTATTATTAATCTTGATTCAATTTCCCTTTACAATACATTGATGTATAGTGAGAGGAAACCTAGATCTATTTTTGCTATGTCTATATATTGACATTTTATAATTTGGGCTATGCTTTCTTTCTATCTCATGGTTTCATTAGAAGTAAAAATGATCCAAATTAATATATTAAGAATAGTGAAAATGATATTGGGTAATCCCACAATAGTGGTTTACAATTTTTGGCCAAACTGGACACTGAAATTATTATGTTTAACTAAATCTTCACTTTAGGGCACCTATAGCAACTAAATCGTGAGGAATCTGAAGATGATGCAAACTAGAGTCTTGCCACATTTTGTTTGTATATTCTAAAAATAGTTTTTCCAAAATTTTTGGAAGAAGATTGCACTTCTTTTTCCATCTCCCATGAAAACTAGTTTATTTCATAAAACAACATTTTGAAAAAGTGACCACACTATATAATGCATAACTTTTTTTCCATGAAGGATAAAATTCTAATTCTCTCGAATTTAGATTTGTAACTTCGATATCTAGTGCTTCCACTTGGTTAGATAGTTTTTATTGAATATTTTTTCTTTAATCAAGTTTGAATGTCAAACCAATTACAATTCAGATGCAACATGACCATATAACACGTAACTTTTTTTTTATATATGAATATTCAGTTTTTTTTTTGTTGGATCAAGGACTTCAATATCTACTGCACTCATATTTTTAAATTTTCTTTTGTGATAATCCACTATTTTTCCACATGTACAGAACAAAGACCTTCATTTTTGGTGAAAAACCTATATTTAATAAAACTAAGAAAACAAATACATAATAAAACCAAAATTATATTCGTTGGATAGCTCATTTCGAGGACTACCTAATTCCAATTGGGTTTGTGAATTCTCTGCCATTTTCATGTTCAAACCGAGCTTTGAAGTGCAAAAAATCAGGTTTTTTTTTTAAATTTTTCCAAACATCAGGGAAATGGGGGTTCGCTCGAACTAAGGGGGTTCGAGTGAACACCCTCCCCAAAAGGGGTTTTCATGTGAATTTTTTTTGTGCATGTAACTAATGGGTTCGCTTGAACCCTAGTTCAAGTGAACCCTTTTTTGGTTCGTGCGAACCATCTAGTTCGTTCGAACCCTCAAAATGTAAAATTTTGCCATGGGGTCATTTTCTGTGAGTTTTCCTTCCGCACTGGAATTGTAAACCACTATTGTGGATTCACCCTATTGTGATTATTATTTTTATATGTTGATGATTTAATGATCACTTCTAGTTCTAATATTTTGATTAGTGATGTTAAGTATAGTGAAAATGATTTTATCAAGTCTCATTGTTCTATAGAAGCTGAATATAAAGGTAGTACTAATGCATCCAAAGAAGCACTATGGTTAAGAAAATCACTTGAATACTTGGGTCTATCTCAAATGGATCCTACTCCTTTATATTATGATAATCAAAGTGTTATTGCTTTAGCAAAGAATCCAATTTTTCATGCAAGGACCAAGCACATTGATCTTCAACATCACTTCATTATAGAGAAAATTGAAGAAAAGAAAATTTCTCTTATGTATTATAAAGGTGAAGATAAAGTGGTAGATATTCTCACTAAAGCTCTTTGTAAATATAAATTTCTCATTCATTGTAAAATTTTGGGATTACAACCCATTGAAGGGTTTGATGTAACCTCCCCAAGTAAAGCTGAAGGGGGGATGTTAGAAGATTAATCTTTACTTGGTAAAGGTTATTCTTCAAATGTATTTTTTTATTAACTTGTAGGAATATTCCAAAGGAATCCCTACAAGTGTTTTGTCTTTTTTGTCATCTCACACATGTGTGAGGATGACTTATATTTTAATTCCTTTATTAAGGAATATTTATAAGCACCTCCTTAAGAGGTGACACTTTGCACACACATAAATGAATGGTGGCATACATTGAGTTGAGAGTTACATTCTAACTCCTCCTTCTCACCTCTACTTATTGAGGTGCCTCTCTTCTCATTCTTCAAGACTCAAGCAGGAAAGCCTAAGGATAGAAATCCCTCTCTCTCTTTTTATTATTCTTTAGGCATTTTGCCTCCATTCATAATATTGGGGTTTTTTTTTGTTTTTTCCCTTTAAAAAATTCTCGTGTCTCTCTTTCTTTGGTGGTGCCTAGTTTGGCTACTTCAATCTATTTGGTAATCTCTTTCCTTCAAACAATTTATCATTCATTAGTATTTTCCATTGCTCTTTTATATTTCCTTTCAGTTTTCTTGAGGGAAATTAACAACCATTATATCAACATCAGTCACATTGGTTGTGGGTAGGGTGGGCATGGGAAATGTGGTATCAAAATTATAATATATAATGGGTTGATTATAAGACTATGAGTGAAAGAGTAAAAAAATTCAAGACCCATGGCAGATGTAGTAGTGTGGAAATTGAGAAAGGGTACTATGCAAATGCAATAAAAACCCAAAAGGTATGAAGTGTAATGCAAGTATATAAAAATATTTTGTAATTTTCAGATTTGAAAAAAGGTAATCTACTGATTATGCTATAAAAAAACCTTAAAAATGATGTCTTTTAATGCCAATTTTGATTTCAAACAATTCACTTGATTTGACCAATTGAACTTAATGCAAGAAAGTACAAAATTTTCTGATTTTTGAAACTAAAATATAAATTTAACAACAAAACAACATGAAGCAAACATAGAAAAAATAATACATAGAAATTTGAAACAACACCGGTATAGGGACTGATTCACCCTAAGGCGAATGGGTCCCATGTCAGGGTTCTAAAAAATGAAAGTTTGAATTCCTAGTTTCAGATTTTACACTGTGGTTTTAGTGACAAAATTTTCTAGATTCGGGTGTCCTAATTTAAATGAAATTAGTGAAAAATGATGAACATAGTGACACTTTTTGAAATGAAATTTTGATCAATTTTGCTAATGTGAATGACTAAAAATACTCTGATATGCAAGTATTATGAAAAATCAATGTAATATGCATGCAATTTTTTGGATGTTTTATATTTTAAATAATGCAAAATGAAAATTTAAAACCCTTAATGAGATGCAAACTGATTCAATTTTGATAACCCTAAATATAGTGCAAATTAATGCAATTTAAATGCAAACTAATGAAAATCCTAGATCTAGGGTTTTAATGAACTCAAAATCAGAAGATTTATAGTGCAAGAATGTCAGGTTCATCAAAATGAATGGAGGAAAAAATGGGGCACTTTTCCATATCAAAATTGATGATGTGATGCACCTATATTTATCCTATTTAATTAGGACATGAGATCCCCAGAGGTAGGATTAAATTTCAACCCTATTGGAGATCTTACAAATTTCTGTATGACAAGACAGGGTAAAATCTACCTAAACAACACTTTGGGGAGAAAAACTAAAAATAGTAAATGAACTGAATTATGTAATGTGAAACTTGGATTATCAATTTAAAGAAGAATAGAAACATAAACAAAAAAATTCCAAAAAATTTGAGAAGGGTAAGTTGTGTACTAGTCACCAAAAAATATTGTTGAGTGTCCTCTTGAGAAAAATTCACCCTAGGGTGAATGGGTCTTGTTATAGGAATCCAAAATCTGATTTCGTAGTCCTCTTCTCCTGGATCTACACTCTCAATTCCTCCAGATCTCACTATCAAAAATTCAAAAATAAATTTTGCAAGTAAGATTTTGTGTCTTGACAACTTTGATGACAACTTTGATAACTTTGCAGAATTGCACATTTGATCAATCTTTAATCCCTTTTCACCTGCAAATATGCATGCACAAAGAGAGGGAAATTTTTTTAATTTTTGGTGAATGGGGGTTTTCATTGGTCAAATCCAATTTTGGTAATAAACCTTGAAATGAAATGAAACATGAATGAAAGGAACGATGAATAAACACTAGCTTGTCAAAAATCACCAAACCCTTGAATGGAAATCCTTAGAGGACTGAAGTCTTAGACATCTCTCCAAGGTATTGATCTTGCATGAAATGGCTTAATTGGATGTTGATCTTGATGCTTGAATGCTTGAAACCTATATCACAATGTTAGCTCCAAAAACATGCATATATGCAAATAAATTTGACATGATGCTTGAGATATTGAATGCTATTGTAGAAGATTGATAATTCTACACTTGAACACCTTTGACAATAATTTTTCTCTTGTGGAGTCTCTCAAAAATTTCTAGGATTTGAATTGATAAAAAGACCTTGTATTTATAGGAAAATTTCTAATTTCCTGACAATAAAACGTCAAAGGCCAAAAATTTCAATTTGAGTTTGAATCATAAAAGATGTTGCCAAAAAAATATTAAAAATTGAGGTCCTTAACTTAAGGAGGACCCATTCACCCTTGGGCGAATGGTTCCTAGGACCTAAATCTAGGACACTCAAATTCCAATGAAATTTAATTAATTTTTTCAATTGTTTAATATGAGTTTTCCTTTTAGAAAATGGGATTAATTAGGCTTTTAAATGCATAATTGGGTCAATTAGAGGCTTAATTAGTTCCATTTAAATTAAGGGACCCAAACGTAGATTTAAAATGTAAAGGTGTACATTTTTCTACACTATAGTTTCTTTTCTCTCTTTTTTTATAATTTTTCTCTAAGCTATCACCCAGTGTTGAGTTGGGAATCACATTGGTCATTGAGAAAGACATCTTTATATTTACTTGAGTTTAAATTTTATTACCATCCAACTTGAACCGAAAACTTGATTTATTTTGTTTGTATATGGTATGATTCATGTAGCTAAATTCAAAGGTTCATTAATATTGATACATTAGATCATCCAAGACTTTTGGGCTTAATACAATATTGCTAGACCTTGAGTTTAAACAAGAAAAAGGTTTGAAAATAGAAATACCATAGGAATCCTATTCAAGGTCGACGTTTGGAACTATAGCATTCACGAAAACCACAAAAAAACAAAGTGGAGAATGAGAAAGAATGAAAAGAAAATGAAAAGAGGAAATGGCACAACAAACAAAAGAGGAAAGAAAACAAAATAAAACAATGAACCATCTCTAATAATATAAAAAAAGGAGCAATCATCATTCTTAGGATCCATAATAATGTTTGAGAAACTACCTATTGATAGGTAATGAGATCAGTTCCCCAATCATAGTACTAATCTCGAAAGTAATTTCTCCTAAAATATAGAATGTTTGGTAGGGTCCCATCCAAAGTTGATCGAAATTCGAATGGCTTCCTGTATTTTCTTTGGATTTGTCCCAAAGCAGGACAAGATTTGTGATCCAAAAAGACTTTATTCTAGCTCTTTTGTCAAACCATTGCTTTCCTATAGCTTGATGCTTTGAAATGTGCTTGAGAGCATCATTTGTCTTTTCTTCCAAATTTAACAAGTTCATCAACCAAACATAATCATTGTCATTTGAGGCCAAATAGATTTCCATTAATTTTAATGTAGGAATTTTGGGATTCATGGGAAATATGGTTTCTAAACCATAAACCAATTGATAAGAGGATGTCCCTAAGGAATTCTTGGTTCTAGTTCTATCGGTCCATAGTGAAAATTTAAGGTGGGAGTACCAATATTTTTGGTTTTTTTCTAATAATTTATTAATGAAACCTATCAAGTTTTTATTAGTTGACTTTGCAACTCCATTACCCTAAGGGTAATAATTTTATGATCATTTTAGAATCACTTTACTCTCAAAATCCCATTGCACAAATTGAATTGATGAAAAAGAGGGACCATTATCACATACCAGTGCAAATGACATTTTGAACCTTGTCATTATGTAGTCCTCTAAGAATTTTATTACCACATTAGTTATGCTTTGCCTATAATAAATTTCCTTAGACCATCTCATGTAATAATTAGTAGCCACCAAAATAAAAAAGTGCCCTACAGATGAGTGGGGATAT
Source organism: Sequoiadendron giganteum (assembly GCA_007115665.2). Taxonomy (NCBI): domain Eukaryota; kingdom Viridiplantae; phylum Streptophyta; class Pinopsida; order Cupressales; family Cupressaceae; genus Sequoiadendron; species Sequoiadendron giganteum. Next base: position 61,952,867 of record CM021101.1, on the reverse strand, counting down.
ATCATTCCAATTAAATCTAAGCCCCATTGGGAAAAATGACACACCTCATATATAGGTTGTAGTGGCATGGGTACATTTCTCTCTTTGCTAGCTCCTATTTGACACACATGACACATTTTAACATGCTAGAAGGCATCTTTGAACACGGTGCGCCAATAACACCCTAATAACAATATCTAATGAGAAATCACTTCAGTTAAACCATGGATGGTACCAAATTTATCATGAAATTTTGTTAATATTGAAACAACATCCTCTTTATCCAAGTATCTTAAGTAGACAACCTCATAATTTCTTTTATATAGGATTCCAAATTTTAACATATATACTTGAATTTTGATTCTCAATGCTTGTATTTGAGATACAATCATACCATTTGGGCACTTATTTTGTAGCAAGTACTGGACGATGTCTTTATACCAGTCCTTGAATGTGGTATATTCCTAGGTATACTACTGACATGCCAATTACTGATCTTCCCCAACCAATGCCTTTGAAAATCCTTGGCCTCTCATCAACTTCATAGGTTTAATCTCCATGTAAAATTCTTGTAGAATTTCCATCCATTTTCCTCATCATTCTTCAAGCTCATTTTGCATTAGCATGGATTTGATCACAACGTTGAGAATTATAGCTATCACTTTACTTCTCAAGATGTAGTGTCTAAATTTCTTCATAACTTTAACTAGATAAAATGACTTCTTGTCTAGATTGTGATATCTAACCTCTGCATTCTTTAATGGAGCACTCATAAAGGCTATTTTCCTTTTATCACCATCTTCCCATTTTCGAGTTAGAACACCTGTGCATGAATGTTATGAGGTGAAAGTATAAATATTGAAGGGCTTGGATTAATTTGGACTAGCTAACACAGGTGTGCTAGTTATTAATTATTTAATCTCCTCAAAGGATTTCTTCACTTCTATAGTTGACTCGATCTTTGCATCCTTCTTCAACATTTCATTCAATGGACACAATTTTTTCAAATCCATTGATAATTTTTTAAAATAAGTTAATCTTTCTAAATAAAGATTTAGATTCCTTCTTGTATGTTATTCAGAAATGTTAGCTTCATAATGGATTCAATCCTATCAAGATCTATGGAGATACCTTTCTTGGATATTATATGATTCAAAAGCTTCCCTTCAATAACTTCGAAAATAATTTTTTGGGATTCAATGAAATACCTAAGTCCTTGCATCGTTGTATAATATTTCACAGGTCACTCACATGGTTAGCTCTATTCTTAGAGAACATGGTGATATTATCCATGTATATGATGATGCATTTCCTGACCAACCCTCTAAAAACTATGTCCATTTCTCTTTAGAAAGTAGCTCCAATGTTGATGAGTTTGAAGGGCATTCTATGATATGCAAAGGTTAGCCACTTCATGGTGGAGGATATATTTAGTCTATCCTCTTCTTGGACCATGACTTGATTATAGCTCAAATACCCATCCAAGAATGACATCATCTGAGATCTATTGAATATTTGGAAAACTTCATCTAGTGAAGGTAACAAAGAGTTATCCTTTTCAAATGCTTAATTCAAATTTCTAAAATCTATACACAACCAAATTTTTCCATTCTTCTTTCTCATAGGTACCAGATTTTCCATCTAGGTTGAATCTATTATTGGGTAGATGATTCTAGCACTCAACAACTTCTAAACTTCTTTATGGATCAATGGGTCAAGTAGGGGATCGAGATGACATTTCCTCTGCCTGAAGGGCTTAGCTTCTCTCTTCAAAGGAATAGTATGCATAATTATAGAATTTCAATAGGTCTTTATCTCTTCATAAATCTAGGCAATTATCTACCTATACTCTTTTAAATCTTTGATTATAGCATTTATTTCTTTGATAGTATATGCTTGACCAATGAAAACTTCCCTTTTATTCTCTTCATCCCCTAGATTGTGAGGATCACACTTGCTTCCTCCTAAATTTGAGGTGACCTTTTGAGACCTTGTCATACTGTTAGGATCAAATATTCTCTTTAGTGCAATCCTTCCTTTAGGAATAGTGTTAGTCTTTAAATTAATAATGTCATCCTCGACCATCTCAAATGGACGCTTGTCACATTCATCTATGATTTGAGCAACAAAAATTATGGAGTTGGTGATGAACTCAAGGATATGTTGATCATCCTTGAACACCTAAAATTGGTAATGTTATCCAGAATAGATGGTGTGGGATCCATCTCTACATATAATTTCTTCAAATGAGAGCCCGTCATAGGTTGCAAAGAGCTGGTTAAAGTCGCAAGAGCATCTTCCACATGGTTCTTTCTTCTAGGATTTGATTTTATGTTGAATGGTTAAAAAACTTCAATTAGATCCCATACTCTATTTTGGTAGGTAGATAACCTTTTTTCATGGAAGGAATAATAACTCCTAAATTATCTCATGATCAACTGAGAATCTCCTTCTATGGTCAAATATTGAATTTTCTTTTGGTAAGTGAGAAAAAATCCTCTAATCAATGCTTCATACTCTGTTTCATGATAAGTGTGACCAAGTTTTTTATGCATGATTAGATCAAGAAATAAAATTCAAATGAAAGATCAAGTCATAAATAACGGATTAGAATAAAATATCATAAACTAGTGAAGTGACGCAAACAAATAACTATGCCATTACTGAACTACATCCATTACCTTTCTCCAATTTGATTTGAAGCTCCAAGTTCCCTCAGTGTTGAAGATGCAACTAAATCCTGTGATAATCATAGAAAAATATTGAAATTATGTGCACAAGACTTCTTTCAGAGATTCTCCAAATGATTGAAATGGCCAAGAAAAGTCTCTTTTATAAAGAGGTTGTTCAAACGAATGACTAGGATTGATTGAAGATCAACGATCGATGTTTGATGAGAGGAATTAATTGATGAGTTAAATGTTTGAATAGTTGAGTTGATTTGGAAATTACCTCAAACAAAGTGATGTAAAGTGGTGGATCCACTCAGAAACCTCCTCAAATAGAGTGAGATGAAGTGGTGGATCCACATAGTTAATTGAGGAAAATCGGTAGCTAGAATAAGGAATTTTGAAGAGGATAGGCATTCAATTTAATTAATTAATTAAATTTAGAAAGTGGATGGATTAAATAATTAATTGAAATTAATTATTCAATATAGTGGAAGAGGATTTATGGTTAAATAATTCGGACTAGTTATTTAATTATAATCGTTCAAGTGATATGAATAATTAAAAAAATATAAATTTATTTAATTATAAAGATTAAAGAATCAATTAATGACGTAATTAAAAAAATGTAATTTATTTAATTAATCAAAAGAAATATATTGGGTTGATTAGTGACGTAATTAAATAAATATAATTTATTTAATTTAAAATCAAAAGAGGAATTAAGGAAAGGAAGGTGAATTAATTAAATAATTAAAATTATTTAATTAATAGAGGAATGTGATTAAAATAATTAAACAATTAAAATGACTTAATTAAGCAGGCAAAGAAGAGAGAATGATGCAAAAAAATGATCATAGGTGCAAGACATTTTTCCGTGTCTATATTTTCCCCTCTTTGATACATTGTAATTTATCGCATTGTGTCAAAGTGAAAGAAATGCCCTAGTGAAAGTAGGATGAGGAAGGATGATGAGGAGGTAGTGGTATGCCCCTTTGAGAGGACAGGCAGTTTCAAAGAACACAAGTGTGTTCTTGAAATGGATGAGAGGAAGAGAAGATGACGAAAAAAAGGATAGAGCAAAATAGATAAGGATAATGAAGACGCAAAATAAAAGAAATGTTAGAGTAGAAAAGATGAATGCTAGCACATAAAATATGGATGTTAGCATAGAAGACTTGAATGTAGAGATAGTGCTAGTTGAGATAACTTATAGGCATATATTTTTCTATGCAAGGTTTGTGAATTTAATCATCATTGAGAGGTAAAATATCACAAATAGAAAAAAAGCACCATGGTATGATATAAACCAAGGTGTGCAAGGTCATCCATGTGTAAAATAGACAGTCACAGACAAGGAATATCATAACTCATACTAAGGGTCATGTTGCCCCAATATTTTTTTCAAAACAAACCACAAAAAATGATCAAATAAATGACAAGTCATGAGACATCATCACTCCTCTAAATCCTTCATGGGAAATCCTTGAGGTGGCCAGTAACATGACCAAAGAAAATCCAAACAATAAGATAAAATAGACCAACAAGAACAACAATCATTCAAATTGTTTTCCAATAAGTGTTTGCCAGCGTGTTAAAGGATGAAGTGAGTGATGGGTTGATTGTTTTGACAAGGCCTGGTTTCAGGAGAAGAAACTTGTCATATAAAACATCAAGTATGCTTTCTATCATGTAACTACCTATATAAGGAAAATGAAAAAGTGTGATAGTGACAAAGTCTAGTTTTAGGAAGGAAACATCTTGTATAAGACCATTGGTTTTGATCGAATTGACTGGTTTGATTAATTTGATAAATGATTGAATTGACTTGACAAATTGTTGGCTTGTTTGTCTTGTTGATTTAGGATTTGTGTTTGATGTTCAGATGATGATGTAACGTTTGAGTTGACAATGTCCCATTTATTTTGACTAACCTGATGAACCCTAAAAGACTGGCCTAAGGGCCTCGGGGGATCATCACCAGATGGCCTTACCTATGTAGAAATGCGTAGAGACCTCATAGTTTGACATAAACCTTGAGTTTGTTTCAATGAAAAAGGAATAAATCATTATTTCATTTGACAAAACCTAAAGGACTGACCTAATTCCTCAAGGGCACATCGAAAGATGACCTTTCCAACATCCAGTCACAAAGGAAACATAGTTTGAAATGATAAAGACTAGCATGAATGAATTTGAATCTAGTTTTTGGGATTTTTAAAAGTTATTTGGATGTTTTTGGGTTTTGACATGTTTTATTTTTTTGGATTTTGAATTTTTATGATTTTTTTGTGTTTTTGTGGATCTCCAATGACAAGTGTAGAATTCAATGAAGCCATGCATTAGGAAATTTCTCCATTCAGGTATAATATTAACCAATGGGGATGGGATGGGACAAGGGTTTATTATGGTGCATAATGTCAATCATTATTTGGGAAGACTCGAAGATGATGGAGAATGGATTTATTTGAATGAAGGGTGAATATAAAGTTTTTGACAAATGCATGTGAATGATGCCTACAAGCAAGCAGACAAACATGCATAAGAAACTAAGGACAACTATGATCTTTCTCTTAGTAAAGCTGAAAACCAATTGACAAGTGATGATATGATGATGACAATGTTATTTGACATGGGAAGGACACATTCTGAAACATTGCGAGGATGATTATAATGTGACTAAAGGATCAAGATTTGTAGCTAGGCTAGAAATGAAGCCAAGGAATGTTTTGGATGATGCGCTAGGTTGCATAGCAAGATTATATAGATTAAGTTGGTTGCATTTGGAATGAATTGGTTAGGAATAGATGGGATGATGGAGGGATGTTGGATAGGAGGATTGGAATCCTTAGACCATTGACAAGGGAAGAGCAAGACATGTGATAAGTATGAAAGGATTATGGGTGGCTTTGGTAAAAGGTAGGAGACATGAGGATTATTGGCTAGAAGAATTATCATTTGGTCTCCAAAGAAAATGTTGCATAGGGATAATGAAGCTATGAAGGCTATGAGATTCTATTTCATGGATAGTGTATGACCAAAGGATGGACATGTCAAGATTTTTTCCAAAGCATGATTTATGTTTGTACCCCAATGCTTATCAAGATCAAAGTAGGTCAGAAAATGGATGGGAATGATAGGGATTAAATGGATAGATGGAAATGCCATGAGAAATTTCATGTAAAGGGTATGGGAGATGATTCAACTTTTCCCCAAGTGTAATGGTCCACATAGATAATTGTTCTTACATATAACACCTATTTTCCAAGTTTTCATCATGGTACTTGTAGACATGGAAAATTGACCAACACACTTGATCCTGATTATTAACATTGCTTCGTCCTCAATAATACTCTCAACTTATCATCACCTTTCATCCCTTAATTAAATAGATAATTACTTATTTAATTATGTCTTTCTCCTCCATTTATTAAACTAATCAATTTAATTTAATTAACCCTATATCCCTCTTTAATTAAATAATTCATCTTATTTGATTAAATCCCTAAAAGTCCTATTATTAAATTAAATAAATTAAACCTTATTTTATTTAATCTAACATTGTCCCCTTTAGTTAAATAAATCAAAACTTTTCTTTAATTAAACCCTTCCTCTCAATTTTATTTAAATCAATACATAAATTTAAGTCTAAATTGTCACATCTCCTAAACTCTTCATTAAATTAATTAAACTTTGGTTAATTTAATCTTAATCTATGTCACATCCTCTAGAGAATGCAACTTGCATAATAAATCAATTACTTTTATTTATTAAATCTCCTATTTTCCCTCACATGTCATAAAAGAGGAATATTCCCTCAAATTTGAGTTCAAATTCAAGTGGGCCTAGTCCTTCCAACAAGGTATTTATTTCACCTTACAAGTCATTTTTCCTTGAGCCAAGTGGACATAACTCCATTTTCTTCCCTCTCCAACAAGTCATTTCACTATTTTGAAATTCCACCTAATGTCATTTATTGGCACTTTGATCAAAACTTGCACAACCATCAACCATTCACATCTTGACAAGTGGCACTTGGCCATTGGGTGTTGAATGATCCCACATTGCTCAATTTCACTCATTATTCCAACTTGGAAATCTATAAATGAGAGAATATTCCTCTCATTCTATCATCCACAACTTGTGTAAACTTACTATACTTAACTTCATCCTCAAGCACATCTATTTTCATCCATTTCATCAAGATCTTATCTAGGTTATGCAGATTTCTCATCATGGAGCTTGATTGAATCTTCAGCAACGTGGATCAATCATCAAAATTGCAACAAAGGAGTTGGGAAAGGGCCAATTTATACACATAATTGGCACCAATTCCCCAATGGGATTAAGTGTTTACATGCTTAAATAGGATTTCAATTACTTTTTACACTTTGTTCTTCATTTATTCCTATTTTGAGTATTGTAGATGAATTTCCTGGGGAATCTTGATTCTCACTTGCATTTGATCTAACATTGTGCTTGATTGCTATGGTTGTGCAGGTCTAGGATTGGGGTTCACATTTTGGTGCTAGAAGGAGGGCTGATTTGGAGAAATTCATCACGTTTTTCAAAAAATCTATGGTTTTTTGAAATTTTGTGTCTACAGGAAATTGCACTACTCATAGTCAAACAAAACCATATTGCACTACTATCAGTCAAGCGGTGCTATATTGCACTTCTCCAAACTCCACCACTAGAGTGTTCCCACCCACAAATCCAAATTTCCAAACTACATCATGGGTTTCTAAACTCCAAGCTGCGTTGTTGGGTTGAAATAGCGCCGCCTTTGCGCTCTTTGTCCTACTGCAAAGCGCTACTCTCAGTTTTTAGCGACACTATATTGTGCCGCTGGGGTTTCTAAAATCCACCGCATTTTCTAACTATGTTGTTGGGTGATAGTAAAAAGTTCAAATTTAATTTTTTTGGACATGTGCATTTTTGTTTTCAACTTTGTGAACTATTAACTTGTTTGGTGTCTCTATATCTCCTAGTTTTGATCATTTTGTAGGTTAGGGCAAGGTGGAAGGTTACATTATGAAATCATTCTCATCTTATACCAATTTTTTTTAAACACTTTAGTGTTGTTTAACACTCTTAGAGAATTCTCAATCTCTCTTAAGAAATTTGTTATCTTTCATGCTTTAGGGAACACTAAATTTCCTTTTGGGTGATAAAAAGAACAATACAATATTTTTCAAAATTTTGCAAACAAAGGGCTTAAAAAGAACTTTAGAATAATTTACTAGATTGGTTTAAGGTTTGCCAATTTAACAAGGAAAATCCCACATTTGATTTGGTGCTATAAAATGAATTCACTTTTTCTTTGTGGATTTAAAATGAATAAGTGTTGTTTTTTTTTTGTAATTGTTTACTCAAAGTTATATCATCAAAAGGAGGTATGCTCTTCTCTCGTGCCTCATGGAAATCTTGAGAATCAAAATCTCTTTTGGTGATCTTAAGTTGAGTAAAGTAATTACCTCCACATTGTATTTTAGGATTAAAATTGAACCAATCTTGCGAGTGTGAGCATGGTATATTACAAGTGTTCTCCCTTTGTTTTTTAACAAAGGTCGATTGAACTACGAGATATGCTTGCTTGCTTTTGTTTATCTTAGCAGGCCTACCTTATGGGAAAAAGTAATCACCCAAGGGAATGACCCAATTGGGAATACGCTAAAGCCAAGTGACTTCCACTTGGGATATAAGTGTGGATATGGAACAAAGGCCAATATCATGAGGATTATTCTGATGAGAAGGGCATCAATGGTCTCTCATCATACTGGATAGTCCCCCATGAATGGAATGCCCGCATTAAGACCCTTTGTTTAGAAAAGGCCAAAATCCTATCTATTTGTTGGTGCAAAAGGTCATGTCCTTTGAAGCCACCCCACGTATACATGCGGTTTTGTTGTAGAGATGAAAAGTATGCCATGGGAGATTCATGGGTACTAATGCTTGATTGACCCAAGAAGTGAGTGCACTGTAAGGGGGAGCTAGTGTGGTCAAGCATCTAATCATCTGTACTAACTATGTGCAACTGGATTTATCCAAGTTGGAACCCAACAAATATTGTCTTTTTAGCCTAGGGATTGTACATGTTCTAAAAAATAAAAACACTTTGCTTGGATCTAAAAAAAAACATTGAGAAACAAACATTCACAAAAGCTTCAAACTTTCAAACCCTTTGGAGGAAACAAATACCCTTGATGAATCCATGTGCTCTTGCTTACCTTAGGGATTCCATCCTTAGAGGTTTCTAAGTGCTTGGGTTTAATCATCATTTGTTTTCACTAAAGTCAATCTAGGAAACTGTGCTCTTGAAACCTTGATTTTCACATAATGGACCTTGTGGAATGAAAAGGAATTAAGGTATAGAAATTTAGTTTAAGTCATAATCAAGAATTTTTTTTGATAAAAGTAACTCATTAAGAAAAGATAAGGACAATTGGACCTCACATGTGTTCTCTCAAATGATTTCTCGTAAAATAAAAATCCAAAAACCAAGGTTCAAGAAGCTTAGTCCAAAGTCTCATGAAGAGTGTCTTTCCATGTTTTTTGAGGTTAGAGAAATATTGGTATATAATTTCTACAAGAAGGCTTCAAAGAAAAACCCAAGTTTGTATGAGTCTTATTATCAACAAAATCCAACTCTTTTTCAAAAAAAATATTTTCTCACATAGAAAGTATGGCATGTTCTTCAATACAGAGGTCTTGTAAGAAAGAGTCTTGTCTAGGTCAAGTCTAGGATCAAAATCATCACTCTCATTCATCCCTCCATAATCAAAATCAAATCTCATCTCACTAACAAAATCTTGAGAACTTTTAAACATCATTCATGCTAAACTTAGAGGCAAAATCAACATCACCTTGTTTGACTTAATACACTTAGTCAAATTATCAATCCTCTTGAACGAATCTACCTCTAGGATAACACAACTTCCTAAGGTCTACAAGTTAAAAATAACTTTGATTGGCTTAACACACTTAGTCAAATCATTCTCATGTGTGAGTTTTATCTAGGATAACACAAATTCCTAGGGTTTAAAAGTTTATTATCGTCCTTTTTGCCTTAACACACCTAGTCAAACTATCAAAATAAAATCGATTCAAGCCCTAAAAAGATTAGCATCTCCCCCAAGGTTCTTCAAGAGTTTCATTCATATGCATGATCCATTTTCCATTGATCTCATCCCCATCATCACTTTTTATCCTTAGACTTTCCTAGTTCTTCTCCTTTTTTGTGCCTAGGATTAAGATCAAATGATCTCTATTTTATGGTTCAAACAAGATCACAACATAAGAAGAACATGGAGATCACTAAGGAAACATCAACTTCAAGTGACCTAAGTCAAATGACTCCCAAAATAAACCTTGTAGGATCAAGCAACCCTCCAAACAACTCCTCTCTACCATCACAAAACACTCAAGAGGAGGGCCATGTAAAGGACATCACCAATGATGACTTGGGAATGACACAAGAGGAAACAACTGAAATGGTTAAGAATCTCAAGAATCATATAATCATCAATGCCATGTTGAAACTTAATCCCTCTCTATATATATGTGTGTTAACAAAATAAGGGGCTAAACTCCCTTCTGACTTTGACGTAAGTACCCATATGGAAAGGCCTCTTGCAACCATACCCCCAATATCACTTCCAAATATCACTCAGGATATTCCCCAAATCATATCAACAATCACTTCAACCCCATGAGTTTTTAACAAATGAAGCACCATGCTTCGCGCAATCCAAAAGCATCGCCTTGTATACAACAGATAAATAAATATCAACACCACGCTGGATAACTCCATTAACTTCATCCTAGTAAATTCATTACACTCGTATATTCCACTTAATTTCCATAATCATGCAAAATCATCCTCATTTCATGCAATGCCAATCTATCTGTTGAATATACAAACTTCTCTCCCCATGATTTCACAAGGAGAGGGTGGGTTATTCAGGACAGGGGGAGACATTGACCCTTCCTCATCATCACTTTTACAAGGGAACACACCACCATTCCCTCCATTTCCTTTGACATCTGTATCATCTTTTGGGTTGGGCCTTCCCCCCAACCCATCACTAATCTACCAAACCAAAGAAATCTAAGCATCACATCCAACCCCCTCATTTTGCCATTAGTATCACAACAACAAATGGAAACTATTCAAGCAACTACAATGGTCAACACATCTACCAATCTCCAAATATCTCAAAGTATGGTTTCCCAAGGACCAAGCATCTTGATAACACCACCCACCACGATCACCAACATGACCCTTCCACTCACCACAATAGTCAACACCATCCCCAATCCACCACCGATTCCACCAAAAGCTAAATGACAAATTCATTCATCACCATGATTTAGGCAGTTCAAAAATCCACCCACCAAAGGGTACTTCAACAAACCCAACAAGCTGCACAACTGGTTGCTTAACAAGCACAAGCACAATTAGTTTCCCAACACGCCACTCAAGCCACATAAGCCACACAAGCCCAATAGGCCACACAAGTTGTGCAAGCAACATAAGAAACCCAACAAGCGCAAGATCAAGCTCAAACCCATCACCAGGCTCAACAAGCACAAGCACAATACCACACACAACTGCAAGAAATCCATCAACAGGCATACCAACAAGCCCTACAAGATTTTTAAGTACAACAACAAGCTAAACAACAAGATTTTTTGGCGCAAAAAAAACTAAACCAATAAGAAGAATTGTTGGCGCAATAGAAATAGGACCAACAACAAGCTTTGTGGGAACAACATCAAGACCAACAAAAAGCTTTGTTGGAATAAAAAAAATAGGACCAACAACAAGCATTGTTGGTACAAATGTAGGCATATCAGCAGGCCTTAAATGCACAACAAAGCTTGCAACAAACCCCTACCAATACCCCACTCGTCAATCAAACACCAAAAATGCCTAAAAACACATTCATCCCACCTCTTGATCTGCAAAATAATGTTGCAGCATAGATCAAACTACTCTCGCAATAGGTGTCAGACCTTCAGTCAGGAAAAGCAACCAAAACGTTGAAAAATTTGTGCCCCTATCCTTTTGATAGGAGTCTTACAATGGTACCATTCCCAAAGGGATTTGAAATCCTCAAATTCAGTAAATATAATACGATGGGAAACCCTAAAAATCATGTCGAGGAGTTTCAAGTGCATTGCATGGAAGTTGCCTATGATGACACGTATCTAATGTGACTATTTCCTCAGAGCCTAATTGGTACCTCCATGGAATGGTTCTCTCATCTACCCATAGGCATCAAAACATTCTAGGAAATTGTGGATGCATTCATCAAAAACTATGCATTCAACATGTGTATGGATGTTAGTTTGGAGGAACTATCAACACTAAAACAAAGAAAAGGAGAGCTATTCACCTCCTTCTTGCAAAGATGGCAATCCAAGGCCAATCAAAACAAGTGGACCATGCCAGAAGAACAAAAATTTTGCACAATCATAGCCATCTGGACGAAAACTTGGCAATCTATCTAAAAATGCAATGCATTACAACATATGATCAATTTATCCCAAAGGTACTCAATATCAAAAGAGCCCTTACTATGTGAGGGGACACATCTACATTTCCTGCACAACAGGATAATCACCCATCCACCATTTATAATCATAAACCTCACACATGGTCAAGGAACAAAAATGTCATAAATGATGGAGTGGTCGAAGCTAAGGTTGTCATCAGTGCTCCCAAGAAAAATATTCAAACCCATCATCAACCACAGAATCACAACTACAACAATGTGTAAACCAATATGGTAGCATAACAACAACGACTTTCGAACAATAAAATCAATAACTTGAACAATCAAGGAGGACCACCTCCCCAAAACATGTATCCTCCTAAATGGAAGTTCACAACCCTTGGGGAGTCAATCAAATCTATAATGAAGAAGCTGGTTAAAGAGAACCTTATCAAGATTTCCAATTCTGAGGAATATGTGGAACCCATGACAAAACCACCATGGTACAACAAAAATCTCTTTTATGATTTTCATAAAATCAAAGGCCATACAACCAAAAATTGCATGAAATTGAAAAACATCATCCAAGATCTTATTGAGGACAAAATCATAAATATCGAGCAACCGCATTGGAAATCAAGATCTCAAAATATACACGAATTCAATGCCTAATCATAATTAGGGAAATAATCAAGGAAACAATCAAGGAAATAACCAAGCAAACAATAAAGGGAAATAAAAGTATGCCAGTGTAAACCTTGTATATGAAGACATCGTCATATGGATAGATGAAATGGTCACTGCCATTAGCATCAAAGGAGCCAACGCTGATTGTGGAGTCACCACACACGATGGAAAGGTTACTATTGTAGGGGCATCACAACCATATAAGACCCCCATCTCAAATCTTAAATTCATTCCCTATGATTATAACACCATTGACCAGCTAAAAAGAACCTTTGCTCAGATCTCCATCATGGATTTACTGAAAATTTCTGCTGCCCATAGGAAAATCCTTGATGAAGCATTAGATGCATCCACTATCTCCACTAACCTTGATACTGAATAATTCTAGGCTATGATTGGTAACATCGTCACTCCAAATCTCCTCACCTTTTCCAATAAAGATTTCCCCACCCAGCCATCTCACAATCATGCACTTCACCTTCAAGTGTTGGTTCAGAAGAAAAAGGTCAAAAGGGTCCTGGTGGATGGAGGCATGAGCCTCAATATTTGTTTTCTTCAACTAATAAAGAAATTGGTAATCTCTGAAGACTCCATTGACAAAAACAAAGGCATTACCATCAGACCATATGATGACCAGGAAAGAGTGTCTCAAGGCACTATCAAGATCCCAATCTAAGTAGGGCTAGCTACTATGGAAACCACATGTCAGGTCCTTGTCCTTGATTTTCCCTACAAAATCCTCCTAGGACACCCATGGATCCATGGAATGAAGGCAGTCGCCTCAATATTTCACCAATGTGTAAAATTTTCATATCAAAATGAGGTCACAATACATGGTGGCCCAAAACCATTCACCTATTGAAAAAACTTGGAGGCCAAGTTCCACAAAGTTCCCCAACTGCCAAAGAATGATGAAGGCCCCTACACTCCCTATATAGATTCATCTAACCTCACCTCCACTTTTGCGACAGAGACACCCTCCATTCCTGATATATCTAACATCAAGCTCATGATCCAAGACAATGGGTGTGGAGATTATAGAATGAAGAAAAATGCATTTGTTGTAGGAGAGTTACCACAATCCCCTAGGTCACATGGGCAACCCCAACCAGTCGAAACACTTGTCTACACTTTCAGGGAAAACCCTTCTACATTTCGTTGTTGGGGGGATCTAAGTTGAGAAAATGTAGATGAAAGAGACATTTCAAGCTCACTATACCAAGATGAAAGGCCCGCACTCACCCTACCCATGCATGAAGCTAGAAAAGGACTGCAAATGATGCTTGGTATGGGCTACAACAGAAATGAAAGCCTTGGAAAGAACAACGATGGATGACTAGAGACCATCATTGTAGAAAGATGAATTTGAAATCTTGGCCTTGGATGCACCTCTCTGAGTATAACCGTATGTGGCGGAGGTACCCCTAATAGAGAAGTTAGATCTCCTCCTCAATTATTAGCGGCCACCCTTCAATTACCCATATCAACAAGTCTACCCCTAGATAATTTCACCTTCAACATAACCGATTTTTGTAGTAGTAGTGATGATGAGGATACCATAACTAGCCTACCCACACTTTTTGAAGACTCCTTATTCATGATTAGTGCCTCAATCGTTGAGTCATTCCACCAAACTCACAAAATAAACCTAGTTTACCCACAACTCATCGACTATGACCAATGAGGACCATCAGTTCTAGAAACATTCAAAAATGATGAGGCACTCTCAAAATTCATGGGACTAACTGATACAGTACCATGAAAAGATCATAAAGCTAGATTCAACATCACACTAGACACACATGCCTATTATGGGGAGATGATTGAGTCCTTTAGTCGGAAAACCAAAAGAATGAGAATAAGCTCAGGGTCATTGAGTGAAAACCACACTGTGGCACTCTCTAACCATAGAATAGTAAAAATAAAGGATGCATCCAATGGTGAAAACCTCTCTGAGGCACCAGAGGATGAAGGATTCAATCTCCTCCCTACTGCACTTCATCAAGAGAAATCAACAGTCCTGGCAGAACAGTGAAATCCTGTCAATCTGGGAATAGAAGCAACACCACACATCACCTTCTATGTTGAATCACTTCTCACAAAATAACATGAACTCTTAGTGGCATTCCTAAGAGAAAGAAAGGTGAATTTCACATGGACTTATGCCAACATGTTGGGTCTTGATCTGGAAGTCATGGTTCATCATTTAGCTATCTACCCAGAGGAAAAGATAGTAAGACAAAAGTTGAGAAACATGCACCCTCAGATAGCCTTGCTAGTCAAGGTGGAATTACAAAAACTCCTGCATGCCAATTTTATATGCCCAATTGATTATCTAGAACGGGTGTCAAATCTTGTGCCAGTTTCAAAGCTAAATGGGGGCATCTGTATCTGCACTAATTTTAGAGACCTAAACAAAGTGTGTCCTAAGGATGATTTTCGACTACCCAACAATGATATGATAGTGGGCATGACAAATGAACACAAGATGCTATCACTGATGGATGGCTTCTTAAGGTACAACCAAATTATGATAGCAAAGGAAGACCAGCATAAGAAATCATTTACATGTCAATGGGGGACCTACTACTGGAACATGATGCCATTTGGGCTAAAGAATGCAGGAGTGACATATCAAAGGGCCATGAAAATAATTTTTCATGACATGATTCACAAAACTATGGAAGATTATGTGGATGATATATTGGCCAAGTCAAGGAAAAGACAGGATCACATAGCAACTCTAAGTGCCATCTTTGACAAATTGGAGAAATATAAGGTTAGAATCAACCCCAAGAGATGCGTCTTTGGGGTAGAATTAGGAAAAATCTTGGGATATATAGTATCAATGAAAGGAATAGAAGTAGATCCCACCAAGGTCAGCGTGATCCTTGACATGAAAGCACCCAGGACACTAAAACAACTCAGAGGCCTACATGGTAGGCTCCAATCCATGCACTAATTCATAGCACAATTGGTGGATAAATAGATTCCATATTCAGATCTACTCCACAAGGGAGTAACATACAAGTGGTATGATAAGTGTGATCAAGTTTTTAGTAAAATCAAATAATATCTATTTACACCACGAGTGTTAATTCCACCTACTCCAAGAAAACCACTAATTCTATACATTTCGGCATCCATGGCAGCTCTCTGTGCTCTATTAGCTCAACACAATGAAAATGGATGAGAGATAGATATATATACTACATCAATAGGATAATGGTAGGGAATGAGCTCAACTACACACCAATAGAAAAAATTCTTGGTAGTTGTGTTTGCAGCCCAAAAGTTCAGACACTACATGCTGGCTCGTTAGATCAAGCTGATTGCAAAGATAGATCCACCAAAATACTTGCTATCTAAGGCCACTCTCATAGGATGAATAGCTAAGTGGGTCATGATATTGACAAAATATGATATTGAATATGTAGAGCACAAGGACATCAAAGGACAAGTGATTGCAGACCAACTGGTAGAGGCTCCAATTTATGCCGACAATCCACTTATCTCAAAATTTCTGTACAAGTCAATTTTCAAAATAAGTATAGTAAATCATTGGAAGATGTATTTAGATGGGTCATACACACATGTGCCAGGTGATGGAATCTTCTTCATCACTCCCTGAGGAGACTGCATAACCAAATCCTACAAACTATCTTTATCTTGGATGAACAACATAGTAGAGTATGAAGCTCTCGTCATAGGATTAAGGATTGTAGTACAATGGCAAATTATGTCTCTCAAAGTCTATGGAGATTCATAGCTCATCATCAATCATGTCAATGGTGAGTACCAAAAAAAAGATGACAAGCTAATTGCATACAAGAAATTAGTGGAGAGCCTTCAAAGAATTACTCATTAATGTCACCTTTGAACAACAACCTAGAGCAAACAATAGAGCAACAAATGCAATGGCCACAATTGGATCGCTCTTGGAAATCCAAAACAATGTTCCAAAACAATTTTTTTTGGTATAGCAGCTTCTCGTACCAATATTTGAGGTACCAGAGTCTGAATTCGTGTGGAAATCATTGGTCCTAGTGATCCCTAGTATCACATCATCTATACCTACCTAAGAATAGGAGTCCTCCCAACTGACATTACCCCAAACCTTAAACGAGCCTTTGTTAAAAGGTCCTTACATTTTGTCGTCCTAGGGGAAACCCTTTATCATAGGAGCATTGAAGGAACCCTATTGCATTGCTTAAATACCGAGGAAGCCCTGACTGCTTTGAATGAGGTCCACAATGGCATTTGTGGTTCACACTCGAGTGGTATGACCTTGGCTAAGAAGTTTCAGAGAACCAAATAATATTGGCCAACAATGGAAAGAGAGGCACATGAATTTGTCAGAAGGTGTTTACTGTGCCAACAAAATGGAGACCTTATTCATGCACTAGCTCAAGAGCTTCATCCTATTGTTACACCTTGGCCCTTTTCATAGTGGGGGCTCAATCTTATTGGAAAAATCACACCCACCTCATCCAACGGCCACAAATTTATCATCACCGCCACGTAATACTTTACAAAGTGGGTTGAAGCAATTCCCATGACCTAGATAATGGGAAAGCATATATCCAAGTTCATCTTGAACTATCTCATTCTTTGATACAGTGTCCCTCAATCCATTATCTTTGACAATGGGACACCTTTCAAGAACCACGATGTTCGTGATTTATGTGAAAAGTTCAATATCCAACAACGCTTTTCCACTCCGTACTATCCCCAAGGAAATGGCCAAGTAGAAGCTACCAACAAAACTATCTTGAAAATCCTTAAGAAAATAGTCAATGACTCTGGTCATGACTGGCATCTGTAGCTAAATCATTCCTTATGGGCCTACCGCACAAGAATCCGCATGCCAACAGGTGCCACCCCATTCTCACTAGTCTACGGATCAAAAGCCATCTTCCCAATTGAGATCGAGCTCCCATCATTAATGATATCACTGGAAAACCTCATTACAAATGAGGAATATCGGTTTTCAAGGTTAAATGAGCTGGAGTTATTAGATGAATAGTGCATGGATTCCCTCAACCATCTAGAGGTCTATAAGAACCGCCTAAAGCACAACTACAACAAGAAGATCAGGAGACACACCTTCCAAGTCGGCAAACGTTTTCTAAAGGAGAACCAAAAGAATGTGCCAAACCCAAAGAGCAAAGGAAAATTTTAGCGCAACTAGTTGGGACCTTTCATCATCACAACAAGCTATAAGTCAGGGGTATATCAACTATCAACACCAGAAGGTGAGCCTCTGAACAACTCCCATCTCAAAAAGTTTTATTCCTAAAATATTTCAAGGTATAGAATCAAAAAATACAAAAAGTTCAAAAAAATGTCTTGAAAAAATCGTCATCCTAATGAAAACATGGCATAGAAGCATCTTGGTGACAACAAAAAAATTAAAAATATGCAAAAATCCAAAAAAATTAGAAAAATGATTGAAAACAATCAAGAAAAAAAAATTCCTCTAGTGAAAACCACTTTGGTGGGGCTTTGGACAAGTACCTTGGTGAAAACCTGGAAAATAGGTGCCAAGCATAAATAAAACACTCTCCATCCACCAGGACCTCCACACACTCACTTATCCAATACATTTCATCTATCCTTCCACCACCCATTCGCAACCATAACATAGCTTGATCTTGTGCTTGTATCATGTTCCACCCCAGTACTACTTGGCATACTCCTAAGGTTAGTTTGTCCTATATTTATCAAAGTAGTCTATCACATCACACTAGGGGCATGTTCCTATACCTACATCGGATCAGATTCATGTATATTCTGGTGATCTTCCTTAAAATAAAAAAATCCAATTTTAAAAACAAAAAATTCAAAATTCAAAAGCATTCAAAAAATCATATCAAAATCCAAAACATGTTGAAAATCTGAAAAATAAAAAATAGAGTCATCTTTTCGAACTAAGTTGTCTTTGAGCTTGAATGTAGGCAAGGTTGATCTTTGATCATCCCCCGAGACATTTTAGGTCAGTCCTTAGGCATCTGTCACAATTTGGCAATCAATTTTCCCATCTTTCTTTTCATTAATTGAGTCTGTCGTCAGTTGAACTACGTGGTCTCTGCATGTATAATGTAGGAAAATCTAATCTGTTGATCAACTCCCAAGACTCCTAGGATAGGTTTTTAAGTTAGTCTCTTTGTCCAAATCTTGAAAATACCAAAAACATTGAAATTTTGAAAAAATCATCAAAAACATCCAAATATTTGAAAATCCAAAATGTTGCACCCACCTCATCTCACTTTCACCTGTGATTATCATCACTCATAATAAATAAATCACCATCTTCATCCTTTGGTAAGTCAGTTGGAAGCAAGTTTAGTAGGTTCAAAAGTGAGCACCTAATCGACAAAGTCTCAAGTGTAGGTCAATAAGCAAGCAAGTTGATCAACTCAAAGTATCAATAGCTTATCATCCAATCAATCTCATCAAAAATAATGATCACAACATGTTCTAGCATGCATCCTTCACATGATGGACATCAACATTAGGTATCACCTTATTTTAGTCTTGGCTAGTGGTTTGAAGAACATTAGCTTGTTTTTTTACTTTATCCTTTCTTTGGATTTATTTTATTGCACTCATTCAAAGGACCTCTCGATGATGCCTAAACTACATCCCGAATAAGTTTCCCTATGCTAAGTGTGAACAAGAATAATCCTATCTGATTGTTGAGTCAAAGTCCATCACACTAGGTACAACACCATCCTAGTTCTTTATACCTTGATGCATCATACCTATGTGTGTTATCAAACATAAAGTAATTGGCCCTTTTAAAATACTGACTCCTGGTAAGAAAATCATCATCATTTAATGACTTGTTGGATCTCTTCTTCTCTATCTTCTTTCCATAATAACATGGTATCATGATAGTTAATCAAAACATCACTAATGCATCCACCCTACATCCATAAAATCATCATCATAAGTGGATATCATATCATATAGATCATACTACATCATATCATCTCGCATTATCATCATCTTAAGCTGTGAGGAATAATATAGATTTTTTATTCTAAGTATCTTAAGAGGTCATTGCATTACATTCATTCCATATCATTCAATGTATAATATAAATAATTTGCATTCATTATCATTAAAAATTGGTCACATATTATTTACATCATTAATCATTTGCATATCAATACATAATCATTTGCATACAGTGCATCCATACGATCATCATCAAAATGCATAGAAAAGTACAAAAAGAAATGTATCCATAATTATCATCACATCATGTAGAAACATACATCATATTGCATGAGCATAAAATAAAATAATTTTGTAACATCTTATGGCACATAGGAAAATAAAATGCATCCATACATCATACATCATAAGTAGGATCATATCATATATATCATCAAAATATACAACTGTGATGATACAAAAATTAGATCAAGTATATACATCAAGGTACATGATATAATAGGGGAAATAATTAGAGCCCATGGATCAAAAATGAAAAATTGTCTATGATCGAAAGGATAGACCAGCTGGTTGTGCCCCTCCCCCTCTGGCTCACCATGGTCCTCAGGAGGCCTCGCCCTTGTCTACAGTGAAAATTCTAGTACCCGACCAGCTAGTGGAGCTGCCTACCTTCAATGCTATCGATAGTACTTGACCTCTCTAACCACCTCTCGGTATGCCCTCAAGGTTATTGTTTAGCCCTGGTAAGATGAGGTTGTACTCTCTAGTTTTTGCCTCCGACCGATCTCCTGATCCCTCTCAGTTCAGGCCTGGCCCTCTCAATGGTAACTACCAAAACCTACTGATGAGCCTGGTCTCGCTCAATCGTCAAAATCTATATATGTCCTTGAAGCTGCTGAATCAAGGCATCCTTGTGGTCTTGTTGTGCTGGTAACTTCTACTGTAGTACCTGGTCCCATGGCAGTGCTTGGTCCCATAGTGGTTCCTCGTCTCATGGTGGTGTCGATGCCGATGGTGGTGCTTGGTCTCGTGATGGTGTCTGATGTGGATAAGGGCCACCTCCTCCACTGTCCCTATCACCATCTCTATCACCATCACCTTTCCCTCCCCATCCTCTGCCCCTACTAGCTGATCTACCTCTCAGCTTGCACCGCGAGAGAACTATGCCTAGAACTATCAATCAGAGAGGAGGCCTAAACCAAGCTCTATAGGCCTATGTAACCCATGCATCTATTGGCCCCTGGTCATATGGCCATGGCCTGGCCACTATCTATCTAAACAAGGATACTACCTCTGGTGCTAGAATGGGTTAAGATCGCCACATACTAGTCATCCAGCCTATCCTGAACCTTGTTGAACTACCAGGATACACTATTGGGGAGGTACTGCTCTATCATGGTGTGCTCATGGCCCTGCATCCATTTGTCCTACTGAGAAAATAATAGCTTCTTGTGATAATCGTACCATAGGCCTATATCCATCCAGGGCCTCCAAAAAAACTCTAGCATCTCATCGAGCACCCATCCTGTACCTATGTGGGTGAAGTGAATTTGGGCTCCCCCATACTACCAAATGACATGATCAACAATATCTATAATGATCAGTATGACAACTGAATGAAGCACTAGAATCCGCTCCCATGCCCAGATGTGTAGTAAAGTGACCTCGACCTTGAGGAACCTATTATCAAGATATGAAAACTCGTGGAGGTCCTTGTATAGTGAGCCCAACATCACTGGCCCCCAAGCAAAGCACTACCTATGAATGATTATCCACTCCCAAGCTAGCCCCTAGCTTGGACTGAAGTATCAGCCCCACCGATCTAGTGCCACTAAACCTAAAATGATGGCCACAACAATCAATTTGTAGGTGGGCACTATGTCCTGGTACCTCTCCAAGTCTATCTATCCCTCAGAAAAGTAAATCTAATCGAGAGCCATCACATCATAGCAAGAATCCCTACCAACATCGAGATCATAATTAATTCTTGCTCCATGGATATGTAGTCATAGGATGCGCCAAAAATCCTCGAGAGTAATAATCATCTTGCTAGTAGGAAGGTGTAAGGAGGAGATCTCACTCTGCCATTGCTCTACCAAAGCTATCATCATCCCCAAGTGGGTCCGAATAGGATGAACGTACGCAACAAACCAAAGGCCGAGCATACCAAGCCACTCCTCAAGGAATATGTGCATACTCTATAATCTCCTAAGCACTACCCATCTATGCTACCTTGAATGAAGTATGTCGAGGTCCTCCTACACAAGGGAAACCATCGCGTCAAGTCTTGTAAAAAAATCTACCTCCTACGTCAACCTTTTGCATTTGAAACAACAAATGTGGCATTGTTTGCAAATGTAACGTAGTTTGTAAAGTTCCAAATTGTGCAGTCGTGACAGAGTTCGATAAATTATAAATTCTAAAGTGCATCGTGCAATCCAATTTGCATGTGCGGCTGACTTTGGGCCAAAAGCCTAATTCCAAATTGCATTGCGCGACCCGATTTGCCTATGTGATAGATTTTGGCCAGGACCCTAATTCTCCTAACTGTCCTGCGATGACGCTATTCTCATATGTGACACACTTTGAAGCCACATGGTGCCAATTGAGCATTTGTAGTGATGTTGTATAGCGTTGCTTGACCTAAAGTTGACTCAAACCCTATTAAATGCACGCAAAATGAGAAAATTAAAATTCAAGATAGGCGTACATACCATGGGTCCTGCACTGACTGACCATTGGTGCACTTGTACCCTCTTTGACCCATTCCTGGGAAGCTGTCATTGTGCCATCTCGGCTGAAACTCAGAGCTCAAAGTGAAAAAAATTCTAAAGGCTAAGTGTGCAAATAAATTGAAAGTGACCCCTTAAGGTCTATTTAAGCCTGCAAATTAGGGGTTTTTGACCTAATTTGACCATCCAGCTAGGGTTTTGGTCCCTCGATCCCATTTTTGTCCAATCGAGGACCATGTTGTATCTGTTTTGGAATTTTAACACGTTTTTTGACATCTTGGGGCATTTTTGGACCTATCGAACACCTTGTCCTCTTTTTTCGTGAGATCATCTAAAAATCAAATTTTTTGTCTGATCTCTCAAGGGGGCAACATATTAGCATAATCCTTCCATTGGGGGAATAGTGGGGCATTGAAAAAAAGAAAGAAATTTTGAACTTTTGATCACAATAGTCTATTATTTGAACTAATACAACTAGTGCATTGTTTCAAAGAGGGGCAAAATGTAGACATGGAAAATTGACCAACGCACTTGATCTTGATTATTAACATCACTTCATCATAAATCATACTCTCAGCTTATCATCACCTTTCATCCCTTAATTAAATAAATCATTATTTATTTAATTAGGTCTTTCTCCTCTATGGATTAAATTAATCAATTTAATTTAATTAACCCTAAATCCCTCTTTAATTAAATAATTCATCTTATTTGATTAAATCCCTAAAAGTCCTATTATTAAATTAAATAAATTAAACCTTATTCGATTTAATCTAACATTGTCCTCTTTAATTAAATAAATCAAAATATTTAGTTAATTAAACCCTTCCTCTCAATTTGATTTAAATCAATACATAAATTTAAGTCTAAATTGTCACATCTCCTAAATTCTTGATTAAATTAATTTAAATTTGGTTAATTTAATCTTAATCTATGTCACATCCTCTAGAGAATGCAACTTGCACAATAAATCAATTACTTTGATTTATTAAATCTTATGTTTTCCCTCACATGGCATAAAAGATGAATATTCCCTCAAATTTGAATTCAAATTCAAGTGGGCTTGGTCCTTCCAACAATGTATTTATTTCACCTTACAAGTCATTTTTCCTTGAGCCAAGTGGACATAACTCCATTTTCTTCCCTCTCCAACAAGTCATTTCACTATTTTGAAATTCCACCTAATGTCATTTATTGGCACTTTGATCAAAACTTGCACAACCATCAACCATTCACATCTTGACAAGTGGCACTTGGCCATTGGGTGTTGAATGATCCCACATTACTCAATTTCACTCATTCTTCCAACTTGAAAATCTATAAATGTGATAATATTTCTCTCATTCTATCATCCACAAGTTGAGTAAACTTACTATACTCAACTTCATCCTCAAGCACATCTATTTTCATCCATTTCATCAAGATCTTATCTAGGTTATGCAGATTTTTCATCATAGAGCTTGATTGAATCATCATCAAAGTGGATCAATCATCAAAATTGCAATGAAGGAATTGGGAAAGGGCCAATTTCTACACATAATTGGCACCAATTCCCCCATGGGATTGAGTGTTTACATGCAGAAAAAGGATTTCAATTACTTTTTATACTTTGTTCGTCATTTATTCCTATTTTGAGTATTGTAGATGAATTTCTTGGGGAATCTTGATTCTCACTTGCATTTGATCTAACATTGTGTTTGTTTGCTATGTTTGTGCAGGTCTAGGATTAGGGTTCACAATACTTATCCAAAGCGCCATAAGAATGGTTTTCACTATTGGACTAAAATTTTCTCTTTACTTTTTTTCTTGACTTTTTTTATATTTATTTTATTGGTGTCACCAAGATGCCTGTTCGCTAGGTTTTCATCAAGGTAACGATTTTTTGATTTTTCAAATTTTTTGGTATTTTGATATTTTTTGATGACCTTGCTATTTTAGCTAATCACTGAATGTTCTTAATCCATTGATGGTGTTGATGTCTAGACTAGGGCCATGATATGCCAATAATGACCTTTATGAAGTAGTTTCCTTGTCAGGATCATAGTGCTTGCATGCAATTGATTGATTCCATTGTGATCCTTGTTGATACTAGAGTTATCCTTATCAAAATATGTGCATCGTGATAGAGTTCCATGAAAATCCTTAAAATAAAGAGTTGTTGCCAGGATGTGACAAATTTGTGAAGTATATGTGGAAGGATTGTTTGGACGTTTGGATGAGTCACTTTTTATTTTCCAAACTTGGGATGTTGGATGGTGGTGTTTGGATTTCAGATTGGGATAATGTTTGGAACCAACACTTTTATATTCATTGCTTGATGACCATTTTGAAGGAGACTTGGACATTTATTATATGTGGGAGCCCTCTCTTCCTGTGGCTCCACATTTTCCTTGACTTTTGGATTTGGAATATTTTCTTTATTTGATCCATTTTTCTTTGGGATCCATTTTAACTTCATTTGTCCACTTGGATTTTTTTTTATTAAATGGCCTTTGACATTTGATTTTGAACATTGTATTTGTAATAATTTTATTTTTGTTGGTTCCAAATGGAAGGTTTATTCATGTTGGAATGATGGTTTATGGTGTGGATTGAAGGTGTATTGGTAACAACCTTATGGTAAGAACTAATCATGGCCCCCATTTTTATGTTTGTATGAGATAAAGTAGCCCCCAATATCAAGGAGGTACTGTCAACATCATTTGATTTTCTGCATGAGGAATAGCCAAGACCCTGATGTCTAAGATTTTCATGAAAGTGTATCGGTTCTAGAATTCCTTGTTCATGTATGCTTATTCCTCTTCCTTGATAATGCATGCTCTGATAGATTTTGTTTGTAATGGGATATTTGTTATTCTAGAAGAAATATGTGATCCCATCCTTGTGTATGTGGAGATCATTACTCAATATTTTCTCATTTGCAAGAAATCTTGCTCTGACAAAGATAGATGATCCTAGTTGATAAGATTCCCTAGCTTCATTGACATGTTGGATATTTTTTTGACTAATATTTTTGGTCTAATTTTGTGACATATCGAATTTAGATGATTCTATTGGTACTTCCAAGTCAATGTCAAAATCGTCTTTATGTTCATTGTCATAGAGTCTAGTGAATTTAGCTATAGCTTGACTATTTGTGAATATGTCTAGAATATAAGATTTTTTTCCTAAAGGAAGATCATCTATGTGTCCAAAGGAGGAAAGTGTCTCATTTTGGGAAATGGAAGTGTTTAGATTTTGGATAGGATCAACCTCAAATGTTTGATCATGAATGGCATAAGGTTGATGAGAATATCATTTTAGATTTCTTGATCAATGGTAGTGTTCTGATTAAATATAGGTTTATCTCAAGTGACATGTGTAGGAAATAGGATTTCATTTAATTGTAATCCTAAAAATTATTTATTTTATGTATCTCCTAAGTCCTTGGAATGTGTTCAACAACACTAGAATTAGGAAGAAAATAATAATTGATTAAAGAATCATGTTAATTGACATTTGTAATTAATTCTAAGTGTTAGGAGCATGTGGGGATACCTTGGAGTTAGATCCTACAAAATAGGAGCACATGGGCACAAACATGAGATGTGGGGTCCACCTTGGTTCAATTAATTGGTTGGTGAATTGAGTATACTTCAAAAATAACATTATTTATTTCAGGTATCTCCTAAGTCCTTGGAATGTGTTCAACAACACTAGGATTAGGAAGAAAATAATATTTGATGAAAGAATCATGTTAATTGACATTTGTAATTAAGTCTAAGTGTTAGGAGCATGTGGGGACTCCTTAGAGTTAGATCCTACAAAATAGGAGCACATGGGTGCAAACATGAGATGTGGGGTCCACCTTGATTTGGTTAATTGGTTGGTGAATTGAGTACACTTCAAAAATGCATCCTAGATTCCTAAAAAATAGGGCTTTTGATCTATGCAAGTTGAGGTTTGATTTTGATCTATACATGTTGAGGTCCTATAAAATAGGGGGTGATGTATATAAGGTCAGTTCAGTTCAATTTAATTCAATTTAGTTTAGTTCAGTTTAATTTAGTTTAGTTTAGTTTAGTTTAATTTAATTTAGTTCAGTTCAGTTTAATTCAGTTTAGTTTAGTTCAGTTCAATTTAGTTTAGTTCAGTTCAGTTAAGGTTCAGTTATCTTTAGTTAGTTTTAGTTGAGTGCTAGTTGACTTTAGTTAACTTGGAATGCATGACTAATAACTTTAGTTTCATGATATATAACAGGGACTACTTTTAGTTAACAAATGGAGGCTCATGCATGCACATTATTTTGCATGAATGGTGTTGAGAAATGTTTCACTTAACAAGAAATAACTTGGACCAACATTGGGTGCCCATGTTGGCTTCTTGGAATTAGCTTCTTTGCATGTTGAGATATTTCTGAAGGCTTAGTTAAGTGGGCCCTCTTTTGGGCACCTACTTTGAGGATGAAGCCTTAAGATATTTACAGAATGAAGTTTGAGTTGGCACTTTAGTTTGTAATGCCCAGATGGATGAAGGAGAGGATTTGACATAGTTCTTCATGACATAACTCTACTTGCAAGAGATAGGCATACCTTTTAGGGATATGGCTTGAGTATTTTAATTGTAACTCATTTGGAGTTTACAATGTTGATTAAAGTTTATTTATCTCAAGAAAGTTGAAGAGAGTTATTATCATTTTTATTGGAAGTTGTGAAGAATTTTTGGTGAAGGAAAAAGAGGCATTCTCAAGCAAGAATTGGAGCTATTGTAATCTACTTCTGAGATTGAATAATAGATAAATTCTTGGTTGATTTTTTTACCCAAAAGGGTTTTCTCCACGTTATATGCTTGTGTAATCTTTCTAATATCCTGTCTACTTCTTCTATCAACTTCTGTTTACATTCTACAAATAGTAAAATGAATTAATCAGATAATCACCCACAAATAATCTAAAACAAAGGAAAAGCATATTTAGATCAGCAATCTAAAAGTTTTACAAAGTATTAACCTAATAAAACACCTCAATTTTGAACATTTGGTATCAAAGCTGAGGTTGGATAGAGTATTGAAGGATTTTTTGGCTTAGTGGGAGCTTTCATTATTTTTGTTATTTGTTGATTTTGGAAATAAGTTTTCTTACAATGGGTTCTACTTCTCATTTAGATATTGAAAGGTTCAATGGATCTGGGTATGACATGTGGAAATAAAAAATGGAAGATCTCCTTGAAGAGAGAGATCAGTGGTTATTTGTAGGTAATAAGACAAAGACACCTTCATCTATGTTAAATGAGGATTGGGCTAAGATTGATAAGAAGGCAAGAGGAACCATAAGATTATGTCATGTCTGTGTTGTTCTCTTGAATGTTTCAAATGAAATGATTGCATTTGATTTGTGGAAGACGATAGGTGATATCTATCAAACTAAAAACCTTACTAATAAATTGTATCGTAAAAGATAGTTGTATTATTTAAAGATGAAAGATGGTGATTTTGTTGCACATCATTTAAATGATTTTGATTTGATTATGAGTCAGTTAGCATATGTAGATGTAAAGCTAGAAGATGAAGATAAATGCATTTTGTTACTTTATTCTTTACTAGAGTCTTGGGAAAATTTAATTGTTTCTATTAGTGGTAGTGGTGTAGATCCGAAGATGGACAATATAATTCCTACTCGCCTATCAAAGGAGATGAGGAGGAAGTCTAAAACAAAAATCCAAGATGCCTTGTTTGTAAAAGGTATGCCTGAAAAAAAGGTGATGGAGCCTCAAATTTAAATCCTTGGTTTCAAATTATTACTGGTTTTTCTTGTTATTCGGAGGGTACCTGGGGCTAGACTTCTGCCTTGCTTCCATTAAACCTTGGTGTTCTATTGTTGGGTTGGGTCTTTTCCATCATTACTTTTTGGAGGAGGTTTTAAGAATAACTTATGTCCTATTCAATCGTCTAGGTAGGGCCCCTTTTAAATATGAAATGCTAAATTTTTCACCCCACCCTTTTATTTACCTAAGTCTGGGTCGATCCGTGCCTTTTCCTTTAAAAACAACTTCGAGTCATCGACTGTCATGCCCTAGGCAGTGTTCCCTTCCCCTTATTTTTCTTCTAAGTGTTTAATTGTTTCGCAGGGGTTATTATACTGATCGTCGATTTCCCAAAGGTTGATCTTGACCATTCCCCGCAATCCCATGATGACATCACCGCTGGCTGTTTGGCGATCACGATATCATGGGTGGGTGCCATGTGTCCTAAGTTGTTGGTGCTAGAGGGAGCGAATAGAGTGCTTAATATGTGCATCGAACTTTAGAGCATTATTGAGCGGGTTACTAAACCACATTAGAGATGCACGTGCTTATAATCAACGACGATGTCTTAAACTTGGTGGAAAGGTTGCTCGATGGATAGGTGTTGGTGCTACCTCTGATTATGTATGTTGTGATCACCGATGGTGGAGATCGATGGTTGCCCACCATTGCGTGATCCTAAACCAAAAGGGGTTTAGTGATCGCGATATCGCAGGCGAGCGCCATGTGTATTCTTTTGGCGCTGTGTATTATGGTGGGCCCTTGATGGTGACATGGAGGTGTTGTCAGCCTTTTTGAAGACATCCGTTCGATGGCTAGATAGAAATAAGAAATCAACGACGGGGATTTAAACTTGCATCAAATGTAATTGAAGCCGTTGGTGCGGTATGCAAGTAAGCTTTAATGGCAGATGAGACGTCTACTGGCAAAATTTTCATAACTTCTAAGTATGTAATTTCATACTATCATTGCCATAAAGACATTCAAGTGTTTGTAAAATGATGTAGAGCCAAAGATAGAGTTTTTCAAAGCGATTGCAGCAAGGGTTTGATTTTTTCTGCCAAGCGCGAATTCCGTGAGTTGCTTTCCTTATCACTATTTCTATTGAATGTGGTTCTTGTAGAGGGTTGCATTGTATTATTAGTGTTTCTCTTGATTATAGTTCTAGGGTTACTGTTTCTTTTGAATTGGGGGAAATTGCAGGGTTCTGCTGTAATTTCATTTTGGGTAGCCCTAGTTTGTTTACAAATTTGTTTTTTTAAAGAAGCCCTAGTTGTTAAAAAGGAGTCACCGAAGCAACATTCTGGCCGTATTGATTATTTGCACAGGAATTTATATGATGATTTCCTTGACCAATTCCCTTTGTCAACAAACGACAAGAGGATGGTTTCAGTATTAATGAATGGGATAGCCCTAGGTGAGGGATTAAGACGTAAAACTTATAACATTGCAGATACTAGAGTGTCCATGACAAGTTTGGAAATCTATAGGAGATGGTATGGGCAACGAAATGTGTCTCATCCTTTTTCAAATGGTTGGAGATACGATATGGGAAAACTTGTGGTACTGAATGTGTTTTTGGATGTTGACCTACTCAGGGCAATGGCTAGATGATATGATCCCGTCACAATGATTATCAGGGATAATGATGGCGGAGTTCTACTAAGTGTGAATGTAGATAAAATTCGATAGGCTTTTGATTTAAGTGAGTATAGCTCATTTTGGTGCGAATAGAATTTGAGGAAATGAAGCATGAATATGCCATGTCATAGCCTCTTCTTAGATCGAAGTTGCTTACTCCTCATCTAGCCAAGGCAGGCAATTCAACAATTCACATCAGGCCAACTGACAGGGAGCCTTTCAAGTTGAGCTATTTTGCTGATCATTTCTTGGCAACATTCTATTCACTTTGCCAAATTTTAGGTTTCAATCCTAATACTGTGATGCC
This sequence comes from Sequoiadendron giganteum, assembly GCA_007115665.2. Lineage (NCBI taxonomy): Eukaryota > Viridiplantae > Streptophyta > Pinopsida > Cupressales > Cupressaceae > Sequoiadendron > Sequoiadendron giganteum. The sequence goes on along the minus strand of CM021101.1, from coordinate 61,922,609 downwards.
CATCACCTATATGTTTATGGGGGCTCAAATTCAGCATCCTAATTTTTTTGTTGTCGATGACTATCCTAATTTCTTTGTTGAAAGGATACATGAGGGTTTGTTGAAGTTGCATAATGGAGATTCTGGTGCTCCTTTCTTTTGGTACTCCTTATCAATGCACATGTTCTTGTATGAGAATGTTGGATTCTTCTCAGAGAAAATGGAGTTGAGATGATAGGTGAATGGAGAGAAATTATCCGTGCAGGCTTGGAGTGTAGACTTGTCTTGCAACAGGGGAGGTGCCAGCTTTGTGCAGTTTGATAACTACTTTGCTTCCAGGCTTAGGGCTAGACTGATGGTGAATGTGCCAAGAATTCCTGAGGATTTGCATGATTTCCTCTAACCCAAAGTAAGGAAACCTAATTTGAAAGTGTGCCATAATTGGGGTGACATCATTCTATACCTTGTAAGCACTGTCTTAAGGGTTTATGGTTTCCAGGGAGCTCCTCATATTCTCTAATATAATGTACCATCAAGGATAAGATTTGCAGAGGTCATGTGGTAACTAGGTTGCATTCATAAAGAGAATTTGACAGGAAGAGGAAAAGGGACTTTTTTCCTTGATTATACTGTTGTCTCGGACTTTGTATTCTCCAAGGGAGGATGGGTTCATTTTGACCGATTTTTTGATGAGTATCATTTGAAGAATGGATCGAAGAGGTAGCATGACCTTGAGGGATTCTTTGTCTTGTTTAGGCAAAAGATTAAAGGTGGCAAATTTACCCATGTTTTCAACTTTCCTGAAGATCTAATTAGAAATGAATTTGATTTGAGCCAGTAGGAATTGAATAAGGAGAAATGGATTGCTTATGAGAAATTGCTGGCCATGGTGCATAAACTGGATCGAAAATATGATCCACTGATGGAGTTCACTCCATTTCATAAAAGAATTGATTTCTTGATGTGTAATTTCAAAGAAATCATGAGCACCCTGAGGACCAAGAAAGCCAATTTAGAAATGGATTTGGGGATTCAGGAGTTAGAGGTGAGGCCTGAGGAAAAAAGGCCAACCTACCAACCACCATTGGACATGCCTTTATATAGGAGAATGAAAGATGGTAGCATTGATGAAGAGGTAGGAAATAAAAAGGGAAAGCAAATAATGAAAGCATCATCACTGCTGGGTCATGGGGTTAGGAATCCTGGAGGAATAAAAATTATGGATTTGGATTCACCACTTAGAGATGATCCTGTGGAGCTACCATCAGAGCCAAGCCTTAAGAGGCAAAGGATTGAAGAGCCACAAGGGGCTCTGATGGATGAAATAATCATAATTGATTAGGACATGCAGGTTGGTATCCCCTCCCCTCCTAGATCAGCACAATTGGTGCTCACTGATATGGATATGAAGGGGCAGTGTGTACAGGATGCCAGGATGGAGGCCTGCAAGGCATTCCTAGATGATGATGCCTTTGTGAAAGCTCTTGTATTCTTGTAACTGATTTGGAGAATGAAATAAGAAGAATATCAGGATAGATGCAAGAACAAGAGGGAATCAAGACCTGATAGGTCAGACCAGGAGAATGATGATGAGGTCAAAGCTAAATTGATGGAGCAATTCAAGAACATCACTCCTGAGGAAGGAAGGAAACTTGTGACTCAGGCAGGTGTCTTACTCCTTCCTAAGTGGGACATAGTTGATGCTATGGCATTCAATGTAGAATAGTGAAGAGGAAGTCAAGGCATCCCTACAAGACTTTGCCTGTAGTGAGGAGTGTGAGACACTGGCCATATGGGCACTGACAGCTTAGGGAAGAAAACCAAATGTGACAGATATTAGCCCAAATTTAAGGGGTGGGCTCATTATCAAGAGGGCTTCTAAAACCTCAGCAATAGAAGCCACAAGCCTAAAACTGAATGTGGCTAAATTGGCCCAAAGAATAGCTGAGATAGAGGAGGCTGAAAGGAAAAGCCTTATGGAAAAGTATAATGCAATAATTGGAGAGTACAGTAGAATGTAGTAGAGAAATGTCGAGCTACAGTCTGAAGTAGATATGTTAAAATATGGGCAGGTGGGAGAATCCTCCAATGCTCCTACTATTAGAGTACTGCCTACTACTTCAGGGTCATTTCCCCCTACTATCCCAATTATTTCTACTCCTGGATCCCCAATTTAGACGCCTGCTCATAGCCCTGTACCAGGGCCAGTTGAAGAGGAAATGGAATATTCTGTGGACCCTACCAAAAAGCAGATGATAAATAAAATTGCAGAATTATAGGCTGCCATAAGGGAACATGAGGATGATGCTGTAGCCAAACACAATGAGGTGATTGACATGGTTTTGAGAAATTTAAATGAAAAGGTTGATTCTAGGCTGCCATCTGTTCATTCTTTATATTCTTTATTCTTGGGTGGGCTCAGAATATTAATAGAGATCGGGAGGTGGTTTTACCCCTGGTTGAGAAGTGGACTCCTTAGGCCACTGATTTAGATATTATGTTTAAAGCTTCAAAATTTGATGCAAACAATAGGCCATAGCTACTAAAGCCTACTCAAAGCTTTTTGAAATCATTGAAGGGATTCCAGGCCCTACTTGATGATTTGAGTAGGAAAGCTGGAGAACTAGTAAAAGTTTTTGATGATTGGAATGATACTTTCCTGCCGAATATATTAGATGCACAAGGAAACATTAAGACATTGCAACAATGGCAAGAGAGGGCAGAAGAGGTCATCAATGCATAAATCAAATTGATTTGTGATGACTCAGACTATGACTTGTTGTTGAGTAGCATGGATAAAATAATTAATAGAAGCATGTTCTTGGAGTCATTTGAAAGAGAAGCCAACCAGGTTGCGGTGAAATTCACACCTTACAATACTAGGGTGGTGGACGTGGTGAATTTTAACTGGCCCACGGATGAAGAATATCAGAATTGGGTGGACAAATACTTAACCGAAAAGGAGTGAAATAGTATCCACTACTGACAACTAACAGCTCAACGGTTATAGTGTAACTAATTATGGTTTTGCTTCCATCACGGCTTTGGGCATAGATTTTGAGGTGTAACTAATGCGGTGGGTATTGTGTAATTGGTAAAATCAATGGGAAGATGCTCCAGGACTTAGTAATTTTAATCATAGTTTCGAGTGGGCACATAGTGGTCCTATTAACTAATGACATGTGTAACTTCTGGCCTGATGCTTGTTTGCTCCTTCATTTTCTATAAGAAGGATTTCAAGGCTAGAACTAGGGGTTGGCAAGTCAGATATTTTGAAGGTCGAGTCTAGGTATAGTTGTAGAATAGATTGTAAGAACTTGTTTTTTGAATGTTAAGGCAATTTAGGTTTGGGGTTCTTTTGTAATGGGTTTTGTGTTTATGAAGATTTGATGTTCACAATAGTACTAGCATTTGAGCTATGATATTATATCTCGAGCTCATGTCTCTCCTTTGTATAGACATATCATAATTTTGAATAGAATAATCAAGGATTATGACGTTCATGTCATTGTTCTGATGTGTATGCTTTTTGTTTTGGCTTTAATTCAAAGAATTAATTAAAATGCTTGGATGGAATCATAGATGGA